>BMAO01019804.1:0-600000 GCA_019973975.1 Trichonephila clavata | reverse complement strand
ATGATAGGGGATAACAAATAACCTTGCTTTATTTTTAAATAACTCTTCTGTCTTTCAAAAAAAGCGCTATAATAATAAAAAAGGGAACATAAAGCTTGGTTACTAATTTTCCTAGTCCTTTCTGGAAAAACATGCAGTGGTTGTCTTCGTATCAGTGGCATATTTCAAGTAAGAACTTTTACGAAAAAATAAGGTTTTTTTTCTGATTTATTTCTGTTTGTTATGACGAACGTTTTACCTTTAATTGGCTTATATTGTTGATACAAATCAAAGCATTAAATTTAATCCGAATTAAATACTTGTCTTTGGAAAAGCAGTAGTTGTGTGATAGCAATCAGGCCATATGTCGGAAAATAAATTTATAAGATGTTTTATTATTAATTGTTTATTATGTGTCCTATTTTATACGTTTGAAACTAATCCTTTGATTTAGTATCTTGATCAACACAAAATCTGTATTTTGAATATGACTCGATCTGTAATGCCTGAACAAGAAAATCATAAATTAAAAAATCAAAATTACTTACCTCTATCAGGGTAATATTTTTAACTTAAATGGGGGGAGTCTTTTCTAATATAAAACATATTGAATAAGGTACTTACGTGGAATAGAAAATTGTATTTTGAAAGCACTCATTTATCAATCTTTTGTCTTAAAAATGTCTTTATTAAGTACTTATGCAAGCAAATATTAGCTACTGTTCTATAAGTGATGATTTTTAATCATAAAGAATATATTTATGTTCCTAAAATGCTTGTATAATCAGAGAAGACGCATAATACAATTTTTCAACATGACTTATGTATACAAACTTTATTAAAATAAAAGTACGGTTGCATAAAATATTTCATCAAATATGTAGAAGGCTAATGAGACTTAACACGATATTTATCATTCTTTAAACAAATAATTTTTATCAATAACTTTCCACAAATACTGTTAAACATTAAAACAAAGCATGCTTTATCTTTAAAAAAACAGACATATCTAACACATATGTTCAAATATAATATAAAATACACTAAGTCGCGCCCTGGTCACTGATAACTGAAGGAATCCATAAAACCTCAACTTTGCACTTTTTCCTAGTAAAAAATCTTGCAATTTAAAAATCATATGCAGTAAAATATAGTAAAGTATTTTAGTCAACTTCTATATTTATTACTTTTCCCTTCTCTCTCCTTCTCTTTTATCTGCACCAAGAGCTTCAACCAAAATTTATTTGGAATCGAAGCTAATCACTTACAAAAAATCACATCAAAACTCGAAATATTTAATGCCTCATTAATTTTCCGAAAAAGAAATAAAATTATTATATTACAAATTTTCAAATCCAATTGTTTTAGAACCACAAAAAATTGTACTTTTATTAAAAAAATTCTACCCGTTATATATATGTATACAATGTTTTCTGTCACAATTTTTTTTTTAAAAAATATACGGGAATTCCATTAGTATAATAATTTGCTGATCCTTTCATCATCTCGTCAATGATGACCTGAGTACCATAATATAAATCTCTTGAAAGGATAAACGGATGTTAAAATGATCCTTTGCAATGAATAAAATATAAGTCTAATTCAAAGCTTAATGCTAATGTATTCTAATGAGGTTGAATTGGATACTAAGGGTTTCCTTAGTTTGATGAAGTGATGAGAAAGTCTTGGTGAAATTTATCCCGTTATATATCTTGCAGGAACTCACATATTTAAGAAGATCTTATTTCACCAAAAGATACAGTGAAGATGTGTCCTGTGTATTTCATTTCATTTGAATAGTTAATATGAAACAACATGTATCTCTCTCAGTGCTTGTACAAGTAATGCATAACAGTCAGAAAAATCATCTATTTTTTATTAGTATGTACACAGACTTTTAAGAGGGATTTAAGGTTAGGCCTATGCACATGCTATAGACTCTGAGAGAACTTTAAATGCATTCAAAAGTGTTAGTCAACTGCTTCAAATCAGATAGTTTCCGATCAGTATCGAGTTAAAAGCTTTTGAAAACTTTATAAGATATTAAGTTGCAACAGAAAGGAATCCATTACGAAAATTGCTGTAATGAATGGGAACTAAAAGCATTAGAATTAAAATGTAGCCTAAAATTCTTCAGATACTTTCTTACATTGCTGATTTATGAGCTATTATCATATGAATATAAACAATACTGTAAAATTACATTCGTTGCAATATTTGTTAAGTGTTATTCTTTAAATTTCAACATTTTGCTATTTTTTTTCTTTCAATTTTACTCAGTTCCACTTTTGACTTAGACAATATGGAACTTCTATTTGAAATTGCATTCATTGCCATAAAAATTTCAGCCCCAAGAAATGATTGTGGGATTGTAACGAAACTTGGCATGAAGGTACATGTCGGGCAGATATGCAAAAGATTAGAAATGCAGAGTGATTTCGCATTATGTAATGTCACTAGAGGGTGTTGAACTTCGTTCTACTCGGAGTATAAAACTGGTAAGTAGAGCTTGTTTGTGTGTACTTAATCTTTTGCAAAGGAAAGAGACATGTCGTTAATGTGTTAATGTGTCCATCGAAGACAATATGAGCAGCTGTCAGAGTTTGAGAGAGGAAGAATCATCGGGATAGTGGAAACTGGGTGGTCAACTCGGCGAGTAGCCCATCGAGTAGTCCATTCTGATTTGGCTGTGAGGAGGTGTTGGGACCAGTGGTCAGAAGAGACGTCATGTACACGGTGACTAGGTTCACGACGCCCTTGACACTCCAGTCGTCGAGAATACCGTCCCATCATACGACCCGTACGCGAAATGCGAAATGCTTCATTGACTTACACATGCAGCACCTTCACTACGGGTACCTGTGTCTTTCCGAACTAGTGCAAGGAGCCTGCCTGGCTGAAGGACATCTGGTATTAATGCGCCGATTACGAGTGCTGCCAATGGCACCTACTCACTGAAGATTCCATTTGGAGTGGTGTCACGCACGACAGGATTGAACTACAATGGAATGGAAACAGGTCGTCTTGGAAGAATCTAGATTCAATTAGAGCAGTGATGACATTCGTATGCGTGTGTGGAGGTCCCATGGTGAACACCTCAATCCTGTCTTCGCTTTACAGCGACACTCTGCTCCCACAGCTGGTGCGATGGTATGGAGTGCCATTGCTTGAGATACACAGTCCCCCTTAATATTCATCCATGGTACCATGACATAGTGACAGTCCAGCGGTTTGTCCATAACATCATTCAGTCACATGTTTTTTCACTCACAGCAGGGCTCCCATGAGCCATTTTTTAACAAGACAATGCTCGGTCACACAACAAGGATGTCACGAGACTGCCTTCGCCACATTACCACCTTTCCCTGGCCTGCACTACCCTCAGTTTTCTCTCCAATCGACCATATCTGGGATCATTTGGGATGGCAAGTTGGACAGCTTATGACTTTGGTTGAACTAAAGGCGTGTTTACAGAAACTGTGAAACGAGATGTCTCAGGACATCATACGGAATTTGTATGCCTCAATGCCCAATCGTATCTCATCATGCATTTGCGCTAGAGGGCGCCCAAAAAAGTACTAAAACTTCCGTTAATTTGTATTTTTTCTGCAATAAATTATTCTTTTTCTTTGATTTTCTTATCATTTACTCATATCTAAGTAGTACTTACGCATGTAAAATTTCGTTTCATTTTGATGACTTTTTCTTGGTGCGTAAATATTTATGACAATGAATGCATTTCTAGTAAAAATTAATCTTAAGCTACATAATTTAATAAAATATCTTTCAAATTCATTTTTTGGAATAATGTTACTCCATATTCTTAAGAATATAATGAATGTATGGAATCAATCTCACATAAGGACACTTTATTTTCCTTTGTAATTTTGTGTTAAAATGAATATTTTAGGTATTGGAAGCTCTTTTTTTATATATTGCAATAGGCTTGATCACTACCATTTACCGGCTATCCGTACTGATTATCAAAAGGAATCCCTTTAATATAATGGATATTTAATAAATAGAGGAGGCAATTACATTTATCAGCCCATTTGTGTTAATTTTATGATAGACTTTTACTCTTAACAAAAATATTTAAACAAAAGTACCTAAAAAGAGCAAATACTTTTTTTTCACTAAAGGCTGGTCAAAAACACTACCATCAGACTATTTATCTTTCAATCAAAAATTGCATTTAAACAAATAGTGTTGTTTTCCTTTTCTAGTAAATTAGTTACGTTTGAATTAGAAAACTTAGTGGATCTATATAGAAGTGGAAACATAAACTTTGAATTAACAAATAGCTGCAAATAATTTTTCTTTCGTGGATTTACTGTAACTCTTTTTAAGATAAACACTCTTCTGTTCGCGTTTATTCGTTCTCTTAGCATACACTTTCTATTTTTAAAATTAAGTATGTAATTTTAAAAAAAAACATTAACTGGAAAATTCGGATTAATGCAATTTAATATAGACACCTGGAGCCTTTACTGAACTACTCAGTTCCTTTCTGGAAGAAAAACCTGTTGCTATAGGCTCGTAAAATCTCAATGGAAGAGCATATAAATACATTTAAAATACGCTGGTCTCTAAAAGTTAAGGTACAACTTTTTTGGGGTGTAAAAGGATATACGTTTTGTGCCCACGTGAAAAATGGGCAAGTACAACACAAATAATGACTTTATAGGGAATAAAAAGAAATTACTTTGGGGGTTGTAGCACATATCTCATTTTTTCGGTAGCAGGTCTATGATTTCACTCTAGAAAGAACGTGTTTGATTCTTGAGGAAGTCCTGCCCAGCTTCCTTTAACTCGTCATCGAAATAGAAACGTAATGTTGTCTTAAGTGGCCTAAAGGCCTAGAAGCTGCCAAGTGACAAATCCAGACTGTACGGTGGGTGTTCTAACATCTCCTAATGGGTTTTTTAAGTTGTCTTGGTTTCACGGGAGACATTTGAGCGAGCATTGTCATGAAGATCCGGTATCGTATTTCCAAAACTTTTGCACCATATGTTCCAAGACTTTCGACTTAAGCAGTATTCGCCATAGTCTGTCACTATTCACTGATAAATGCCCCCATTAAACCCACCTCCTGCAATCAGATATTGTACTACCGCACTTTTTTCCGATCTAGACGCATCCTTATATGGCACGACTTTACTTTCGATTAATTTCCGCTGTAAAACATTGTGGTTTCATCAGGTTTCACTGTTAAACAATCTATGTGGTATACACTTTCTACTGTACTTTGTGCCCCTGTTTCGTGTGGCTCTCCTATAGCTGCATTCATTCTGACACAATCGCCTATGTCCACTTTTCATTTGGGCAACCTCTTTGTAATCAAGAAAATTTTGGAGGCAATTTACATAAGCAGGAATAACTAAGAAAAAAAGGCACTCTTGGCAGAAAACTCCATTCACTTGCCAAAAACAGTACTTCAGAGTTTTTGGTACAGAATTATCGTAAAGAAATTCAAAGATTTATTATAATGAAGACACACGCCTGATTACAATGCATTAGTGTGACGTAGATTTTCTCCAGTCTGCTAATAAAGTTATCAAACATGGGAAGCAAACGATCGGGGAGGGCTATAAGTAGCATGTGTCTATAGGTAGTCCTAAATGTAGTCTATCTGATTCAGGTCATTAGATTGAGTTAGGCATTCCATTTACACCTAACCGTTATCCTCAAAATTGTCCTGAAAAAGTACTGCTTTGTAGAATCGCACATTATCACTCATCAGAATGAATTTATACCAATAATAGTGGTTCATGGCCATGCATATAAATCACGAATCTCGTCTTAATATCCGATACCAGTTCACCTTTGGTATACATACAGTTTAATTTGACCACCGAGAGAAATTATTACCCTAACCATGATACCATCACCTCTGTCTTTCAACAATTTTGGATTGGTTGCTTCTAGTATGCTGTTCCTTCCAAATCAGATTCCCTGAATAGAAGCCTAGTAAGAATCTTGGTTAGTCTGTGAAGAGCACAGTTTAACAATTGTTGTACGGCCATGGAAACATTTTCCCTTCTACACTAAGTCAGCAAATTCCTGTCGCTGCTTCAAAAAGACACACGTATTTTACGTCATTTTACGTAGAGACCACTATTATGAAGAAATGATCGTACCGTAGTAGAGGAAATCCTTGTCCTGATGCAAAAAAAGTATTTACAACGAGTTCAGGCACAGACGTACATTAACCCCCTCCCCTCCCCCTTCCTTTGCTAAAAGTGTTAGAAAATGGTCACATCATGTTGTTATAACACGTAGTTGAGCTGGAAGATATATTCTAGTTACAGAATCATCAGATTTATCAGATCCCACAGGCATCTGACAAAGCTGAAATTCATATTGAAACGTCTAGTATTATCCACTTACGACAACCCCATTTCCATCCATGCAACAGCCTACCATTTTAAGGAATAGGGTAACTGACTTTGCCTAAGCATTTTTAAATTCTTTTGGATATTGTTAACGTAATTACCACCAAATATTTCAGATAAGCAATCATGCATAACCATGTAAATACAAAATTATAAAAATTTAATTTTAGCACATATTCTACTACACTTCTATACAAGTATTGATTTCCTTAAAAAAAATGGTAGCTGTCGTACTTTCAAAACTTATCTAAAACTTCATTATTTGTATTCGCATAAACTAATAGTTATATTGCTTTTTAAAAATCTTTGCAAAGAATGTACCCTAATTTTTGGAGGTCCCAGTATACACACGCACACGTTTATATATACATATATATATATATATATATATATATATATTTATCACTCATTATTAGTTATTGTTACTGCAAAATAAATGTGTGTGTGTGTGAAATAAAGTAATGATTAACATTAAGAACTTATTTCTCAAAAACGGAAAAACTATTCAGATACCACACTAAATTTCCAATAATTATTCAAAATTTTTTCATAAATAGTTCAGGTACTGTTGCTTCTAAAACCAGATATTTTGCTTCGTTCCTATCAGTAAAATTTAAATTCTGAAACATTTAAAAGTCATTCAGATAATTTTCAATTTAATATGTATAATTAAAGGTACTTTATTGTACTATGACATTATATATATAATTAATCTTACATATATAATATATATAATTCATTCTTATATTATATATATATAATTCATTATGTATATAATAAACACAGGACAAACAAATGTCAATATCTATTAATTTCTGTTGGTTGATAAATTGTTTTATGAACGTCTTACAGAGAAGCAACACGAAGATTACTGTTAAAAGTCATCTTTAATTTTGAACCTTGTTTAACTGGTGTGAAGACGATATCGGAGCTGGTACTAAATTTTGCTGGTTTTTCCTGAAATTTCTTACGAAAGTTGTTTATATATGTTTATTCCATGCATATTTACTTATGAAAAATGTTCATATATTTAAAATTAAAATTTTCAGCATGTTTTAAAATCATTTAAAGTTTTTCTCCATAATTTAAAATACAAAATAAATTGTCATGAGACATTCTAATGTATTTAACATGCAATTGAAATGACACTGATTCATAGATATTTATATATATATATATATATATATATATATATATATATAATTATTTATTCTAAGAGATAATAAAGCTAAACTTAAATGTCCGATGTCATCTTTTAAAAATATACTCCCAAATCTTCCGAAGATTTTTAAT
The DNA here is from genome assembly GCA_019973975.1 of Trichonephila clavata. NCBI lineage: Eukaryota > Metazoa > Arthropoda > Arachnida > Araneae > Nephilidae > Trichonephila > Trichonephila clavata. The sequence continues at coordinate 592,333 of BMAO01019804.1, read as the reverse complement.
AAGTTATAAGAAAATAATACGACCCTGATGTTAAATTCTTTTTCATTAAAAAAAATAAATAAAAGTAGAGTCTTCGAGTATTATGTCTTTAAAAACAAAATTTGAATCATTTCAAAAACCTATAAAAGTGTTGTTGGTAAAATTGGTAACAAAACTTAGTATACGTTTTGTTGTTTACAATAGACAGCAGCTTATAAAAAGAATTAAAATATTTTCCAATTGAAACTTTTTTTCTGCAATTTTGCATTTTTTGCCCCTGAAAATCATTTGTACAGTTTTATTGTAAATACATTAATTCGAATAAAAAAATTCACAGACGATTCAGAATAGTATTGCTTCGATATGTTTTGTACAGGGGGAGGAAATTCAACATAAAGTTTTTAATCAACCAAGCTTGAAAAGAGCTATTAATTACCGAAATTAACAACGCAGCTCGGTCAAAAGGAATAGAAGCTATTTCATTATATTACCACAAGGTATACAAAAGAAAAAAAACTAGAAATATAGCTTTTTCTTCATTCTGCTCTCTTTAGAATAGTCTTTTGTGATTCCGTTACCGAATGGCAGATGGTTAGACGAGTTTTAACTCACAAAGCAAACAGAAGAACGTTGTAGACAGGAATGAGAGTAAATAGAAAGTTAATTATTAAAATTAAGTTATTCAGACAATATGCAAACTGGGTCATCTTCATTAATGAAATAAAGAAAAATTTGCATTAAAATGATATGCCGTTAAAGTATGCTTGAATATTCGGTTGTTCTTTTAAGCAGCTTCTCTTCAATAAAAAAAAATAGTTCAACTCAGAGATGCTCTTATATTCTTAACAATTAGTATATCTTTTAATTCTTGTTTTAACTCAGTACATGTGTGATGGTGAAAAGTTTAAATAAATATAATATACCAAAATTCAATAACAGATGTTTTGAGAAAATTAGAAATAGCCTCGCATTTTGTAATCTGTAACTGGGAGACAGAAAAAAGTTTATTTAATTTTAAAGCAAAAACAAACTGAGTTTGAATTAACGTTGTAATTATGCATTCAAAAAGTATTGCTTAAATTGACACATTTATTTAAAAGTCTTAATTTTATTTCTCTATTGTGTTTTTCTTCAGAATGACAATTTTCGACTATCATAATGAATTATAGAAGCTTGATGCCACACACATATATGTATATATATATGTGTGTGTATGTTGTGCTACAGATTTTTATTGTAATACATCTCTTTCAAATTCTCATATTATTGAAAATTAATATCATTTAATTAATAAAACTGTTTTATTGCATCTGTAACTCAGAATTTATTTAATTTTAATGTATAGAATTTAAATGTATAATATAAATATAAGATTCAGTATCTTTTTAAGCGTACTTCCTAATTAACTGAGATAACAGCTAACGTATTTAAATGTTTTTTAGTTGTATATGAAACTAGTCATTAGTTAATCTCACTGTTGAAAAATTAATTAGATTCATTTCATAGCTTAGAAAGTATACAATAAAAAGATCGGTTGTTTCTTTAACATTTTTGACCGAAAATTTAAATTAGAATGAATATTTTTTCTTTCTTTTTGAATTATGGTACACTTACGCATTTTCCTAAGAAAATCAGATGTTTCATTAACTTAAATTATGCCTAAACTGGCAAAGTTTAATTTTGTATTTTTTCCGATTTGAAAGTTTTAGATACGATTAGCCATTTATACGTTTAAAAAATCGCCTCAATTTTGTAAATTTCCTGTAATTTATTTAATTTGTATACTTTCTTGCAGGCAAAATTTATGCGGTAGTTACAGAGTGATTCATGTTTTTAATTAGTGGTAATTTAAAAATTAATTTTGCTATTTATACTATTATACACTGCCCCTATATATTAAATTTTTTCCCGGGAAAGTAATTTATTTATGTATGATTTATGACAACATTTTTCACACTTGTTCTCAACTTTTAAGATTTGCTTACTGTATTTATAATTTAGATTAACTGTATTAATTTTGGATATTGGTTACTTCGTTACATGACATTCAAGAATTAATTTCATCAGCTTTAAATGATTTTTTTGCGATGAAACGCATTTCTTAAATGCTCTAGCTTATGAAAATTAATTTTAAAAAAATGGCAAGATGTGGAATGAAAAAAGAAGGAAATTATCCGGATCACCAAATATTTACTTCAGATAACGATAATTTATATTCTTTTCCGTAAACTCTCTTTTTTTTAGTGGCTGAAATTTTAATTATCTTAGATCATTTTTAATATAAGCTTAGTTCTGTTAATTAAAAAAAAGTATTTATCTTAGCAAAATTTACAACTTCTTATTCGTACAGAACATATAACTAAATAACCTCATCCAAATAGTATATCAGATCTCTATTCAACGCAGCTATGCGAGACCGAAAAAGCAATTTGATATTTAATCTGATCGTTCATTAACCATTTATTTACCATTACTGCGGTTGCGTGATTTTTGTCTGTATATCTCTAATTTAATACATCGAATAACCAGTTCAATCAACGGGAAAGCAAAGCTTTTAGCCTAATTCGTTTCTACAAGAGAAAAATCATATCACACTGCAAATTTCCAGAAGAGCACTTACCTCTCCCGGAAACGCGTGACCGGCAACTGTGTGTTCCGATCCCCTGTCATCAGTTCTCCCGTAATGCAAAAGAACTTCGTGTGCCCGATATTTATACGATAGCGGGCCACCAGTCACTGTTACTGGGGGGCTCTCCGGGTCCAGACGGAATCGGACGCTGTGCCCAGTGTTCTTCAGAGTACCATTAACCTGAAAGATGTACATAAGAAATTAGAAGGTCTAAGGTTGCTAAGAACTAAAGTATTCGGAACACTAAGAAATAGTTTCGTAGTACTAAAAAAAGCAAACTGAAGAAAACATTTCTACAAACACTTAAGAAAATATTTAAAATATTAATCAAAAGAAACAAAAAAATTAAAGCACAGTGTGAAAAGTTTCGAGAAACATGCAAATTACAAATAATCCAGGTTTAAGAGTTTAAAAATGTAAAGAAATGATCAAATGTGAAATATATAGATTCTACGAAGTGTTCAGATTTGTGGGTTCTTAGAAATGCAAAAGGTAACTGAACGCTAAATTTTAGATTTTTCGATATTAATCATAAAGCATTATTATCTGTATTTCTGAAATTCATATGTTCAAAATATTAATGCAATGTATTTCTTCAGAGGCTTATAAGTGTTCACAACGTTCTCGCTCTTTTTTCTATCTTTTGAGTATTTCACGTAAAAATATACGCTCACAACTAATTTTGAATTGTATTTTTTTTGGAGATGTAATAATAGATTTATTAATTATGCAAGTTACAGTCAGACACCTATATAACAAAGTCGTTAAATCCCGAAAGAAAAGTTCGTTATATGGAAAATTCGCTATACAGAGGTTCTTCAATTTAATTTTTAAACACATGAAAAATATTTTAAATTCATAAACACTATATACTAAAAATATTAATTATTCACAGCTTTTGAAAATTAATATATATTTATTTTATATACCTTATCTATGAAAAAAAAAACTTTAAGGAAAGTTTTTTGGCGCCTTTATCCACTTCCTGAAGAATTAAATTTGTTTCTTTGATGCTCAAGCACTTACGTTTTGACGTTTTCGAGCTACTAGAAACGAAGTTACCAGTAAAGCTGGCCACCACCTCAAATGAAAGGAGACTAGTTAAAGGACACGGAGACACGAAACAACTCCACTGAGGGTTAAAGGGAATATCAAAGATTTTTCCAGCGAACTGGACAGTGAGGTTGCACTTCTTGGATGAATCACCCAGAATTGAATTGCTCTCGGCGAATTAAGCACTTAATATAACCAGATCAATACTTATGACCATCATAAAATATCTTTAAAAAAGAGAATAATTTGAAATGCTGAGAAATACTTCAAAAATAGAGAGGGAAAAAATTGAATCGCACGAGAAAAAAATCGTTATACAGAAAATGTGCTTCGCTATTAGGAGGTTATTTTGCGAAGAAAATCGTGAAATGTGTTCTTGGTTCCAAGAAAAAGTTCGCTATATAGAAAAATTCGCAATATAGAGGTTCGTAGTATGAGTGTTTGACTGTATTTTAAAAATATATGAATAATGTAATAAAATATAATTATAAAAATTGTTAATTAATGTTTAAATGTTTTCATTATTTTATCAATATACATTTTACGTAGAGTCCATTGCACAGCTAGCCATCCAAAATATTATTTCATGATGGAATCATCCAAACAAGTTATAACAGTATGCCATTATTTGAGATGTTCAAGTTTTTCACCGTCAGTGGCAAAGCACATTTGGATACTCGTTTAAATGTCAAGTTATACACACGGTGACATTGTAGGACCTTAAGAATCGCATTAGGGACGTTTGTGCCAACGTGTCACACTTTATGCTGCACCGTGCGTAACGGGTCATTTAAATGAGGAGCTGACTTTGAGAAAAGTTTGAACATATCATATAAAAGTATATTGCTATAAATAATTGGGTTTTTTTTCTCAGACAAATATGTGTTTAAAACATTATATTACTTGCATTAATATCCGAAAGGTGTCTTTTCGTACTAAATTGGTGATGCTCTAGAACTTCGTAAATATATTTTTGCCCTATCTTGTTCTATCTTCGAGATAGGAATTCTAACTCTGTAATTTACTACCAGAGAGCGCCGTAGGTGGTTTTATTCGGTGATGCATGGCTTACATGAACAGCACTCTTATGAATATAGCAACAGCCATTCCGAAGTTAAGAGGGTGGCAAGGAACTTAAGAGGACGTGCTATATAGAGCCTGATGTGGGAAATCTATCCCTCCTTGCCCTGCCTATTATGGCAAGTACTGGAGTGAGGATGGTGTTATCAATGCCTTGGTCAGTTGCATCCATATACTCCCATTGGTAGCAGCATCACTGTTGTTTGATTACGTACAAAATCAGTAATTATTCGGCAGGATAATCCACATTTTCTGTAGGCAGCAAGTATTCTCCAGTTGATCTGAGAAACGTATTCAGCAGCTACCGTTCCGAAGTTAAGAGGCTAACAAGGGACTACAGTGGGCATACTGTATAACAACAAATACTGTCTTTCGTGCAAAGTATATGTCCGCACCATATATAATGCCATTCGACGTCATTTTCAGCACAGTAGAATGTTTTCAAGACTTCCATTGCTATGGTATAGCAATTTTACCTTTGCCTCGTAATTACAGGAATTTACGTTGGCAATGATATGTCCGGAGGTACTGGTGAGAGAGGTTACTTAACTTTTGCCTTATACATTGACAAACTGGTCCTGCACCCGGTATTCATGTTTAGAGTGTTGTTTTTATTTATTTATTTTATTGAGAACATCTAGAAATCCCAGTACACCACAAAGTATCACATGGCGGCTTACAGAAGTAAGCATGAAGCACACATCTCGAAGGAATTTATAGCCATAAAGAATTACAATACAAACATCCATGCCTTCTCCGGGATTTGAACCCAAGCCTTACTGCACCACAGTCAGTGCCACTAACCTCTATACCGGATGGGTGGTTTTGGAGTGTTATTGAATTACATTTCCGCACCCTCAGTACACATCGCCGGTACAATGACCCGCGAGTAATATATTTCGGAAGTTAGGGAGCTTTCTGTACTCCGTTACACTTTCAGAGTTTGCGTATGGGCAAATTTCAATAGGATTATGTATAATCACATGTGATAAACAAAGTTTAAGACTCATTCTTACACCCGATTCCATTGCTCTCCTGGCCTGCCTGTTCTCCCGATCTATCGCTTGTCGAACACGTCTAGCTGATGATAAAAGAATTACTTATCAGGCAGAAACCACCCACTACTATACCAGATCAATTCTAACAGTGTGAGCTTACAGCATGTCTGCATAATCCAACAAGAGATCCTAAGCCTCTTTCTTTCTATGCTAATGGGTGTAGCATTGTTTATTTGCCAGCGGTGGTGAAAAAACTGAATATTGATTTAATTATCCTCCTCTCCTTGAAGAAGGCTGTATTTTAATTACTGTGCTGTATTGTGTGCCTAATAAATTTGGCTTTGGTATCTTCTTGTCCTCTTCAGGGCAGCATTTTCATGGCTATCAATGTAAAAGACTCAGTATTCTAACTTTGTTTCGAAAAAATAATTTTATTTTGCAAAATTTATTCTTAAATACTATTGGTAAGTATGAACAAAAAATTCTACATTGACCATCTTTTACTGTTTAAAGAAATAAATAATTACATTCTTATTATTATTTCAAGCGCAAAATAATTTGATTATTGTTTAGGCTTCTTAATAAAAACTTTAATTATTGATGTTTTTCAATTATTATGATTAGATTATGTAATAATATATATTGTTTAAGAAAACAACAAAACTTCATAATTTACCTTAAAATATTGCAATACATAAGAAATTCGTAATTCAAAAGCATTGTGTTATTACTTACTTTATCATATCTACGGATTAAATACAAAGTAGGTAGATGTAATTAACAAAAAGTAGCTTTAAGTTTGTTTGAATTATAATACTTTAAGTTAAAAAAGCAATATATGTTATTTAAAAAGCACATCATTCAATCCATGCGCATGATGGGGTCTTAAAATTTATAAAAACAACGTTAGTGATAATGAAATTCAGACAAGATCATTCAATTGAATTTTTCTTAATAGCAATTTACTTAATGCATGAATAAACATTGCAGCATTTACCTGGAAACGTCTTTCAAATTTCATTAATAAAGGTGTAAAAATTAAAAATAATTTTCTTAAAAACATTTAAGAAAATCACCCTTTACCGAGTTTATTAAGAACTTTTCTATGGAAAACTTCAAAATTCTGAATAATCAGCATAAAACCTTCACTCAGGCTTCGTTTTATAGCTAAGGTGGTATAATTTTATTCAACTCCTGAAGATTGCTCTCTGTAAGTTTCTTAGGTCTTTCTTGGTACTACTACATAGATATAAAATCTAAGCCGTTTCCTAATTTGCTTTTGCTCAACATTTTCCTTATGAGCGGCTCTACGAAAAGTGAAGAAAACATGGAAATGGGAAGCATAAAAGAGAATACTGTTTTTTATTTTCATCCTTAAAACGTTCAACTTAGCTAAGAAATAAAAGAAAACTTTAAAAGAACGAGTCTGGAAATGCTAATACCTAAAGCGTTGTAGTGTTTTAGCATTTTTGTAAAGCTAAGATTATTTTTACTTGTCTTTTAAAATATTGATGCTCTTACGTCTCAAATCATGTGTTCGCTTTATTGAGATCAAAAATACAAATAACGGAAAGAAAAAGCACTTACGACATTTTATAACATAATATTCCGTAAATAAAATGTATAAATGTGTTTACAACTGAGAGAAAAAGATTACTTAAATTGGTTGCCAAATTGTGCAGTAACCTTTATAGTACTTTTATTTTTCAGTTTTATTTGTTTCTTCACGATTAACATATGTAAAAGAGAAATAAATAGAATATATATATATATGAAAAATATTGAAAAATATATATTCTTGACATATCAAAGTAAGGATCGGCATTTATAAAATACATGTTGTTAAAAAAGTTTTTTAATATAACGGAAAATATTTTAAACAATGAGAAAAAAAATGATTTAAATAATAATACTCAGATTTATGTGAATCGTTCCTATTCACTTATATAACCAAATCGTAGTTATCAGTTTTTACATTAGAAATATTTTTAAGTATATTGTATTGCTTCTTAAGTGATCACTCAGTTTCATTTATATCATAGTATATTTTTAATTAATAATTTTATGTATAAATTATTAAATTGCTTCCCCCTAGTGTTTATTAAAATTGTAACTAGTTTTATATTCATTTTTTTTGTAATTAATCACACAACCTTTGTTTTAAAATATGTTTTCTAACATATATTCATGTCAAATCACAAGATAAGCATTTCGAAGGATTTATCCTAATTCTTAATAGTTCATTGGTTACAAAATTAAAACTTATATATAGCAATATTATAAATTCGTTTGAAGCGAATGATGGAGTGATACAGCATAATTCCATTAATCTTTGAATTAGCAACTCAAGTCACTCAATTCGTAAAGTAAAGGCTAATAATCCTACCTAGGCGAGAGAAGGTAATTAATGCAATTAATTCATTTTAGCAAATATCTTCTGAATTTCTTCCAAAATGAGTTATTATTTTAGATAATTTTAGTAATTTATTATCACACAGTTTTAAAATTACATTTCAGATAAATTAATTTAATTATAATGATATTAACAGATGCAAATGTTGAAAAACACACTGTTTAAAAACTACAATGAATCAGAATAAAGTTTAATAATTCGCAATTGTCAGTGTCTAGTTATGTAGGAATGCATTTTTAAAATCATTTACAAGAGAAAGAGACGGAAACAAATTTTTTACTTTAGTATAAATAGCATAAACAATAAAAAATGTTGTCTTAAGCGAAGTACAAATTAAAATTAAAAATATGATTCTTAATGAAACTCTAATAAAAGTACCTGTCATCAAATCATCGTGGATTCCTAAGAATTTTTTTACCAGAAAGATTTAAACACTTATAGGCTATATTAATATAATATATTCACTATGATAACATTTTAAAGTTTTTTTATCTATTAATTGATTACAAACCAGGTCATAAATCCTGGTTAAAAAATTAATAACGATGTGATATAATTTTTACAAGAGTCAAACTTATCTTACTTTATAATAATCTAAATTTATGCCTCAAGTATGAGTCCAAATACAATGGCAAAGTCTTCTTGTTCAAAATTATAACACTATATTAAAATAATTTTTTTTCGTATTATAATTTTTAAATTCTAAATTAATGCATAAAGGAAAAACATATCACACTGAAGTATTTTGATAAAGTAATAAACTAACAAGTACACAACTACATTACTTTAACCTAAATAAATTACCTTAAAATGGATTACCGGAATTTGATTCTGCAACAGTTTACAATCAGCTTATCTTAGAACAAATAGGACAATAGTCCTATTAATATCCTTTTTCAGTTACTTAAAATTCAGAACAACTATCTCCGGACAAATTTACTCAACTGCTTTCAGCTAAATTTTGAATACACAGTAATACTTCTTTTTCGCTGTTTTACTAAATCCTATTGTCAGCTGTTACCAAAAAGGTGGTTGACATAAACCCGCTTTCTTTAATGTCTTACTACAGATAAACTCCGACATCTGGGGAACTGTTTGAACAACTCTTCATCTCATTAGTAGAGGGAAAGTTTGCGCAAGACGAAAACAAACAGTAGAAAGACCCTGACCGGACAGATTCCTTTTACAGAACGTACCTTCTCTCTGTTAATTTCTATGTTCCCCATGCCTGGATCGTAGAGCAGTATAGAAGGTTCAATGTCTATTGGCGACTGCCTTCGACCACGGTTGCACAATTTCCAGTCCGGATTAAGCAAACCCCAATAGTCAGGACCTAAAAAGAAAGGAAAAAAGAAGACAGATTAGATTGATCACTTTAAGTGTGATGAGGCGTTTCAAAAAGTTTTGTGGGAATGATCTTTGTCTTTCTGGACCATCTGTTATGTCTCATGCAAGATCTTTGGTAATCGTAGTAAGAAGGAAGAATATGTTTCACTTACATTTATATAAATATTTGTTAACTTTTGTTTGATTTAAGTTTTACATTTGAGCTTTTAACATATTACTTACAAGACAGCCATCCTATATTAACTATTCGAAAGAGATTCGTTTTAATTATAGATTTTAAATTTCACAATACTTTACATTGCTAATGTTTATGCTATTTTGTTCATTTTAAGGAAGTATTAGAAAAATAGGGTTTAAATGGTTGAAAACTCATGATAATTTAGGAAATATAATAGTTTAACTTTAAAAATTGTTATGCACATGCATAATAATATAAGCAAATATGTTTAAAAGTATGAATCAGTTAACTCCAATTATTTAACTGATCATTTGAATAAATTAATTATTAAAATTTTTTAATACAATTGATTACTTAAAATTAAAAAAAAATATCACATATTGGTAGCTTTTGTTATTGTATACGTCGTACTCTTTGAATAAATCCATACAAAATCCAGTATATAATATCATAAATTGCTTTCTTATAAAATATTAATGAAGACTTTTTTGCATTATAAATCGACAAGTAACGCATAAATTAATTACAAGAAAATGTTTTCAAAACATTTGCTTTTAACCGTTAGAATTATTTAATAACTTGACATTTTATTTTAAATTCTAAATTTTCATCCTAACTGAAATATTTAAAACAAACATTTTCAAATACGGATGAACAGCTTACTCTGCGTATTTCTTGGAACACGAGAAAAAGTAGAATAAATTTAAAACAAATTACTTCCTTAAGAGTAGTATTTCCTTTCAAAATTATTTAGTAAACAATGCTAATGGATAATGACTTCATCACTCTTTCCAATTATCTCAGGGTCTTCTGAGGTGAAAGTGTAATTAACAGCTAAGATTGCACAACGTTTGATAATCGATGATAAATTTAATATCTCCCACAGCTCCAGAGAGCTGGGAAATCTGTGTGGTTACCATAACCGATAGTTTCCTTAGAGAGTTTCTGGATTTTTACAATGGTAATTTAAAAGTTTTATTAAACTTTTTAAATGATTACTATAAGAATGATAGCTCAAAAATTATAATAATAGTTAATATATTATTTTAATAAAATGCTTTCATAGTAGTGGTTTACTTATGAGAGATTAGTTTTTAATTTAATCAATAGTTAAACATATCAGTTAATTTATTCATCACTAAAAGATCTTTGCTATAATTTTACGTAAATAATAGATTGAACTTTTGAGTTTTTTGTAAAAATAAGCATATAGTTTCTATAATTTATAAAAAAAATAATTCATGCTGGTAAGTTATAAATATGTAAAATGCTTTTCAATTAAAATATTATGTTTAATAGAATGTAAAAATAGAATTGATTTTAAGTATCGGAAGATTAATTTTCGACTTTGAAATTTTAGCAAAAATATATTTCACAAATATCTAATGTAATTAACTGTATTTAAATGTGCATGTTTTGAAATAGCTAAACAAATTAATCATTTTTGTACTGGTGTCAAATATAAAGTGCCAAGCTAAGTTCAAATACGTAAAAGAGTAAAATGAAAGAGGTATTGTCGAAAATGTACTGTCTTCACAAAGAATGTGAGTCTTAAGATTTTCATTTCATTAAAAAAAATTCAACTTCCATCAAGTAAAGTAATTTGTAAATAAATCTCGAACATCAGAGACATGTAAAATAATGAAAGACTTTTCACACTATATTTCACAGAAAATTATGACCTGTCTGTCGTTTTTTGTAAAACATAAATTTTATCTTTGACGTTTTCTAGGGATCAAAGGAAGTTATTTTTGAAATTTCTGATATTGTGTATGCATTCGAAATTCGAATAAAAATATTGTTGTTTATTCAAGCTTTGATAATTGTATATCTTATATTTTTTTTTTTTACTCTGAAAAGAAAGTATTTTATCACTTTGACACACTTCTTACTATTTCTTCCTAGAATTCCATTTTTGTACTACTGACAGCATCGTTTATTTTTCTCTCTGAAGTGTCATCATTGTCAGTTTTTATCAATAAGTCTATCAACATGCAAGATATTGAAATAATATCTGTTAAATTTATTCAAAAATATAAGCAGTTGCACTTTTAGTAAAACCTCTCCAATTTTGGCAAATATTTTGCTTACAATATATTGCTTAAATTAATAACTCTTATATTTTTTAAAATATATGTTAGGAATAATACAACAAATGTAATCCATTTGGCAATTGTGTAAATAAAAAGAAGGTATAATTTCGAAACACAATCAACCCATTCAATGTCAAATACCCTCTTATAAAAATATTTATATTTAATTAAGACTAATGAATACATATAGCAAATGAAAATAAAGAATTATTTTGGCTTGTTATTTGCTTGGTAGGTTGGTTATCCTCTAGTAGGGTAAATCAGCGTGATGTAAAAATAATCCAGTTGCTACTTCTTATTACAGATACCCATCCATAACTTGGAAAGTGAGATGTTATCTATTTTAGGCCAAAATAGCATCGGTGTGGGTAGTCACCAATGTTAGTTCGCGTATTGCTCACGGCGGTATCATGTGACATTACTCAGAATCAGAACTTGCATAATGTTATTCTAATATATATACGAAGGTTTGACTTGTAAGAGAGAGATCGGAAGTACTTTGTAATAATCTATGCATGGTATGGACATTCTAGATATTTTGATTCTTGCAAATTCTTGGTTAATTTTTTTGATCCTTTTGATTCAGTTTTTTCTTTTATCATTAAAGGAAATCGTCATGAAAATATTTTAAAAAAGCATGTAAACTATCAAATTATTTTTATGCAGTTATTATAATTGTACCTATTACTTTATTCGAATGTAATTCAAATGTAAACAAATCCACTACATAGCTTGTCACAATGAAGTGCATTTATATCCAAAACTTTCAAATTTAATTAAACATTTAAAAATATGCTTCCCGAATCAATAATCAATACAGCAATATTAACAAAAATCTAAATATTTATGGAAAAGTAACTCGATGAACACAAATAAGTTAAGATGATGACTACATTTTGCAGGTGGCCAGAATGAGGACTTAAGGATGGAACATATTAACCACATTTACAAACTAAATATATGCTATTTCATCACTTTCCCACAAGGTGAGTTGACATTTTGGAGTCAAAAGAGAGTGCGTGCAATGCTTATATCAATATTATGAAAATTTTAGATTTATCATTAAGAATTAAAATGAATGTTGATTACACACATATTGAGAATATAACGATGTAAAACACTGAAAAAATGGAAGTAGTGCAATTACTTTAATCTAGCTTTGACGAAACTGATATAAAAGATAAATACAAAAATTACATTTTAAAAATAAGCTTTTAGTTGCTTAATGTTACGCAATAAAGCAACATTTGAAACATTATTCAAGCAGGGTTTTGAAGTTCAATAAGAGTGAGAGCAAGTTTATTTCTATACAAAGGCAATAGAAAATAAGTATGATTAAGGATTCAAAAACACATGTAAAACATAATATGCTTCTAAAATTAAGGTATCTGACTACTCTAAAATTGTGAAGCTTGCCAAAAATAAACAATTTTTTTGTGATTTTATTTTATAAGCCATCTTATTAGCTTTATGAAAATACCAAGTTTATTATTTTCTGTGCACTAGAAAAAAAACTACAAATGTTTTAGCAAAAACAGATGTCATTACTTTAAGCAAGAGGTCATACTTTAAAACGCGTTTTAATCGAAATGTTTTTTTTTTGTTTTTTTTTTTGAAAATGCTCAAACAAAGACAGCGATTGCTCAAAAAGTTTTTAAAAAAATTAACTGATTTTTTTTTTTTTTTTTTTTGCGTTTATGTTTCCTACAATAGAAGAAGTGTTTTAAGCTTCAGATTTTTCAATCACTGTTTTATTACAAAATTTACAGTTCCTTATGTTAATATAATCACTGATTGCCTTAAGTATTTTCGTATAATAACTAAGATAAAGTGCTCTGTTTTTTGTAAAAATTAAAATATCACTTATCCTGATGATCATTTCAAAAATGATTGATTGCATAGCACCACATCAGAAATGAAAAATTAAAAATTTGTTCATAAACTTTTGGTGCAAAATAAACCCCATTTATGCTTGTTTTTTTTTTCTTTTTTTTTGTAAATTTTTACCCATTTTTTCTCATTTTATTTATAATAATTTCTTTTTCTCTTGTTAATCTTAGTATATTTTTCTTAAAATGTACTAAGAAAATCTAAAAACAACAAAAAAATCCCCATATCTCCAATTTCTTTTTTAAAAAAAATGTCGCAAGTAGTCGGATACCTTAATTTTTAAAAGATTTGAGTTAAAGCTGAATAAAACTAGCCAAATTGATGAAAGTCGATACAACTTAGGAGGGAGATTTAAATAATTTCCTATGCTTTCTTTTGAATCATGAATTCAAGAGAAAAGATATTTCAGGATTTACGCGATAAATATAAATTTTTAAAACGCACACACACACATTTCATTTTAACTTTTGAGAAAGCAGAGATTTGATGAAATGTAGCAAATTAACCTATGTAGTCGATCGCTTCACTCTTTGTAATTTGTTTGCTTAAGACCGCTCTTTTTTAAATAAAACTTTCAAATTAAATATTTTTATTTAAAGTTTCACCTCTAGATACTGATTTCCCTTAAGTATTTAATGCCCTCAAATGAGATCTCTTTAAATAAGCTAGTATTGTAATGTAGCTGCATCTTCTATATTCATTCCAATGCTAAATAATTAAGATCTTTGCTTTATCTTTTTTATTTTTTATCAGCATTCTGAAAGAGCTTAAGACATTTTAAGGAACGCTATCGATAAAGTTAATTATAAGAAAGCAGGGGGATTAAGTTCATCCAACAAAAAAGCTTTTTTTTTTTCATTTTCCCTTGGGGAGTATCTACTACACGCATCGCTTCATATCCCTTTCAGATATAGAAATCTCTTCGTTACAAGATAAGTTTAGTCCGCTGGACCTGAAAAAAAAGGTTTAGGAACAAGATGCTGTCGGAAAAACTGTAAGCATTAACTGGTTTAAATCCTTATCGTTAATTCTTAATAAAAGATAAAATTAAATGACAACGTGATTAATATAAGAGCTTTAAATAAAACGAATGATAAAAATTGTTTTCAAAATTTTCAGGATTTGATTTTGTGGACTTAGGTACATAAAAAGTTTTTTTGTCCTTTTTGCTGTTGCAATATTTTTATACTTCTTTATTTGAAGATAGAAATATATATATATATATATATATATTTACAACATTTTTAATTTTTATTTAAACTGTGTAAGTGTATTGAACAAGGGATTTTTTTAAACATCAAATAATAATTAAATGAAAAAACTAAGTAAAAATAATAATTTTAAAGATAATAAAATGCCTACGGTCACGTGATATTATTTCAGCTTTTCAATTAAGTTTGTTAAAAAAACAGATCCTAATTTAAATTAATTATTAATTGAGCTATTAAAAAAGAAGCTTGTAATTAAAAAAAAACATTTGAATGCCAAACATAACGAATATCTAATCGGTATTATTTTGTGAATTTTTACATGTTTCTATAAAATAAGTACTGAATATTTGATTGAAAACTGAGACTTAGTTAAGCAGAATTTCAGTTAATTTTTAAATCTGTTTGTCTTTTTTTTTTATCACACATGCTTTATATTTATTTTCCCCCTCAAAATTATTTTGAGTAACGTCCTAAGCTTATGGACGGAGACTTAAATAATATATAATTATGAAAGTATATTCTATCTCTTTTACAACAAAAATGATTAACTTTTTTTGATAGAATTTTACAGCAATGGGTCAAGTTTACAATTTCTCTCTCCCTTTTTATTATTTTGTTGCACTTCATAAGCAATTGGATGAAACACACAAATTATTTTTAGTTCTTATTCATGAATCTTTTGTTGAAATTATATGAATACCATTAATGACTGAAATTTGAATTTTTAGACTATTTTGACTCTCTCTTATTAGATAGGCTCTTATACAAATGCAGCAGCAAAATGCCTTACGTTGTTATAAATTTACTACTTCTAAACAATTTTCGAAAATATACACTAGCGTATTCGATAACAATCGAAATATATGTATATATATATATATATATATATCGGAATTAGAGAAGTTTTTAAGAGTTAATGCAGATAATTAGAAGAAATTTGTAACATATATTCTTTGTTTATGTTAAATTAATTTAACATGGGGAATTTTGAAATTATGTTATGTATTTGAAGTTAAAATACTTTTTAAAATGGTATTGACTGAAAAAAAATGGTAATTTTGAGTTAAAAATATTAGAGTGTGTTTATATATGTATGCTTGCATTTAGAAAAAAAAAACAGTTTTGAAATTTTTTAAAAATAATATTTTTGAATACCACACAATTACAATTTTTTTAAGTATAGCATCTTCTAATTATATAAAAATCACACAGTTACCATATTTAACTTCTTTTTAATATTAAAAGCATAAAATCTGAGTTTTCCAAGAATTTTCTGTTGTAGTTTTCATTTTATATTTTATGTTTTCATTAAGTTTCTGTTTTTATTCATTTAAAAATAAAAATAGACAATGATGATCCCTGTTCTCATAAAGATCAATTAATATTTTGAAAATCAATTTAAACAAAATGGTAAATATATCCCCCCTTTAATTTATCCATTATAATATAAACTATACGATATTTCTTACATCATAAGTTGTATTTAAATAAATAGCTAAATAAAATATAATATTTAACTCCATCAAAATTCATAATTTTTTAAAACGTTTTCAAACGAATTCAAACAATAAATACATTCTTACACAATTTGCACTCTCATAACTTTTCTCCCATCAAGCATTCAGTTCTGACTTTCGAAAAAGCCATAAGAAAAGGCAAGGAATAATTTCAGGAGAAAAATATTGAAGCAATTACAATGAAGGTGAAGGCAAAATGTAATATCTCTTTAGAAAGAGGTGCTTCCGAGAATGGCGGATAATGTATACTATTTCATTTTTACAATGGGTATTTTAATAGCCATTGCAAATTATATTGCTTTAACGTTTACTTTTGCGTTCATTACAAATTTATGCAGTTATTTTAGAATATTTAACATTTTATTTCATATAGGAAATCATTGAAATGGAAGAAATAGAAATATTTTCAATCAGATATAAAAATCAAATGGCTTAGGTAAAAAATTTCGAAAAGTGAACACATGATCTTTTTTTCCTTTTAAATGAAAAGAAAAATAGAAAAAGAAGAAGAAAATCCCACTTAATAACGAGAACTGCATATCATAATTTATCATGACCATTTTTTTCTCTAATTTTATGAACACAAAATATTGATCATTAAGGGGTTGAGAATGACATAAATAAAAACAAGGGGGAAAAGAAACGAAATTTCAAACCCAATTTTTTGAAACAAACATTTCATGGTTACATATTTCATGTTTTATTGCCGTAAAATCCTATAATTATTTTTTTTTTCGTGCTTAAAATACAAAACGAACAAAAAAACGTCCGTTTGTTACTTGAAGCTCGAGAGGACCTCAGAAGCCGCTATTTGTTATTTAATATAGCTGTAGAAATCGAGGAAGTGATCTATATTTACATATACACATGCACAAAATGTAGCGATTTGGTTCCATTTTTCAACAAAAGTAATGTGTAAATACGAAAATCTTTTTCACTGATTTGAATCAAAAAACACATTTGCGTCCGTGACAGGACTCGAACCTGCAATCTTCTGATTCGAGGTCAGACGCCTTATCCATTAGGCCACACGGACACTATCAAGCGGAGGAAGAAACAGTTCTACTAGTTGGCAGGCACATGCGCAGACAGGAAGAAGGTTGGCTGAGGAAATCGAGCGGGAACCCAAAATGTTATTGTGTGAGCATTTCTGTTAGCAGAGGGATATTTCCATTATATTATAAACAGTATAGAGGTTTTTTCACCGTGTGTGTGTCAATAATGAAGTAATTGATAGTTTCTAAGGTTGTTAATATACTACGTTGGATAAAATGTTTTCTTTTTGGAGTGGGTGGTTGATAATGTGTACGCGTATATTTAAATAACTTCACACGGATTTAATTCAAAAAGAATAATATTTTGCTTATTAGAAGACTTTAGCACAAGATAGGGGCGTGTTAACTAAGTTATTATATTTTTTTTAAATATTTTTTTTGTTTTGTTTGTTTTTTCAACTCACAGAACATCTTATAAATATAATATATATTTTTATACATTTTTTTAAAATACATAAATAAGTTACTGGTTGAACTTTAGATCTTTTGCAAATTTTTTTTAAAAAGTAGTTACACGTTCATGACAGATCGATCGAGTATTAACATTGCACAACGAGGACTATTGTAACCTCGTAACCGTCTTTGAAAAGATTTGAGCCTGAGACCTCCTAATTCGAAGTCTTACTTTACGTCCATTAGGCAAAGCGGACACATTTATAAAATGTGCCTCTATATGTATCAGTCATTTTTCGATATATGGGGCAAAGGGGAATTTTAAAATGAGAAAGGAGAAGTGTTAGATTAAGTCAGAAAAAAGTATCTTATAAGTTTTATTTTATTATTCTTTAATATATATATATATATATACAAATAGGTGTGTGTATGTTCTCTAATACAGGGAGATGAATAATCAATAATCACTGTTGGCGCCAGTTGGCGAGAATTCCTTGTATACATTTTGCTCCGAGCAAAATGTTGTAACCTTTTGTATTCAGTTCGAAAAGTATAGCGATCCCATATAGTTGTAATCCGTTTCGCTCATTAAAATTTGTTAACACTTACAGTCCATTAATTATTATATCGGCAAAAATCGCCAAAACTTTAAAAAAAAAACGATATTGCAAGATAAACTAGACATACGATTTTAGAAAGGATATATTAGAAATTACAAAAATAACAGAAATCGAAATTATTTAAATACATGGATGCAACTGCATTATAAACATTGCTTACTTAGAACAGTTTTCTTATATATAAAATAATATACATAAAAGTGTGGGGTTGAACACGTGTTTTTTGGACAGAAAACCTTCCGCCGTTCTGTTAATACTGAGCAAAAGCCTATTGAAATTAATGGATAGAATATCTAAATTCGTTACAAGAAAAAGGTAATTTACCTAAAAATTCCATTCAAAATTACATAGCCCGCGTTAAATCTGAGTACAATAAACAAGTTATTGCCAGATAAATATGTATATATATATATATATATATATGTCGTGTTTTTCGAGTGGATATCAAGACATTTTATTTTAACCGTCTTTATTCTTGAGATAGATCATTTTGTAATATGTTTGTAAGAGAGAGAGAGACGCGGACACGTGTTAAAAATTAAGAGTCCTAGTCCACTCAAAAGCCAGATGTCTGTTCAAGTACATTCCTTATTGAAGAGGTATATTTGAAATACTAGGTAATAAAAATTAATGGTAGGAGTGGCGGAAGATCTTTAAAGCCATGTGTTTAAATGGGTAATAAATTTAATACTTGAAGATGTAACGGGAAAATAAAAATTAGAAGGGGACTAGCGATTTAATTTTAGATCTAATTTAATTATCTTTATATATATATATATATATATATATATATATATATATATATATATATATATATATACAGTCGATTCTTGATAATTTGAAGTTGGAGGGACCAATAAAAAGTTCGAATTATCAAGAGGGTGGGAAAAAACTCTCAAAATACACGATGGGAAACTTTTTCTAACACATTTAAATTTGAAGCTATGCACTAAAACAACAATTGTACATATGTATAAAATTATTTTAAACTATTTTTTAAAAAGTACATATTACGCAGTATAAATATTATGCAGAAGTTAAAAGTCCTGTATTAAAAGAATACATTCAATACATGATAAAACAATCCTACACATCTCTTCTTCACAATAGCGGACCATCCTTTCTGAACACATGTGCAACAAGGCCACGTATTAAACGAAATATATGGACGGCTGACAGCAGGTGCGGTTCGTCTATTGTCCACTCGAAGAAGGAAAACAATAAAAGTGTCTTTTCACCTGAGGGACCAGAAAACAAAAAAAGGAGTAGCAGAAAGATGGTCAACAAAGAGGCTATGTTACAGGGGAGACACGAAAAGACAATGCAACGCAAAACATGTAAGCTGGAACCTGTTTGCTACAGGACTCTACGTGATATTGGGGATATGGTCAAAATTCTTAAAATAACCTAATACAAATATTCCTTGAATAAACTAATTAAGTTTGATAAATATCTGTCTATTATTCATTTAGTACTAAATGAAAATCATATTTTTCACAATAACTCTTATTTTATCAGCAAATTAAAGGTCTTCCACAAGGAGAGCCTGCTAGTAACTGTTTAGCCAATATTTATTTGCACTTTTATGAATATGATAGCATTAGTTTCGATTCTTGTTACTTTTTTAGATGCATAGATAACTTAATCATCTTTAGTAATAAAGTAAATTATGTCCCTGGTTTTAAATATTATTCTGAATATCTGAAATTATTAAAAACCAATTATTATATTGAGTCTGCAAACTTCTTAGACCTATAATTAAATTTTAAGAATAATCTACTAATTAGTAATATTTTTGATAAAAGAGACTCTTTTGATTACAACATTATTAAAATGCATTTTTGGGGTACTCTAAACTACACCTATCTATTTTCAGAAATATTATCTTAAATTTTATAAAAAGAAACAACGATTTAATCACAGATAATGATGTTAAACACAAACAAATTATAAGCTGTTCTGCAATAATTGCTTGGATTACAACTATCCAAGTAAATTCAATTTTAAATATATTTCTAAGTTATCTCTCTAATTCTCCTTTTTAATGTTTAAATATTTTTCTTTGTTTTTTTTCTACTTCTATATTTATTAATTTCAATATGTTTTTGTTTGCTTAGTTTAATTACAATAAAACAATCTAGGTGGCACCACTAATTTTTGTTTCTGATTTAACAAATTTTAACACGTCATTTAGCGTTGTTGATTGACAATGTACTGGTCTTTTTTTTCTCTGTTGTGGATTGTATTTTTTCTTGTAAGTTTTTGCTTTGTTTTTTCCTTTTCAAAATTATTTCTTATTTTCATCTTTTTAAGAATCATTTCCTTTCATATTTTATGTTAATTTTATTTTTTTTCCTGTTGGTTGAAAATTACACGTGGTTGGTTTTAGGCCTAACTTTTGAATATGATTTTGTTTTGCTATTTTTCGAAAATTTCTGCTGTACGGGGAAGGTTGAATTCGTAAAATAGATTTAATCCTAATTTCGATGGTCCTAATTCAGCAACAGCTTTAGAAATCATAATAGGTCTCCATTTTAGTCCATTGACTCTTCTGGTTTCTTACATTTTAAAGTTCTAACTCTGTTTCCTGCTATACATATTCCTATTTAATTCTTGTGCAATATACTTTTCCATCATTTTTTTTATAGTTATGTTACTTGAAATCTGGTTTGTATCTTCTAGCTCTGTTAGTGGTATAATTTAGTATTATCATTTTATTATACTATGTATTTTTTGTCACGTGTATAGTATATTTTATTATACTATGTATTTTTTGTATATTTGATGTCACGTAATCTTGATTATCAAAATCCAATCTTGGAAATTTTATATTTTGATTCTAGACAACTTTTAAACAACAACTTAATATACATGTACATTTTTAAATTCGATGCAAATTTGCATACAATTTATTTATTTATTTATTTTTATTGAAAGTATTGGTTCTTAATGAAATATTTTTTCCTATAAATTTATAGAGGACGATTTTTTTTCTTTCATAAAATTACTCTTAAGCTTTTGATAAATAGTTAAATATTTTTTTAAAGAATTTTTTATTTCTATTTGTAACTTAGTTTTATAATTTATAAACTAGCCATTAGTAAAAACATGGATTTTAACTCTTAATTAATATATTATTTTCTAAGTCTCAAAGATAAACCCTTTTAGAACTATTTGTTTTCCTTTGACAATATTACTAGACCTGCAATTAAATAAATTCACATAAAAAATCAACTAATTAAATCAGAAACTTTTCTTTTAAACAACTTTAAAAAACTGAACACATTACTTCAAGCAAAATATAATGGACCACATAATACCACACTTTTTACAGAACAGGAAAAGAAAGAAAAAATGAGGAATAAAAATTAAAAATATAATATGGCTATAAAAATTTCTTTATTTTAGCCCTGCATTGCATATTATGTAAATAAATTATCATTTCAAACCAAACATATTCTTTTACAGATAAATAAAATTTTACAAAAAGTCAAATTCGCACACACATGTAAATAAATTATTAGTCTTTTTTTCTTTTTTTTTCCCCATAAAGGCCTAAACATTTTTGAAAAAGTAGCAAGTATATATACACATGAATGTTTCGAATGTGTAAAAATTGAAATAAATCTTGCATTATACATTAATAACGGCGTAAGAAATGGTCGGTATTAGGAAGCTCTGAATGGTTTCTGGGTAAAACCTTCTCCAGGGTATAATCAATTATCTCAGAAAAGTGAGTGCCCTGAAAAAAAAAAACTTGGGTTACCAGAATAGCTATAGCTTCAAGTGTGAATCTAACCCATTACGGATTGATTTATGGTTTACTGATTATAGTTGTAGCATTTATACCAAGACCCTATCAGAGACGTATGTCTTTTGGAAAAGTATTACTTATTTTTATCTATTGAACGAATGAAACGAAATGGGGATAACTTTAACGGAATAAATTTTTGCGTTCATGTATCAAATACGACTGAGATTTTAAGTGTTAGGAAGATGTGTATCAAGGGGAAGAAATAATATATTAATTTATTGTGTGTTATCCATTTACTGTTTAATTTTATTTGAATTTAATTTTCGTCGCAAAGTGAATCAACAGGATGGTTCTTGACCTCGTAATTTTGAATCAATAAATTTATTGGAACGTCTAGAATGGAATGTTAAAACTAAAGGCATATAATATGTATATATATATATTGTCAAAATTCTCTACTAGAGAGAGATGAATAAACATTAAGGTATCCGACTGGTTGCGACAACTTTTTTTTTTAAAGAAGATATGGGGATTTTTTTTTATTTTTAGATTTGTTTAGTACAATTTAAGAAAAATATGCTGAAATTAAGATGAGAAAAGGAAATTATTATTACTAAAATGGGAAAAAAAAGGTAAAATTGACAAAAAATAGCGTAAACGCAGCCCATTCTATACCAAAGGTTTTGAACAAATTTAAAATTTTTTCATTCTAATGTGTTGCTAAGTAATTCATTTTTTAATTGACCTTCAGGGTAAGAGATATTTTCCTTTTTACAAAAACTAGAGCCCCTTGTCTTAGTTATTATTCGAAATTGCTTAAAAAACAGTGATTATATTCACATAAGGGACTGTAAATTTTGTAATAAAGCAGTGATTGATAAATCTGAAGGTTAAGGAATTTTGCTATTATAGAGAACTTACAGAAATATTTCAGGAAAAACTTCAAAACTTTTTTAGCAATCACTGGCCCATTTTGAGTATTTTAAAAAAACACACATTCGATTAAAACGCGTTTTAAAGTATGACATCTTGCTTAAAGTAATGGCATCTGCTTTTACTTAAACACTTTTAGTTTTTGTTCTAGCGAACAGAAAATAATGAACTTGGTATTTTTATAAAGCTAATAAGATGGCATATAAAATAAAATCATAAGCAAATTTGTCAATTTTTGGCAAACTTCACAAATTTAGGTAGTCGGATACTTAATCAAAACTAAAAAGAAATTGAAATTACAAGATAACCAAAACAATAGAATTTAGAAAGTATTTATATATGTATATATATATATATATATATATATATATGGGAGAGCTATGCATGAAGTTTATAAATTATTTATTTTCATTTTATTTTGCTTTTATAATTCTATTAGACACATTAGAGATTGTAAGCTTAGAAATAATACAGTTTTCAGTAGCCACTACGTTGTATTGGAACTGCAGACGTTTACTAGATTTAGACAGTCATATTATTTTCTGCATATAAATTAAATTTGAGATTCTCAAGCTACAATTTAAATAAAACTTTTAGTTGATGAATTATTTTGATGAATGGCTATTGCCATTTTGAATGACTTTCCCTGTAAAAAAAGGGTAAAATATCTACATTATACATTACGTCAACTTGTCAAAATTTGAAAATCTATTTGAAGTAAGACTTTTGACTAATCTTAGAAGAAAAAAAAGAAGAAAAAGTTATAAAAATATGTAAAAGGTTTTTATAATACTAGTAAAGAGAGTTTAAATTGGAATACAAAATGATTTCCGAATCGAGAGAGAGAGAGAATTCTAGATATCTCTTATTAAGAGCAGTCAGTGGACTAAAAATCTTCAGATTATCGATTTTGAGATTTCTACAATCCATGACTTTTCCAACGATATAACATATTTGGTATTTAATGAATTAGAAGTACGTCAAAATGACTTTTAAAAAATAATCAGCTGTTTTGCCCAACCCATTTTGATAGCTGAAAGTATAAACATTGTCTTTTTAAACCAGGGGAAAAGTTGCAAAGCCTGTACTTATTTTGTTTATTCATACACAATTAACTTTAGATAACTGTATAATAACTGCCAGTTTAACAGTTTGATTTTCTAAAAAGTTTTCGAGCCAATTTTGGACTTAGTGGATTCAGTGATTTGAATGTTATGTTTAATATTTAGTGATTTCCACTAAAATTTAGGTCTATTCTTTATTTTAAATTTATTTTTAATTAGTTATTATTACTGAATAGTAAATCTTCTCTCTCTCTCTCTCTCGCGTGCCTAAATAAAGTGATAAAAATATGTTGAACTATTTGAAGGTAGAACTATTTGTGAAATTTAAAATTTTAAAGTTGCCTTTCATTCTTGAAGGAAATTTAAGTATTGGATTGTTACCAGCTGATAATTGATGCTGGTGATTATAGTATACGTAATGAATATAACATAAGCATAAATGCTTCAAATTAATTATAAAAGAAATTTCATATCTAATACATTACAATTAAGATAACATTTAATTATCCATAATAAAGATAAAACTAGTATTATAAAGTTCTACAGAAAACACTTTGTCAAGGTAATATTTTTTATAAAAATTACTGTATTCCAAAAAAAAATTTAAAATTGTGTAAATTTACTGTACGCATGTACTCTGTGTTTTTTTAATGCAATTGTGTATACTGAAGTAACATTTTTAAAATAGTCTTAAAAAATTTAACTAGAAAGCAAATATTTTAATAAAAATATGACAATTTTCAATAAATTCATAATGATGCTCGGTGACATTAAATTTTTCTTTTTATGAAAACTAATTAATATATGTAAGAAAATTCACTTCAGTATAAATATAAATGTCTCATGAATATACAGTCAAAATCTTGAGTCCTTATTTTTAATAGTCTCTGAGAAAAAGGTATGAAATGATACATCAAATGTGATGTTTATTGCCTTTCCGAGAAGCTTGTTACTTACAGAAAAATGTATAAATTTCATGTTTAAAAACATTAAAACAGTTTTATTTTGGCGGTTTCAGAAATCATTTATCCAGTTTAAAGTTTAAAACTTAGAAAATGTGCCTACAATAACAAAACCTAATGAAAAATTTACAAAAACCCAATGAAAACTTTCGAAATGTCGTAAAATCAGGTATAATCAAAAGTTGACCACAAATTCAAACCAAACTATATTGATGGATTTTCATATATTCTATTAATGATACTTATGGTCAACTTGGATATTTGTATAATACATCCAAGCTAAAAACTTCACAGATTGATACAGAATTTGAGAAAATTGATGTAAATTTACAAAATATCTCGTTAGATAAAATCTGAAAAATGCTATATATATATGTATAATTTTCTGCGAAATTTAAGACTTTTATGTTTCCTATTTTATTGAAAATACATTGAGATGATAATTTGTAATAAAATGAGACAAATACATGTCGTAATTCATAATTTTTGTGATAAAGTGACATATTATAGTAAAAATGCAATTTTCATAAAATTTTATTTTTAAAACTACATGTATCTTTTTCTCAGAATTTACTCAATAAACACACCTGCGACTTTCACTATAGATTACTGATATGTAACTATATATATTGAAGTGAGTTTTTGAAGATATTCCCTAAATATTTGATTATAAACCAGATAACGTGACAAAAAATGACGAATATTTTTTTTTTTTTAAATTGCAGTGATGCTACGTAAAAGTATGTTTTGAAAAAACTAAAAAGTATAATTGAAAGATTTCACTTCAGTATAAATTAAATGTATATTTATTTATCAGACAAGTTTTTAAGATTTAGTTTTCAAAAAGTTGCTCCATAAAAGGTACATACATATATGATATGTAATTTTTAGCGCGTTTTTCACGTAGTGGAACAAAAGCGCTATTAGGAAGCAAATTTCGTCTTCGTCTTCGTTCTATATTTTGTCGTACCTTTTTCTCAGCCAATAAGCAACCAATTGACCTCGAGTTTTCGGCATTTGGTCGCATTTGTGTTCTAGATGAGCCGAATCATATTTAAATTTAATCATTTTTATTTTTTTAGTACAGTATATATTACTTTCTGTTAGTAAGTTCATTAGTTGCATTGTTGTAAAATACAACATGTGAAAAACGCGCTAAAATTACTTGGTCATGCCAATGATTGATATCTTGTTTTTGTCGTTGCATGAAAAGCTTGTTATATTCATAAAAATACATAAATCCCATGCTTAAAAATATAAAAACAGTATTATTTTGACTGTTTTAGAAATCATTTGAAAGTTTAGAAAAAATTTTGAGATCTGATACTTTTAAAATTTTTGTTTGCATGTAAATATACAAAACATTAATGAAAACTTTCGAAGTGTCGCATAATCACATTTTCCAAATTTTTACTTTTACATATTGATACATTATTACAAAGCATTCATGGTGTCTTTTTTTTTCTTTTTTTTTGTTGTCATTTTTGATGTTTGTAATACATTAAAGCTAAAAATTCTTTAAAATTTTTTATAGATTTCAAGAAAATTAATGTAAATATTACAAAATATCTCGTTAAGCAGAAACTGGAAAACGTTAAATGTATTTTGTGGGAATATTAAGTAAAATAGGGGAAGAAAGTCTTAAAATAAATATAAAAGAAGCTAATGCTTCATAAAAGGAGACAAATACATGTTTTAATTCATAATTTTTGTGATGAAGTGGCATTTTATATTAAAAATGCATTTTCCTCAAAATGATGTTTTTCCAACTGTATGTACCTTTTTCTCAGAATCTACTGAAAGGATGCTCATGAAATGTCTATTGAATATAACTGATATGTAACTATGTATACTGAAGAGAGTTTTTATAAATATTCCCTAAATATTTTAACATACAGCATTTATCGAAGAAAAAATGACAATTTTCAAAAAATTCATACTGATACTTTTACGTTGCAGGATTTTGAAAAAACTAAATAATATATTTAAAAAAGTTCACTTCAGTATAAAAAATTAAAGTGTAATTAATAAACAGACAGAATTTGAAGTCTTTATATTTAACAGTTTCTGAGAAAAAGGTACATGAAAAAGCTCAATTACACAATAACGGTATAGGGAGTACCAACTATTCTTAAGCTTCTAGAAAAATACTAAGAATAAAGTTTAAAAAGAAACTCATGCAATTTAGAGGTATATTCTGCTTAAAAAATTTAAAATTGTTAATATTCGTGTTACTTAATGTCTCAAATTCAAAAAAAAATTCATTCCCACTAATTAAACAATTAGTAACACAAACTCTTTGTATAAGCTTCCAGGTTTGACTGAAGGAGTTGACTTATGCAACTTGATATACACTTGCTAGAAAAAGTCTACCTTCACATACGATTGCTTATATCTACAACGGAAAAAAATTTTAAAACTAGAATTTGAAAAAATTTTAAAACTATATTTTACTAATTCATTTTAAGTATTAAAAATAACACAAGTAATTAGGTTTGCTTTCATAGCTTTTAAAATAAAGGATTGTAGCGATACTAACGAAAATCAAGTAGAAAAAGTCTGCATTCACTGTTTTAGTAGTAACTATAAAAAAGAGGATAATGAGCAAATTAGTAGCTGGTTGTTTAACCTCGTCTTTTGAGAACCTCCTGAAGTCGTTACGGCATTGAAATAACAGATCTTGTGGTTTCTTCAGCGCTTATCTTCTCCCATTAGTCCTTAAGAACACTATTCAGAACATACCTGTTAGATATATTGTGTTGACTAATCCTAAGCTCCAGCAAATCTCATAGGTGTTCTATAGGATTTAGATCAGATAACTAAGGGTGCATGTGCAGTCAATTTGAGACATTATACAAGACCCAAAGCTTTACAATCTCAGCGGTTTGCTTAGGATCGTTATCGTGTTGGAAACGAAACGATTATCCTAAGCCGAGTTTGGTGGCACTTTCTTTTAAATTTTTTTTAGGACATCAAGGTAATCATATTTGTTCATAATTGATTCGATATACTCCATCTTACAAACACTATTGCTCGTTATGCACCCCTGCACCATGACTCCACCGCAACCGTGGTTTACCATTGGTACAAATGCTCTTTTGAAGTGCTGTGCAAGATTTTCTCCACACCAATTTACGACCTTTTATGTCGAAGATGCAAAATTTGCTCTCATCAGAGAATATCACAGTCCTCCAGAACTTCAGAGGCTTTTGTATATGCTCTTTTTCAAAAGCTATCCATTTAAATCGGTTGGTCACTGGAATATAATGATTTCTGAAAGCCAATCGACTTTGGTATCCGGCTTTTTTCATGATTTTTCTTGTAGTATCCCCTCAAATGTTTTTATTAAACTTCTCGTGAATGTCTGTTGCTATTTGAGTCTCAGTCAAACATTGATTTTTTCACCATTCATATCAGACTTCTTTTTTTCTCTGATTGTGAGTTTAGATGGACGAGCTAAACGAGGCTTGGATGCGTAAACACTTGTAGATTTAAAGTTATAAATAATTACGGGATCTGGTTACATCCCGTCGACTTTTTGCATCTTTCCTCATTTTCACTGTGATTTTACGCTCACTGATTCTAATTTCCTTCATTTACTTTCCATGTCCTTAAATTTTTCGTATACCAGAAAAACGTAAAAATTATAGCGTCATAATTTTCTTAAGCTATTTTACTTGATAACTGAATGCAAAAATTCTGTTAAACTATAACGCCTGTTGATAAAAATTCCAGGAATCAAGAATATTCAAATAGTGAACGCAGACTTTCTCGGCCTACTATTTGTGTGCTTTTCTACAAAACTCCCGTTATCTTAAGTAGTTTTAATTCAAAATTAACGAATTCTTGCTTGCTCAAAATTCAAATAATAGTCAAAAATTCATGAAATTTTGTTAGGAAAAATTAAATTTCTATTAAATTGTACCTCTTTGCTCTACGATTTCTTATGGGTGAACGCAAACTTTTTCTGGCAAGTGTATTTCGATGTGAAGGATATTAGTTCTGCTTTTGGGAGCTTCTAACAAGTGCTATTTGAAATAATTCAGGCACGGGCTTCTTACCATTATTTCTCTCTTGGAAATTCAACTGTGCAGTCATTGAGTGTTTATTGTAGAAAAATATATAAATCGCGCGTGGAATAGAAAATAAAAACAAAATTTGGTAATAATATTAAACATTTAGAAGAGATTTCTTTATCATGTCATCACATGATAGGTAAAACAATTAAGTGCGTTATTTAAAACTAATTAACCAATAAAATGAAGAATTCTCATTCTCAGAAGGGAAGAATAATTGTTTTTAGCACAAAAGTGGTTCAAAATGGAGAAATAGAATGGATTAGTATTTGGTGAGAAAAAAAAAGAAAATGAAGGACTAAAGAGGGTCTATATTTATGATATTCTTATGATTGATTATGGGTGTGGACGTTCAACTCGCACTTTGCACCGCAGCCTAGGTAATGTACCCAGGTTTAATCAATGGTTAATTTCACTAACTCCAAAAGTTACTTAAATAATTAAATACCTTCGATGTAATTATCCAATTCGCGCTACTCGTAACTGTTGAACTTAGCCCTATCAATGACATTTTTTCCTCCTCCACTAAATAAAGGAACAAATGTTATAGCAAGAAAAAAATGTCCTTTTTTTTCTCTTTGAGTTAAGAAAGTTAATAAAGGTTCAAATATAATTTCAAGTTCATTATCATATTACCTTGCTCTTTTCCTTTGTGTCTTATCAATTTCTTAAACCATTTGAATAAATATTTAATATAAGTAAGAATTACCATGTTTATGTTGTGTGTCTTGTGTGTGTGATGAGTACTACACTATAATTACTTACGTTAAAATCTCTCTCTCTATATATATTATTTGCGAAGTAAATAATTAAACTTCTATTAAATTTTTATGAATCAAGTTTTTGCTTAAAATTTTAAACAAGTATATTAAAAATATTGAAATAAAGAGTGAGGGACGGATCAATGCAGTTCATTTTCTGTAATATAAATATCAAAATGACAAAAAACAATTATTGTTATTGTTCTTACTTCGAACAATCAATGTTGTTATTCCAAAAAACGTAGACGTTCCGAAAATTATTTCAATGTTTCATATTTTGAAACATATTATCATTTGTTTCAAAACTAAGAATTACTGTTTTAAAAAGTTTACGCCAATATTTAGCATAAAAAAGCAAAGCAGCTCAAAGTTATTTTTTATGCACCAACATCATTTTCCAAGCCTGTTAAAAATCAATCTTAATCTTCTTAGAATTTAAAATAATGACACACACACACACACACACAAGTCCCTTATTTAAAATTTTAGGCAAAGACTCCTCGCATAACAATTGATAAAATACACCACCTGCATTGCATTTAGTTTAACTTCCTATCATGATTTATTATCATTTAATTTAAAATTTCAGTAGGTGTCTGTAAAAGAGGCCATAAATGCATAAAAATTATTATTGCAATTTAATACTTCTACATTTGATTTCCTTCTGAATGTAACCTCATAGAAGTTTATTGTCGATGACACATTACACACTATTATCCTTAGAAACTTAAAAACTTGTAACCTTTCAGTATTATGCCATGTTCCATTTTATTAAACACACAAGCTCCCTTCTTTACTTCATGCTTATTACAGACTAGAAGTTGATGTTGTTTGTATTTAGCGCAAACCGTTAGTACTTTCCAGTGTTAGACGTTGGGCAAATTGTTGTATCTTTTCCTTAATCGAAATAGACAGCTTAAAACTGAGAAATGAATATTTAATTATTTAATGAAATCAGTGGTTTATTGAGATCAAAAGTATTCTGTGTGTTGTACATTATTAATAATCATTAACATAATTTGGATACAATACATTAACGTTTTTATTCTGTATATTAGTATACTTTTATCGTGCATTATCATTGTAATTGCATAATAGTGTACGTTTTGATAAGAAATAATATATTAGACTTCTGAATCTTACAAGACAATACTAATCTGAAAATTGTTTTGTAAAGTGCTTCAAAATGTTTAAAATTCAGAAACAAAACATTTGATAGAGATTACATATATTGTTAAGGTAATAGATGACTCTGTTTCAACAGTGGCGCTTTTTAAGTGTATCTCCGGGAGTGCGGGGAGTCGTATGTATGACAAGAGAGAGGAGCGTTAGAGACAGTATGTGAGGTGTTGTAAGGTGTAAGAAATTGGCAATGCATAAGGTATGAAATATACGAGTAGTTAGTAATGAATAAGGTGTGAGTAGTTAGTAGTTAGAAGTTGTAAATAAAGTTTGTTATTTGTTATTAGAGAGTGGTAGTTTATTGTTGTTAGTAGCGTCGTCATTACATACAAACTGATAATAAATAAAACAATTCTGAGATGAGACACAAAACAAAAATTAAATGCATTTACTTAAACTTAATAAATTAAATTCCTCTAATTAATTTATACATTAGAGCTTTTTTTTGTAGGGAATATGTTTTGAACTTATGTTAAAAAATGAAACTTGATGTAGCAGAATCAAAGTAGCTCAGGTATTTATAATTATCCGTATAGGTATTTGCTTAGATATTTCAGGTAATTCTTTCCTGATTGTTACTATTTTTGCATTGAAGAGTTTTACGCATATATTTTTAAATGCATTTAGACTCTTTTTATACATTATGCAGTGACAATACTTTTCTTGCAATTTTGTTACGTTAAGTTCCAACTTTATTATTGCTATAGTCAAAATATGGCTTTCTTGAGTGAGAGCATTAAGTAGATAAAATGCAAAAACTGAGACACATTTGTGACTGAGAAATAAATAAACATGGAAAAAATTAATGGCATTTTTACAAACGAGCCATTCTTAATTTTTTTAATTTATACTTTATTTCTACATGAAGCATCAAATCATTTTAGATCAAAGTTTTTTTCAATTACAAAGCAGATGAAATTTTTGCGCAAGGCCCCGTACTCACTGTTATGGTATTAAAAGACATTTTTTTTATTTAATCTTTATTTAAGTTATTTATACATTCGAGAATTTATAAGTGTATATATATATATATATATATATATATACATATTATAGTCTTCTCCCATCTTCTAAAACTCAGCAGTTTGGAACGAAACATTTTTAACTTTATAAACATTTTTCAAATTGAAAGAATCTGGTACTTTTTTTTACTTATACCCATTGAGAACATATTAAAATGCTTCAAGAGTTGCCTGGTTTGATGTAAAAAGATTTGAATTGAGTAATAAAGTAATATGTTATAATTTTGTAATTGTTGGAAAAAATAAAAATAAACTTATTATTGTCCCATAAAATTATCCCATTGTGTTTCAACTATTCAAAGATACTGTATGTATATGTATAACGCAAGACACTATGAAAATATCAATACATAAAACTGAAAAGAATCGTTACAGTTTCTGGATTCTCTCACGATGATGTCCCTTACAAAGTTGGCTACATTGCAACTTAACATCGTACCCGCCTTAGGCAGTCTACAATGACTCTGGATAAAAATACGAAACAAACAAATAAATAAAACAGGATGATGCCAGAAAAATTTCGCTGGACCATCTTGATGACATGAGACAGTACTATCCTTTAGGGAAAGATACAACTCAACTGTAGAAAAGGGCACAAACCTTCATTCGCATCGTTCAAGCTCCCTACGGCCAAATCGCACCCCAATTGCGGTTAGGGCAACATTTGAGAGAGACAACGATGAGAAAAAAAGCAGACAAACAAGGCTCGAATCTTTGGGAAATGTGGACATAAAAAGAAATCTACGAATCAACATTGAACACCTGGTATCCGTAGCATGTCTTCGCAGCAATATATTTATCAAGCAGATTCCTCTTTTTACTTGTTTTCTTCGACAGGGGAAAAGGAGTGTGTGATAGACATTATATGAAACCCGGAAAAAAGAAAGTATTTTTTTTCCCAGTAATGACCATATCATATCTTCCCCGCCGTCAACTGACGTCAATTTCTTTTTAGTTTTGCTTTTATTCTTTTTTTATTTTACCTCTTATTGCTTTTCTTTATATAGATATATATTTTTTATCCTCATAGGTAGCATTTGCCATTCTGAATCAGACCAGGTACTTAGAAATCTGATTGGTGTTTGCCTCTATCGTTGTAAGATACCACCCCATTCTGCCTCGAAGCACTGTCTTGATTCTTACGAATTCTCTTCCTATATAGACAAAATAGTGGTGAGGAGGATTCATGATTCCATTGAGTATAAACGCATTTCAAATGCCTACGTGATACAAAAATGTCGTTTTACATGTAAAAAAATCATATTCTTGCTGTTTTTACTCTGACTTTTTTCCCTTTCTTTTTGTATAAAGTTATCCTCTTCGCGCTTACTGAGTTGTACTTTAAATATGTAAGGAGAAGGGACAGGTTTGTGTTTCATTTTTTTGGAAACTGGCTCCTTCAGAGATAGACAGAGGAAAAGTAGAGTCAGAGATACTCAGACTAAAATACGAATGCTTATTTTTTTCTTTCATAAGCATATTGCTTCAATATATTTTTATTTAAATTGGCTGTGAACGGGGTTTTTATTTTGCAGTTTTTTGTATGTCAACTGAACATATCAAATCACATAAATAAATGTTCATTGTATTTTTATAGAGAAAGTACGAGATGTTGTTTATGAGAATGATTCCAGACAACATTTTACTTACTTATTTTTCATCGTATGAAAATGTTGTGAGAATTTTTATTTCAGTATTTCAATTCTGATATTCTTATTTGCTTACTTACATTTTTTATGCTAAAAAAGACCAAATTTAATCTAATTATAAGAAGAAATGACAGAGAAAAAAATGAGAAACAATAACATTATTTCTTTCCTCGGATTCAAGTTATAAATCACTAAACCAGATGAAATGGTTTGCTATTAAGTATTTTTGAAGAACATGAATACCGTTCAAAAATAATTCTTAAAAATAGCGTTTTATCAATTTTTCATACAGTATGTTAATATAAAAATCGGAGTTTAATAAAATCATAACATATCATTTGCATTTTTATTGAAATTTGATTAAATACGAGATGCAAAATTATACAGCATAAACTTAACATAAATAGGCATGAATTAGTAGAGAAATTATGCAAATGTTTTATTTCTCGATTGTGTGTATACATTGATAAAAATTCACAAAATAATTAATCTTACGATTATAAATTGCACCGAATACATTCAGTTATTATATTTGCAAAAAAAATTTCAAAATATGAAGAGTTAAATAATACTTTCTTGATAAAAATAAATGTTTTTTTTTCTTTTGAAATTGCATCCCTTTACCAAGTTTATGCAAATAATCAACATATACCTTACCCTATAAAAATAAATTAAGCTATAAAGTAGATATTTGAACTACTCATAGTTGTTATTTTGTAAGATATTGTATCATTAAAAAATTATATCTAAGACAGCTAAATATATATATATATATTAGGGTGAATAGAAATTTTTTTTCAGAATTTCGAAATCTACTTATGATAAGAAGTTGTCCTATGATCAGGAGCAGCTCTAGGGCCAGAAAAATCGGCCCCCTGCCCATAGCGGCTAATTTTAAAGGCGGCATTTGGATCAAATTTGGAAAATATTTTTTTTCTGTTACAAAATTTTTAATATATTTTCTGAAATGTTATTCGGTGTGAATTGGGTATTTCATTTAAAGTATCATTTCTTTATTTTGTGCTCTGTATGTTTGATGTCAGTTTTCTTTTATATTGAAACTTGAAGAGTTCGAGGTGGGATTATATATTAAATCGAACAATTTTATATGTCTACACGTCTTTCACTAGTAACTTTCTCTCCATCCAGGAGTGGGATCCCATCGGAAATTCCTTTCACCCATACGATGTCCGGTGTCAGCTCTCCAAAAGGAATCAGGGGTAATAAGCGTTTTTAGTAGATAGAAACCACAGGAGGTTTTTTATTGAAGTCTTGAGTATAGTTACTATAAGTTAAAATAAACGCTTGGATTCTTACTATCTTGTGATCAAGTACTATCACATAAAAAGGCCCAGCCAGGTGCCTAATGCAAACTGAAAAAGAGTTCTACTACCACAAAGAGATGACACAAATCACGTCAACTAATGTGAAGGAAAAGCCAAATGTCTAGGGAAGGGGGAGAGACATAAAACTCTCACACTAACAGAAGCTAATACATAGTCCCACATGCTCCAACTGACAAAATATTCGCAACAAACAAATAAGATTGCCACAAGATATTTTTCTGCGGTCCTCTAAATATGATAATGGAATAAAATGAGCTAAATAGCTCTATCTCGAATATAGCTTTTAATAATTTAATAAAACTTAACAACATCTTGAATTCTTATTTTTTTTTCCTAATACATCATGGCTTATATTTCTTTGGTAGAAAAACTATTGATAAATCAAATACGATTTTAATAAACTTTTTTACAAACATTCCATGTTTTTTTTAGCACAGTAATACTTTCCTTTTTCAAAAATAGCTTCTCTACATTCTATTTGGAAATCTAAAAATCTATAATCTCTTGTCCTGAGCTTCTTAAAATTGTTTCTGCCAGCCGTCACTCCCAGAAATCCTGAATTTATGAGTCAAGTTAAAAGTGGCCGAGAGAAAATGCCAGTCGAAGAGAGCGAACCATAAAATCTCCTCTGAGAAGGTCCACTTGGGAAGGACACTTATAAAGAATTTATGCATTACGTACATACTAGATGTCGATAAATTCTTCCACTTGAATTATTCCGCTAAAATATTGACGGACATAATTCTTTATTCCCATTCGCTGACTTTAATGAGGTTTACGAAATCTCAGAGTGCTAATAACATTCTGTCACACACATTAACGCAAGGACAGTTTGTGATAAATTGGACAGAAATCACAATGTTATGAAATTTCCCGACATTTATCAAACTTCTGAAATTCGATGACGTCGAAGCGTTGAATTTAAACGTAGGGAGACGACGATGAACGCTTTATGAAAGCGTTAATTTGTGAGACACGATTGAAGCTTGCATCAAAGTCTCTAGGCGGAAATCTCGGGTGAAGAAAAGTAAAATTTACGGTATCTTTATTAGGTCAAAGTACGGGAAGAATACTTTCAGCGTTCAGAAAACTCAAGGAGAAATTTTCCATGAATAAATATGTTTTCGATTTATATGCTCGTAAGCTGTAGGCTCTTAGCATTTAAAAGTGAAAATATGAAGCGATTGTTGATTCTCTTTACATTAGTTTTGTTAAGCACGTTTTAGTCGGTCAATTCTCAGATAACTATAAGAATATTTCAAACTTTTGTTCTCTATGAAGATGTGAAATATTATAAGTTTGATGACAATAATTCGTTTAACGTCGTTAAATGTAAATTATACGATTTTGAATACATGCTACGCTTGAAATTACAAATGTTCTGTACGATATTAGATGCTTTCTCTCACCCATGAATGTTTCAAATTTTTTTAAAGTTTAACTTACATGCCAGTAATATATATTTATATATTTATAGAGAAAGAGAGAATGATAGATAGATAGGAAGAGAAAAGAGACTCACACTCTCATCACAGCATGTCTGGTACTATTAGACCCACAAACATGACTTTTCATGGAAATGTTCTTTTCATGCAGAGCTTCTAAGAACAGATTTTACGAAAATTAATACTCAAGAAACGTTGCGAATTTTCAAGAAGAGTTATAGATAAATAATTCCATTTTTGAACTATTAGAACTACAGACTTGAAATTTCGTGGACATATTCCTTTCATGCTGTAGAGATTCGCTATAAATAAGGTATTCAGAAGATTCACACCAAGGGGTGTTACGTGGTGTTAACTGGAGTTTCAGATAAAAAACATCTGTTTTTGACCTACATACTTAAAATTTCGTAAGCATGCTTATTTTGTTTAATAGAGATCTGCTAATAACATATTTTATGGAAATCTACTCCTATGGGGGAGAGGGGAGTTACTGAGGCGTATAACTAAAAAAAATCCTGTTTTTGAGCAACTAGACCTTCAGTAATAAAATTTGTGTGTACATGCTTCTTTGTTGAATTGAAATCCGCTAAGAATGTGTCTTACGGAAATTGACTCTCAAAGGGGGTATGGAGCTTATTCATAACAGAATTTTTATTTTTGAATTATTAGATTTATATTTGAAATTTGGCAAGCATGTTTATTTTGTTGAATAGAAATACACTTTGGGGGAGGAGGCTACTGCTACATAAATTTTAGGAATATGGTTCTGGTCTTTTTCAAATCAAAAGTTTAATGTTATAAGAATGTTTTTCAATACAATCGAACGCATCATGCAAGGACTTAAATTTTCACAAATTATTACGTTATACACACACACACACATATATATATATATATATATATAATAAAAATTTCTCTACAATAAAGAGATGAATAAACATGATCAAACTGAAAAGAATTGAAATTGTAAGATAACCAGATAATACATTTTAAATGGAAATAAGAAAAATTAAAATAATAGAGATAAATATAACAAAGAAAACATAAAAGCATGGATGCTACAGTATTATCAACATGGCTGACTTAGGACAGCTTAAATATAAAAAAAAATAATTTATAAAAAAGTGGGATTGAACAGGTTTTGTGTGGCTACATATACATATATATATATATTGATTTAAGAGGAAAATATGTCACATTTTAAAAGATAATTAAAGTGAAATTTCGTGAAAATTTTCTATAGCTTTCCGTTTTACTACATTAACAACAACAACAAAAAAACACCTCCTCTTATAATATGATATTTTGTGATGAATACCTTAGCTTTCATTTAAAATATATTATAATTGAAATAAAAAACAAAAGTATTTCAACAAACACATATAAAAAATTGAAGGGACTTCTTGAAAGTAATTTATCTTACATATTGGAAATCAATAAATATTAATTCGTTGTTCGGTTAGCTTAAAAATGTTTACGGAATATATTAATTAAGAAAAGTATACAATTCCTTTTAATACTGCTTTACTAATAATACATAGTGGTTTTAAATGTTGATGATGAATCAGATTCTATCAAATGATATCAAATTTTGAATTGAACCACTGTCTCTTTTTATCTTCATAAAAAGGGTGAACCTTCAAAATATACGAATTTAAATTATAATATTATTTTAATTCTATTAAAACATATATTTCTTTGTGAAGAATCTTCCTTTAAAAATGTTAAGTACTATGTAAAACTAGATATAAGGTGTTTTTTTTTAAATGTCTGCTAAGTTTGGGTAACAAATATAAAAGCAGGCATTAAATTTTCACAGAAAAACATTTATAAATTAGATTTGTTTAGTCATAACTTATGTTTTGAGATCTTAATTATTTTACAAAAAAATAAACAATTACAATTATGATCAGTTCGAGCATATTTTAAGCATTTCATTGCAAATTAAAAATTTATATTTGGTCTTCACAGAAGTTCTCGAGTAAGTTAGTTGGAAGAGAAGGTCTTACTATATTCCTGTCAAAAATTTAACGATTATTTTATTTAATGAAATGCAAAATAATCTGAATGAACCAGAATTATAAGAAATAAAATAAGTTTCTTGCTTAACTTACCTCTTGAATTCAAAATAAAATTCATATTTTTTATCAAGAGAGATTGTTTGTGAACGGAATGTATATACTTTAGAGCAAGAGACAGTATGTGTCAAGAAAAATGAACATTGAAGTATTTTTTAACATGTCATATCGTCAAGAGTTTCGTTACTGGATTTGCATTACGAGAAAACATCTTTTGTCCTCAATCTTAAATACAAAATTTTAGAATTACAATTTTCAAAAAGAAAAAAAAATGCATTCATGTGAGTTTTAAAGACAAAAATTGAATATATTGTGAAAATGAAAAAATTTAAATTACCAACGATTGTAAAAAATTGAGCTTGCAAATTTTACGTACTAAGAATACTTTATATAGCGCAAAACAGAGGAGAAAAAACCGTAACTCTGAAGAGTAATTAAGAATATATTAAGGTAAGGATTGCAAAATATCTATTTTTAGTCACTCGTAAGAGAGAGTTATAAATAAAAAAAAACACTCAGTAATTTAAAGATAATAAAGCACCCGCGCGTTAGGAAATAATTGATGCACTGATAAAATTACCTCTGATGAAAAAAATGTAAAAACAATATCCAACAGTAAAAAAAAAATTATTTTTAGGAATTATTATCGTAGACGAATATAATCCTTGTGTTTACATCGGCAGAAATATGAAAAACCAATTAAAATACAAATATATTTTGTATTTTCTGATCCACGCAAATTCTTATAACATTCAATTATCTCAATAAGTGTCAAAGTGAGTGTAGCTTTTGTTCCTAGCTGGGGGAAAAAAACTAGTCAGAAATTGAACTCTGGAATCTTTTATCAATTTTGTTGATAATGTAATGCAATACATGCATTTCCTTCGAAGATATTAATGTAAATTTTGTTTGCATTAAAATTTTAAGTGTTCATGTATAAAATTGACTAACTTAATATATTATAAGTACTTTTACTTTTCTTCTAAGAGAAACAAATTAAAAGTACTGATATCCTATTTCAGTGTATTTACCTTATGAGTGTTATTCTTATTAATCTGTTTAAGTTTATTTTTAATAATACCTTAAGCTTCCCTTTAAAATGTTTTAAAGTTGATTTGTTACGAATTTTCCTTACGTTAATTTGTTTGTTTGTTGGTGGTGTTAGAACGCTTCTCTAAATATCTAATGAGAGTACGTGATTATAAATACCGTATTATAAAGTAACACATGGTCTATTGGCTACGGATATTGAAATTTTGAGTCATAGCGAAATGACGAGGACGACTCAAGAACTGATAGTCCCTCTCCAAACTACCCGTTGGTGTGGTGAGGTAGTTTCTTGGGATATCTTTGAGCTATGAATATAAGCAACCCTTTCTGAAGAAGAAACCGTGATATGCAGATTAAGTCTATTATATTTAGTTCGGGCTTGCTGGCTAGGAGATATATAGATTGATAGAGAGAGAGAGAGAGGAGAATTGAGATGTTTAATTGAAGTTGCCAGGAGAGATTGAAAATTAAGAAGTAGAAGATAGGAAGGATATCTACAGATCAGGTATTAGTCATACTGGTAGCGCGTTTTGGGCTTTAAGTTGTTAAAGAGATTTAAGTGACAATTAGTCTCATAGTTACAGTGTAAATCATTTATTAAAGTAGAAGATTGATTCTTAAAAGGTGGATCAATTAATTAGATGTATTCTAGAAACTCGCGACTCTCGTTGAAAAACCCCTGCTATTTTCTGGGAAACATCTCAACCTAATTACTTATTTGAATTTTTGTCTGTGTTAATCAATGTGCTGAAGAAATAATTAAAAGATGCTATTTCGAGTCGTCATTTACTTCCTCCTCCACCTTTAGCCGGGTCAGATAGTAGACAAGGGGGGGGGGGTTACAAATTTAAAACTGAAAATCCTTAAATTTTATACAATTTTTTGCTTAAGTTATTATTATTATTATTTTGTACGAAAATCATTTGTGTTTCTTAACTTTTGAGAAAATATTGTGTTAAAATTAGGCTGAATAACCTGTCGTTATAACAAATGCGATCGATAATATGCAAAAATATAATTTGAATTAAAAAAAAATTCAGTTATAGTTAATTAAAGTAGTGCTTTAATGTAGAACTTAAGATGGAAAATAACATTTTAAGAAATTAGAGCTTTGCAGGCATTATTTGATTTCCCTTTATGACTTTTCAAACTTTAAATGTGTTTTTCTCAAACTTTTAATTTTAAAGATAGAAGTGTTTTCTAATCTCTAAGGGTTTTTTTTGTGTTCAAGATAGAATATTGAATTTTTTTGTATTTGTTACTGGCAAAGTATGAAATCCGGCATTTTATAGAATGTCTATTTAGAAATCACGGCAAAGTATGAAATACATCTCCCATTCGGTTCGAATATTGCGTGGCAAGGCATGATACTTTTGACGCGTGCCTCAAGCTCGGAATCGTCAGTTGCACTTTGCGGTTTGTTCGGGAGTGTGGAAATTTGCAATTTTACTTAAATTTGTTTTAAAAAAAATTAGTTTTTTCCTTTGATACATGAAAGTGGAGGAGTAAGTTATAATGTTGGGGAGGTCTTATGAAACAACTAATGGACAAAGAAGCCCCAAAATTCAAATTAATGCTGCTGCAAAAAAAAAAAAGTTGGTAACCGATGTACAAAATGCCAGAATGACTACTAAGAAAGAATTTAGGGATTATTGATTGCTGAATCACTATGATCTGATTATTGTGGAATGCAAAAGTAAACTCATTTATCCTGTTAAAGAAAACATCGGTACTGTACAGTATTA
Source organism: Trichonephila clavata (assembly GCA_019973975.1). Taxonomy (NCBI): domain Eukaryota; kingdom Metazoa; phylum Arthropoda; class Arachnida; order Araneae; family Nephilidae; genus Trichonephila; species Trichonephila clavata. The sequence goes on along the minus strand of BMAO01019804.1, from coordinate 550,810 downwards.
CTTCACGGATACTGAATTATTTCACGTACTTCATGAAGCTCATTTGGCTATTGGTGATGAAGGACGTGATGGAATTCTGAAATAACTTTCAACCAAATACAAACACATTACATTTCATGAAATTAAACAGTACATTCACCTTTGTAGACCTTGACCGAAAGAACAAAAAAAAATATTAAAAAAGGCCTTATTGTGAAAGGCATAATGTTTTTCCGAATGCCAAAATATTGGCATTTGTAATGAGTGGAAAATAGGATGATTTGTAACGGAATTATAAAACAATCATATGCGAGATCACAATTCACTTAGTGCCCTAAGAGCTTGAATAGAATTAAAGATATTCCCCTGATCACGAAATTCCTCTCCGGTCAGTTGAAATTACCCATTTCAATAAAAGCAGTCAATAATTTATCAAATATATGCATACAACAAAGTGCTAAAATAAAAATTGTCCTTGCGTGAAAACTGTAATTCAAAATGTTATTCATCTTACCATGTTGCAACAAACTGGTTTATTTTAATTTCCTATTTTTTATAAAAAATTTGATTTCCTTAATAAGAAAGACAAATTTTATTTGATACAACTTTCACATTCCTTTATGTATTTTTATTTTTATTTTTTAATGGCACTATCGTTATTTTTTCAGAATAACATTTGTATTTTTTAGGAATGTACGTCACATTGATATAATAGCTTTATCGTGATCATTTTTTATGCTTTGCCTAAAGAGTTTTGGTCAGTCTATAGAATGCTTAGGTCAGGGTTGACGAACCTTTATCAACGTGCCATTTTTCTAAAGTAGTGTTTGAGGAGTTATGGACGTGCTGTCAAATAATTTTCCCTTGTGACTATTGATAAATAATAAAACTAAGCACTAACAACTCAAAACTCTTTATTTCCTACGAAATAATACCGTTTACACTGTATAGCTGTAAATGTTTTAATTATACGTGTAATTCAAATTAAAGTAACATTAGTGTGGCTGCCGTTGTGTGTTGCAGATCTAATGACAAATAACTTATATTAGGATTGTAAGATGTTACTTTTAGTAGAATCTATACTGAATTAGAGTCATCTGCAAAAAGTTTTCTAAGCAATTAATTACTTTTGCTGTAGTTAACATTTTTGATAAGAGGATTTGTATTCCCCTCCCCCAAAATACCGTTTTACAGACGATATTCCGCATACCATTGTTCCAGAACATAAAGTGGCCGTGGTAGCCGAGTGGTCAAGGTATTTGTTCATGGCTAGCGTGTCGTGAGTTCGAACCCAGTACCACTGAAGACCCGCCGTATAGGGGAGCGATGCACGTTAAATCTGTTGAGAGCTCAAACGTCCTCCCGTTGGTGTGGTAGTTAGGAGAGGGGGGGTGCGAGCTCAGGTGTCGTCCGAGTCACTTGACCATGATTCAAAATTACGCGGTCCGTCGCCAAAAGCCTTAGTGTATAGCTGAATAGTACGACGTTAATATTCACTCACTCCAGAACATAAAACACACACCGCTTTGTTGCCTTTACTAATAATGTCATATTTCTAGATTCACCAAGTTTGAAATTCAGTTACGCTTACTATCTTGAGCTTTTTGTTCTTTTGCTGAACTAAACATGTTAAAAGGAACAGTTAAAAATCGTAAATATAACACACACAAAATTTAAAATACAGTTGTGTTAACAAAATTGGCTGTGCATGCGTAGACAAATTTTGCATCATAAGCAATTGTAGTTCACGACATACTTAAGGCAAGACAATAACAAACAAGTGTGCACCTCACCACCCTGCGACCATTCACTCGAGTTTATTCGTAATACTTGATAGTGCCAAAATAGATATTTTGAAATAAAATGCAAAGAATTTTGATCGACGGTGTGCCTAAAGTATAGTGTTGCTTGTCATTGATGACCCGCGTGCCACTGATGGCTCAGGTGCCAATGGTTCGTCTTCCCTGGCCTAGGTATTACATACAATGCCTAGGCAAAAAGTATGCAATACTCTTATTACATACTTTGCCTAAAAACATCCAACATTAAATACAATTCTGGGCATTTTCTAAAATGTCAGGGTTTAATACTTTGCCGGTAACATTTTTTCTTCCATACTTATATTCTATAAAAGTAAATATGGGTTTAGCTCTAAGATCTCTGGTTATTTTTTTGAAAACTGCTAAAGTTAATATTTTAAAAAAAGTATTCGTGTTTTTTTCCGGACTTAGCTAAAAAAATGATTGTTAAAAATCAACAATGAGACAGATTTCCAAGTACATACTAACTTTTGTTTGCAATAATCTAAAAAACATAAATCACTTAAAATGATTTTAAAAAATTTAAGAATTGGACATTTTATAAAAGTTTGAAAACACTTAAAAAATTCTTAATTTCTTAAAATTGTAAGGAAATGGCTATTCAAACTGACTTCTTACTTTTAAAATCAACTTAATAATATAATATGAAACATAAATTATTTTTACTGTTACTGTCTCCAAAAAAAAAAAAAAAAAATTGGAAAATTGTACAGTGTAGCCTTAATATTATAGTATACATGAATTTTTTTCCTCTCTCTCTCTCTTTGTAATATTATATATATATATATATATATATATATATATATATATAACAAGATCCGAATAAAACTTTAAACGTTAATCACTTTGCTTACAATAACTCAGCTATGTGAAAAACAATTCTTTTTTTAATACATTTATGCTGTATATTCATCCTAATATTTTAAACAAGACCACCATTTATCACAAATAATCAGTTTGTTAGATGGTTATAAATAAACATCACGATGAGAATAAAAAAAAAAAGAAAGATGAAAAATTACATTAAGTTTTTTCTCTCCTACTAAAGCAATTCGTTGAAGTTAGAAACTAGTGATACAGATAATACTTCTTTTGTTAAAATGTTACTTTGACTTCACTTTGAACAATTCCGGTGGCATTTGTCTTATTTATGTAACTTGAGGGAAAATATTCGACGCATTATAAACAGGATATTATATCAATATATCCACGCATTTTTTCTTTCTTTTTTGCAATAAAATGAGTGTTTTATCGAAAATGAGTATTCAATTTTGACACAAAATAGATTTTAACTAAAAAAGAAACTAAAGGGATAATAACATTGCTAATTCCCCCCCCCCAAATAATAGAATAGCTTAGCTGCTTTCCAAAGCAATATCATTCCTAATCCAACAAGTTCAGAAAGGAATTTTAGGAAGAAAAATTCAAACATGGGCGTAAATATAACTTCTCTCAAGACAAGTTCTTTCAACTTTTAATGACTTTTATAAGCTTACATCAAATAATTTGGAAAATATCTAGGAATTTTTGCCATATTAGGAATTACGATATTCGTTAAAAGGATATCTTATCAGAGGAATACAGAATATTGTACTTCTTTGTGAAAAGTACAGATTTTTACTAGAGTCATTCATGATTAAAATAAGAGATTTAGAAAACAAATTAATAATTTTAAGCAGAAATACCATTAGATATACTTTTTGACACTAATTTTAAACATAATTTTAACGATTGTGTGAAGAAGAAAGCTATATGGTAGTAAAACAAATACGTTTGATAGTATATAGTTCAGTTTTATATTGTATACTCTCAAACTTTTATCAACATATCTTTTTCAAATTTCTGTCACAATGGGTTTTCCACTATTTCCAGGTATTGTTTCAGTGTTTTGTTTAATTTTTAACTTATTTGTTCATATTTATAAATGTATTTCATGTTTTTCCTAGGTCCATGTGCACTCGTATGTGTACGTGTGTGTGGGAGTGGGTGTGTAATGAATGTATTCTCCAGATACTCATGAGAAAACAAATAGTCGAGTAGAATTGAATTTTTATCGTATTTTAAACATAGGAAGGAGGGGTCTGTATGTGTCCTTTGGCTACAAGTACAGATTGAGAAAAGCAGCAGAAGAACCCCCTAATCATTCAGCTAGGACAGTGCTTCTCAAACTTTCAATACTTGTAACCCAATATTCAAACGTAATTTTCATCGGACATACAATATCCCCCATACAATAACAATGCATTGAATTCGATAAAAAGATATTTAGACGCAAAATTACAATACGACATTAACCTTTTAAAAGCCACCGGCGTGTATAAACATTTCGCTCAGACAGTGCATAAATTGCCCAGGACGTATATATAAGTCTTTCCAATTTCCTTACAAATACGATTTTTTTCTGCTCACTGCTATCTATAAAATTATTCTGAAGGCTTTATAATGCAATAAAATGACCTTAACAGTGTTTACGAAAGATTTACTTATTTCAGAGGATTTGCTTCTATCCATTCCCTTTCTCCTCCCCCAATATACATACACGTTCATACGTGCAAAACGGTGACATTGAGGAGAGAATTGCGTAACTTTTAATTGACAGTTAAGGGATTAATTACAAACCATAAAAAGTATGAAGATAATTGTTAATTTTTGCATATAATTTTATATATGACAAGCCTGTGGGTTCACTGTAATTATAAAACTTGTTCTTAACTTAGTATTTTTAAATTAATTATAAAAGACATTGTGTAGTACTGATACATTTATAATAGCTTTATATCAGTGTAAATGTTGTTTTTTACTTTTTATTGAGTCAGCGTGTATTTTGATTGTGTTTACTTTCAATATATCAATTTTTTAAAAGTAATCTTTTGTTTTTGACTATTCAAGATGCTCGCGCCCACATTCTAGTGTTATAACGCCCCCTTGGGGGGCGCAATCCACAGTTTGAGAATCGCTGACCTAGGGAAATACAGTGGAGCATAAAAGGGCTGCTACAATGACGTGGTTATGTAAGGGGAGGGAAATTGAGAGTAATTATATTTAGAATTTGTATTGGTTCTTTGCTTGTGAATTTTAATAATTTACCGTAAGAAAATGTTAAATGCTTAAAAAATTATGAATTATTAATACTATAGGCATTAAGAGACAAACTATTTATCTTTATTTTAATGTATAGTTGAGTAAACTTTTTAAATATATGTTGTATTTTTTGTGAGGAAGAAAGTTTGTAGGGCCGAAAAAGAACTTTGAAAACAGTATTGTAGTAGTATCTAAACTATATATATAATGCGTAGTTCTTAATCTTAAGTTTATTATTCACGCTGTAAAGAACGTAATATTTTCAGTATTAAAATCCATGATTTTGTGTTTTAAATCATAACACCAAACTTTGTGCAAGGATGATTCAATTTTTTATTCACATTTCACAACCAATTACTTTTATTTATTTTAATAAAGACATTTCTTGTGTAAGCAATACATTATTGCAATGTGATAGATATGATAATTTCGTCACAAATTGTTCTGCAGCCATACTTCTATGTGTATTTCGATTCCTGTCATCTTATTCCTTTCTTTTTTTATGAAATATTTTTTTTTCCTTAACTTATTCATATCAAGGAGAAGCATAGTTTCCGAAATGCTGCATGGAAGTAAACAAGATAGTGTCAGCTCCCTTCTCTCCGGATACTGAATTTAATGAGACTCAAAGTTAGGTAGGTAATAAAACTGAGAAATACACTAAAATCAGAGTTTAAAAAATATTTCGTGAAAATGTTTATGTTCTTCAAGCGACAAAATAGTTTTTAATAAAAGACTTTCTGAATAAATTAAACCTAAGATGATGATGAGATATATTATACGAAAGGATAATAATGTGAATACAAATCATATATATCGAAAATATTCCTGATGAAATCGTATATATTAAAAACTTTTTACCTATTTTCTTCTTAAAATCTCAATACCATTTCAAAAAATTAATTTCATGAAGATATTTTAGTAGTACAATTTCAATGTATACTATACACTGATTTTTCTAAAAGGAATTATATGTCTGCAATAACGTATTCGAGAAAAAAATTCAATGTGATATTTTTTTTGAAGTAATGATAATATAAATATATTTTTCTGATGAACTTAAATGAATAGCTTTAGAATTCAGAAGGACCTAAGTTAACCTAATTCCATTTTTATATTTTTAAAACAAGTTTTCCTATTGGTGACATTATTATTCCTCTTAGCATATTTTTTTCTGAAGTCATTTGAAAATTAATGCATGCATAAAATAGGTTCTTTTTGGTATGTGACCTAATTGACTGATGAGATAAATTTTAATATATGGTACAGTTAGTTAATTTCTGGCACAAATACAACTGACATATTTTTTTTAATGTATAGACTAGAGATTGACACGTTAAGATGCAAAAACAAAACAAAATATACATGACATGAAGGAAACTATTTTCTAGCAGCATTGTGTTGATAAGCGCTTACAATATTGCAATATTTCTCAAACCTCGATTAATTTTTGTAGGGGGGTGGGGCCCTTCCATCATTTATGAAGATCCAATTGACTGCTGAAACCACACCTCGTGAACATTCGTTGCGGCTACACTTGTAAGTTTGGCGAATTTCAAACTATACATGATTCAATCATCCATGCTCCTAAGTAAATTTTATTGTTTGTAGGTTCTATTATATCTTAAACAATGCTGTAAAGAAGAGCTTCTCAACGAGATAATCTGCAAATAAGGTGTGTCCTTTGCTTGAACCTCTGAGCTCCATTTATGTCTATGCGTTCTCTCTAGGGTTTCTAATTTCCCAACTTTTTCTATTTCCGGGAATATAATTGTCATTCCCAAAATTCCCGGAAATACATCAAATTTTCAAAAAAAAAATTGAAAACATGCTATTTTTAATTGATATCAATAAAAAAAAAATACTTTAGTTTGCAAAGCGATGTGTTCTGCAGACAAACAGAAACTGTATATATATATATATATATATATATATATATATATATATATATACAGTTTCTGTGAAAAAAGCATGATTTGTCTGATTGTTGTAACAATTCACACCCGGTTTGGCTAGTTTGACTGAAAACCGGAAATTAATGAATTAATATTTGAAAAAAATTGTATTAACATCAAGTATCATCCATTAGTTAAAAAATAATTATTTGAACTTGATTGAATGAATAGAAAGTACTTTATTAACGACTGAAAATTTGAACAAGATATATAAATATATATAGATATATATATAGATATATATAGGAAGGAGAGAGTGAGTTAATAGTAGGAATTGAAACATAGGACTCTTCGGTACGACAATTCACAAAAATTACCCTAACCGAACCCCTGTTTCTATTATTACACTCTTACCCCACTGCTGGAGAACATTTCTCCTTCCAAGGAATTCGGGGTAAGCGATCGCAAATTGCAGCCGTTCTGTCAGCTAAAATTTATATCGAAGGTGGAAATCCACAGTCCAGTCAAAACGAGCTACATCAGATTATTTCAGTCCCGTATCATTCCCGTGAATACAAAAAGTACGAAAATCTCATGATTTCCTTTGAAACACGAACTCTAGTTACCTCGCACTAAGTGCGTGCGGGTGTGTGTGATGTAACCTAGTGGTTATGATCAGCAGATCGGGAGGACAGATGGATTGTCAGATCAGTTGTCCCAGCACCTGATTCATCTTTATCAACCATCAAACGTGCGACCTATACACTGGTGTCCACCATGACCATTCACAGATGACTGATAGAGCAAAATTTATGCTCGTACCAACCGCTACGCTACCTGCGACTTACACCTGCATACTATTGAACCATATTACAGTGGTGTTTGGCTCGATCAGGTTGTAATCATGCTGACTGGGGACGTGTAGTGTTTAGAGACAAATATTGCTTCCAACTGTGTCCTGACGATCATGGAAAACACGTCCGGAGACGCCCAGGGCAGCGAGGTGATCCTGCTAATTACCATTGCACACCACACAGACCCTCAACCAGAAGGTTTGGTCTGCGGTGTTATTTCTTTTAACAGCCGAACTCTTTTGGTCGTCAATAGAGGCATACTTACAGCACAGCGGTTTTCGACGACATTGTGAGAACTGTTTTGCTACCGTTCCATTTGAAGTACCCTGGCCTTATTTTTCAACAAGATAATGTCAGACTACAAACAGCACGTTTTGCTATGAACTGTCTTCCAGCTTGTCACACACTTTCCTCGCAAGCCAGATTACCAAATCTCTCTCCAATCGAGCATGTCTGGGATATGATGGGAAAGTGACTGCATCTACCAGGGAATATGGATGACCTGGTCCAACAATTTGAGCAAATTTGGCAAGAAATACCGCAGAAGACCTTCAGGGTACTTTATCACTCTATACAACGTCATGTGGCAGCTTGCATCCAGGCTAGAGGTGGGTCACCACCTTATTGAGCGCGATACTTTTTAACAATGCAACTCAGAACTAAATCATTCAATTCTTCTGAAATTTTATTCAATTTCTATTCTGTACATAATCTGTCTACCCACCAGTTTTTGTCTCTATAGGATAACTCGTTCAGGATGCATCGTTTTTTCATACATTGTGTGTATATATGTAAATATATAGATATACACTCGTGGACCAAAAAATTAGCGCACAAAGAAATAGTCTGCAAAATGAAACGAAATTTTACATACGTAATGTCTACTTTGATATAAGTAAATAATTAGAAAAACAAAGAAAAAGGATCATTTATTTCAGAGAAAACGGCAAAACATCGGAGGATTTAATACCCTATTGAACCCCTCTAGCGTGAATGCACGATGCAATACGATAGGGCATCGAGGCAAAAGTTCTGTATGATGTCTTGAAACATTTCGTTCCATATTTGCTGTAACCTTGCCACTAGTTCGTTCAAACACATGGGATGCCCAACTCGCCGTCGCAAATGATCCCAGATATGCTCTATTGGAGACAAATCTGGGGATCGGGCAGGCCAAAGAAAGGTAGTAACAGTGTGGAGACAGACTTGTGACATCCTTGCCGTATGAGGCCAAGCATTGTTTTGTTGAAAAATGGCTCCTGTTATCCGTTGCAGGAGTGGCAACACATGTGCTTGCTGGATGTAATGGACATACCGCTGGGCTGTCATGGTGTCATGTATTAATACTAAGGTTGGCCTTATATTGAAGGCAATGGCACCTCATACCATCACACCAGTTGTGGGCGCCGTGTGTCGCTGTAAAGCAAAGGCAGAATTGAGGCGTTCATGGGGTCTCCACACACGAACATGATTATCACCACTGCAGAGATTGAATCTGAATTCGTCGTTAAAGACGTCCTGGTTCCATTCCGCTTCAGTCCAGTTTCCTCGCGCTTGGCACCACTCCAAACGGAGGCGTCGATGGGTGGGTGTCAAGGACAGCACACGCAATGGGCGCCGCGATCCCAAATACCCTTCAGCCAGGCGAGAAGACACAAGGGCCCCTAGTGAAGGTGCTACCTGTGCTTGGATGGCGGCCGATTAAGCAGTTGTCTGTACGCGTGCATTTCTTATGATGTGGCGGTCTTCTCGACGACTGGTCTGTCGAGGGCATCCTGAGCCTGGCCTTCGTGTAAATGACAGCTCTCGAATCCACTGGCTCCAAAACCTCATCGCAACACAATCAGACCGGCCTAATTGATAAGCTACTCGCCTAGTTGACCACCCAGCTTCCATCATATCAATGATTCTCCCCCTCTCAAACTGCGACATTTGCTCATATTGTCTTCGAAAATGGTGTAATGGCATCTCTACTGTGGCACTTCCTTTGTAAACGATTCAGCACACTCAAACAAGCTTTGGTTACCTGTTTTATATTCCACGGTGAGCGACGTTAAAAGCCCTCTACCTACTATACGTAATGCGCAATCACGCTGCGTTTCTAATCATTTTCATATCTCCCCGACATGTACCTGCATGGCAAGTTTTGTTACGATCCCGCAATTATTTATTAGTGCGCTAATTTTTTTTGTCCATGAGTGTATATATATTTCAAAATTTTGTCGTATTTCTACATCACTATCACACAGATAGAATCATAGTTTATTGTATAAGATTCCTGTCTACTTTTTTTGTTTAAATTATATTCTACATATATATTTTTTTCATTTTCTGTAATGCTAAGCAATTTTTAAAACTTAAAATACTAAATCTAATATAAGATATTTGTAACATATATATGAATTTCTTACTAGCATAATTTGTGAAATGGATATATTTATTTAAATTAGTTGCTTGTTTTAATATTGATGAAATTTTATATAAAAAATTAAGGTCTTGTTTTTTAACATATAGCGTATGAACATTTAGGGAGATATAACATTCAAGAACCAGCGAAATGTTCTCTGCTGTCAAAATTCTCATTTCTAGCACCATGGAAAACACTTTTGACAACTCCAGATTTGATATTTCACTAACACCTTCATACAGAGTATCTTTTTTGAAATAGAACGAAAGCTATGTCCATTCTTTTTATTACAATCATAGAAACGGATTAACCTAACGAAAACAAATCGGTGATTTACAATGTGAATGGAGCTCCGGTTCATTTCCTTTCGTGGAGCCAATTGCGTGGAGGGTATCCTATCTCGGGAGTGAAATAATGATTCTTCTCCACAAACCACCGAGTAATTGGTCTAGATTTCTAAATGAACGTGTCAAATGGTAGATGACCAGATCGAGTTACGATGGATTGAATTCACGACTATCCCATTCATTCTTGATTTATTTTTTTAGATTGTAGCTTCAATAATATAAGCTATTTATGTATGTAAGGAGAAAAAACATAGTTTTATGCTTTTGTTAGGTTTAATGTAATGAATTAGAGCTTAGAATATTTTATTTCAGAATATTCGTTTTTTTAGAAAAACCCCAAAGGAGGTTAAAAATTTTGAAATTATTTTGATGTAGTTGTAAACAATGTGATTTAATTAATCAGTCTCTCAATCATGAGACATAAATTATAAATGCAGTTTAAGTTGTGTTATATGAAGCGGTCTGGACGTCTTTCTCTCATGAATTGTTTCGTCTACTTATGCACTAAAAAAAAAAAAAATCAAGAAATCTCGTATAAAATCAGCTAAGCTTGCGGCTCTTAAGCTTTTCGGTGTGGAGACCCCTTTTTTTGTAAAAAAATTTTGTGCGACCTCATAAGTATTGCTCAAAATTTAATCACTCTTGGGTACTTCTAGATGTGTTTCAATTGTAGTATATTTTTGTTTTGCAGTAATAAACATCCGCAACAAATTTTTACTTCTAATATAACAATATGAAAGGTTTTTTTTTACAAGATAAAAAATATTGTATAAATTAATTACATGGTAAATTAAGTGTTATCATTTGAGTGCCCTGCTGAAAACAACAACTTTTATTAAAAATAGTATATACAAGATTTAATTAACAATGAGATGAATGGGCCTGATTATTTTTAATTATGTTACGAAATCTTGGGACCACTACCGGCGAAGTACTTCTTCAATATTCTTTAGATTATATACTGATACCCCAATAATAATCTAAATAAAAAATTATTGGATTTCACAATAAGAATGTAAATAAACCAGCGTTTCTCAAACTGTAGGCCCCCCTAGGGGGCATGATAACATTACGTGAGGGATCCGAACATATCGAAAAGTAGAAAAAAATATTTAAAATAATTATCAATTTACTGAAAAGAAGCAAAACAAAATACATTCTGGAATAACAAAAATAAAATACATTTTCACCTTTATTAAAATGTATCAGTATGGCAAAAAGTATTTTATAATTAATTTATCAGTACTGAATTGAAAACAAGTTTAGTAATTACTTGGACTTGTCATATACAAAATTGCATAAGAAATACATCACCTATCTTGTAAAGTGTGCAGTTTACAATTAAATCTGTAATGTAGCTTTAGCGTCGAAGTACATTGTTATTGAATTCAATACATAGTTGTTGTATATAGTTGCGATGAAAATTATGACTGAAAATTGGGTCACGAAAATTGAAAGTTTGAAAAGCACTTGTGATGGATCTATACGGGTTTCTACTAATTACTTCTTTTACCTTTAAATCAAAATATTCATTTCAACCAACCTTCATCGAGAAACCAAACGTGATTTATGTAAATGAGGAATATTATATAAATTCGGTTTTTGCGAGTTGAAGGGGAGTGAAGTAAGAGGTTAATTTAATTTAAGTGAAGTGAAGTAATGTGAAGAGAATGAGCTATCGACACGTAGTTGTTGACAAGTTTAGCGAGGTTGATACGTTTGATGTGTGCAAAGAGAAGTGGTTATTGAAGATTGAAAAGCAGTGTAATTAAATATTACAGAGCGTGGAGCCATCGGCATTTGATCCAGCTAACGATAGTGCCTGACGTTCTTCGTGAAGGAAGCGAAGCATTAAGAAATAAGGTACTGTAAATTTGATTAAGTAAAAACTGATTATTAGTGTGTGGCGTAGTTGTAAATGTGCACGTTTAAGCTATCTTAGATTCAGTTGAAGTTCTGTAATAATATTCCTGCAATTGTATATCTCACATCTGCACTGTACCATCGTTTATATGCCTTAATTAGAATTGTGTTGTGTTTGTTTCTTAATAAGTGATAAGAATTAATAAATCCGTTTAGATTGAAATAAAGTCTATGGATCATTTAGTTCCTCCTACACATCTAGCCGGGTTTTCAGATAGACAGGAGGGTAGGAATGTAAGGGGTGGCTACAGGTCACCTCACACTGAAATAAACAACTAAATTATATTATTAATAATTGCAAACAAGTTATTTAATGCAAAAATATATATAAAAAAAACCCTATATTTTTTGGCGACACCAGCTACAAGTTACTCAATTCCATTTGTGGGGTCGTGACCCCTAGTTTAAGAAACACTGAACTAAGCTAATCTACTTCATGTTTTTTCCCCGGTGTAATTTATTCTTACGCCATGTTAATTTTCTGTATTTTTTATCGTTTCTAAACAACGTAACAATGAGGTATTCTTTGATAATGTAAATGTACTTAAAAGATGCTTAAAAGCACTTTTAGGGATAATACCACTTAAGGTTATGACATACATTTTAACATAATTGTGAGCACCGTATATTTTTAAGTATAAGCCAAGAATTTTCGGAATTTTTAAATTAAATTAAGGGCGTATGTTTACATAAGTATTCATTAATGTAAAAAATGTAGTTTAGAAAAACTTTTAGGAAAAAATATCTTCCTTTTAACTTTATATATCCTTTGGGGACTTCTAAAAAATTGAAAGTTAAATAAAATCTTCAAAAGTAGTGTCCGAATCCAAGTTTTCGAATAGTTCTTAAAATGTACATTCACCCATCGGAATGTGTACAGGCACATATGTTCAACATGGGTTGAATTTTTCTTCCAGGGCATGAAACATAGATTGACGATCACTTACCGCAAACGAATTTCTCTTTCCACTCATTTTCCAAGCAAAAAAAAAAAAAAAAAAAGAGCATAAAGTAAGATAAGTACAGATATTGTACAAGATAGCAAATGAATGTGAAAAAATGTATGTTACATCTGGATAGGTGATTCTGAGAAATAAAACTATAGATGTTATAGCAATATGATTGGGAAGAATTCTAATCGCTTAACCCTCTTGGAAACATTTTAGTCCTCACATTACACTTTATATATCTAAATATATATAATATGGAAATTGTAAAATTGTGCGATTTTTTTTTCAATTTGGCTTAAATGCAGGTATCGAATTTTGGGTAAAATTTTCAAGAAAAAACGCACAGCTTATATACGGATTGAATTATATTCGAGATGTCGGACTGAGAGAGATAGTTTTATTAACATCTCTCTCACGCACACACAAACTTTAAAGCAACATGGGAGCGATTAGAGGCTTATAATAGGAAACAATAAGGTAAACTTAACGGATATTACCACACACTATTGTTTTCAATAATAATTCGGATTTATTTTAAATCGCTTACTTTTCCATAAATGTGCGCTAGTCTTACAATTTTGAATTTCAATTGTCTCATGCTACTTTCATAATTTAACCTCTCCTACATGTCGCTACTAAGTACCCTACGATTCTGTCTACTTAAAAATAAAATACGTTTCTTATTAATGAATTGGATGAACAATTTTCGCGATAGAAATTTTGCTCTGAGGTACATATTTGAAATCATAATCACAATTAAGACAGTAAATATATGTATTAACTTTAAAATATACACGTAAAATAAATACACAATATAAACACGTAAGATAAATACTTTTTTAAATAGAAACTGTGATGCTTCTTTTGTGTTTTATTTATGATATTTTGCCATTTACTTTGATAGATTTTCTTCCTTAGAAACAGGACATGTTATTCATATTGCTTTTTAACTTTCTTTCATTAAAATAAGAATGCTTTGTGATTCATCCATCATTGTCTTGTCATTCCAGAAATAAATTAGTTAAACACACTTTTGTGTTGAGTTAATAAAAGTTGAAAATGTGTAAGCAGTCTATGTTTTGTATTATTTTTCAAAAAACATACCATTTTGCAACCTTATTAATTGTTATGTGAAAGTTTTTTTTTTAGTTGCTATTTTTAAGTAATTCATTGAATGAAATAGTCACGTCATTTTTAAGCAATTTTCTTTGCTTTTGTGTTCATTAATTCAGGTATTCCAATAACGCTATTGAAATGGAACAAAAGCAAAACGTTGATCATATATGTGCCTGGTTATTTCGTATCGCGTTTCTTATATAACGGCATATGAATCTAGGTAAAAATGTTCTCTATTTTTTTCTTCCTTTTCAGCCTTGATTAAAATTTCATCAAAAAGCATTAAAAAAACAGTCCTTAATCATGACAGAAGCAATTAGAAGACCCTGAACACTAAATAATATACAATATTAAATAAGGTATATAAAAACTTGCATTATTTTCTGTTAGTTTTTAGCTGCAGAAATAAGCGAGTAAACCATTGTTCAAATAAAGGATGAATAAGAGATAACTGATTAAAAAATTTATTTTGAAAAAAACTTTCAAATAAATTCCTTATTGAATTTAAAAAAACTATATGGATTGAAAAAAAATACCTCGCATCTTATGATAAAATATACCAGGAGATGTGGGTATACATCTTCCCGATAAAAGGTGTTTTGGTGCTGAAAAACTTGATGCGTTGTATTACGGGTAAATATTTCCTGAGGAACCGGTTCAGCTCGAATTTCCAGGAAAATGTAATGTATAAAAATGGTTCCCGTGTTCCTCTGTAATATTTATGGAAAATTTTGGAGGAATTCTTAGAGCTTGTATGAAATTATTAAAATAAATTAAATTTCACAGCTTGTTAATTTAATTGTATTGCACATAGCAAAATCATCTCAAACATGCAATTAAAATAATTATTTTCTGGAAAATAAGTTTTATGTGAGCATAATATCTTTTACTCAAGACTACTATATTGCTAATATTCAAAACTCAAAATAAAGTAACTTTTTAGTATATGCTGATTAAAATACTAACTTATTTCTGTAAATGATAAATGCAAAAAGTGCCATTAATTAAACAGCAATAATTATTTTAATGTGCTTTACATACAATGCATATTTATTAGACAATTCTTTCACATATTCTCGTGGCTGGCGTTTGTGTCTCAAACCCAGTTTGAAACCCACAACATAGAAGGGCTTGTTAAATCTGTCGAAGCTCAGTTATCACGTTGGCGTGAGGTACCAGCTCAGGTGTCATCCTCGTCACTTCATAGGTATTTAAAATTACAAGTTCTTTCTCCAATAGCCCTCATGTGCTATGTGAGAGGTTAATAAAAACCCAATTGGTACAAAACTTACTCTTTGAAGCATGTTTCGAAGTAAACAAAATATCTGAATATTAAAATAAGTTTATGTAGTTACTGCAAAATGTATATACTATACGTATCTATTTAATGTATTTATATAATGAAGCTTCCTTACAATTTTGAAATAGTTTTTATAATTAAAAATTTCCATACATTTACACTTTACTTAAAGAGTTCACATTTGATACTTTTACATGCAGAGTTGAATATCTGCTTAGCGTTATCATATAGGAGACAACGTATGGGAGAACTTTATAGCCATTATATATATATATATATATTTACATATATTATGATTGATTTATACATATAAAAATTATATATATATATATAGCTATAATTCAACCTGAATTGCAAAAAAATTGCCTTGATACTTGAAGGTGCAAATTATTGGGAATCAAATTTGTCCTAATTTAAAAATGAAAAATACTGTATTTATTTACAGATATAAATAAAAATATTCTTTTAATTCTGTACAATTCTTTTTTCTAATGATATTATCACTTTATCTCATCAACAACGTATCTTCTGGCTACTTACAGTATTTTGCAATGAAATTCTTTAATAGTTTAAAAATATTTTATAATAAACATTAACTGTTTTTTCTTAAGAAAAGGATGTGTCTCTCAAAAACGGAACTAAAAATAACTATTTCACAAAGAGCTCAGGAATTGTTTTGTTAAATTTGTCAAACTAGAACAAAAGCAACGTCACGCATGTGTTTACAAGAATATTTTTTATTTCTACGGGATAAGCATCTTTAAAAGAGATCAAACTCTCGGAACAAAAGAATTAAAATAAAAAAAGAAATATAAACTTAGTAGACATAAGTTTGACGATAAACAACATCGAGAGAATGTTGTTTAAATATCAACATTATT
The DNA here is from genome assembly GCA_019973975.1 of Trichonephila clavata. Lineage (NCBI taxonomy): Eukaryota > Metazoa > Arthropoda > Arachnida > Araneae > Nephilidae > Trichonephila > Trichonephila clavata. The sequence goes on along the minus strand of BMAO01019804.1, from coordinate 534,257 downwards.
TTATAGAACAGTATACTCTCTATAAATATTTGAACAGGATCCAACGTTAACATTCTGTCGTTCGTCAGCATTTGGTAGCTTATTCAATTCAAAGCAGCAAGCCGGCAGAAGATTCAAATACGAACGAAAAGAACAAAAACAAGTGACGTGAAAAGTAGAGGAATTCAGAATTTTAGAGTGAAAAAAGAAAAGAAAAAAAGCGATTGCGCATTTGACATTCAAAGAGCTAAAAACGGAATATCAAATTTCACCGGCCTGCATTACGCGGGGTGCTCTAGCAACTTTTGCTAGCTCAAGCAACTCGGGCGTGGCGGTACTGTTACGGAAAACCCAGAAGCGTTAGGAGCTTTTTACTGTGGTCAAAGGAAACTCTTTCCATGGGAAAAAGAAAGAGAAGATGATATGTAGAGAAGAAGGCAGATATAAAAAAAAATCAGGGGGCCTGAGAAGAAAATTCTGCAGTGTACTGCCAGAATTTTGCTCTTGACAGCAAAAACTAAGACCGGTTAGATCGATCCCATGATCCAATTTACGATCATCGCCTTCCTAGCTGGGAAGTGGAGTCGCTAAATGGATGATATACTATCGAATGATAGGTGGGAATTTTATCGTTGATAACGACCCCCATTTCTCTCTATCCTCCACCCTCAGTTAAAACCACCCCACCAACTGTTCAAACCGATTTCATATTGATTGGCAGAACCAGATCTCGCCCTGCCTCTCTAACGGTAACAAAGTTTAAGACAGGGTTCGTTAGATAAAAAGTGAGTCCTCAACATGAGTCACTTTTTCACAAGGTGGAAGTATTTTCAACATGCATCTTCTTACTTTATCCAATCTTAAAAAGCTCCCCAAGTTATTGCCGTAAGCTCGTTTGGCGCTAAAATAGGATTAAATTACGTCTCAGACGAAGATACCCGAATCGCCGACTACATTTGGACGAAATTACTCATCAGATCCGCTTAGGGCAGAAATGAAGTGTTCATTATTAATGGTGTTGGCGCTTGGATTCCTGTCGGAACTTGGATTGATCTTCCTCTTGCAAAGCATCTCAGGATTTGAAATTTATTGTAAAACAAACGGATTTGATAGACATACCTCGCTTGATTAAATGAGGGAATATGCTTTTCAAGATACGGGTTTATGCTAACGTAAATAAAATATATATCTTAATTGCAAAGTTTTGAATAGGGCATGTATAACAAGAGGTCGAGTACTTTCTTAAAACTCCTATTTTGTTTTTTCGCCGTTATGTATGTGTAGGAGGGAAGATAACTTTTAAAACTGGAATCAGTCTTTTTGAAAATGAATGCGTAACAAATGTTTTCAGTTACTTGCAATTTTGATGCGTGTTCTAAAAGTGCATTTGCTATCAATTATTCATCACCACAATAATGTAAAGATATAACGAAATAAATAAAATTCGCATGATTCAATTAGTTATGCATTTTCCCCCGAAAAATTTAAAAGGAAATATTCAATGTACTGGAAAATCATCGATAATTTGAAATTTATAAAACAAATGGCTAGGATATATATTTTTTAAAAATAACTAAATGTATAAAAAAGAAAAGGTTCGGTATCTTATGATTAATTAATTATAAAGCTAATTTTTAAGTTGGGAAATTTCAAGGTGATTGGGATGAACTTTGTGTAACATATGAGTTAAAATAATTGAGAGCATTAACCATCTTTTAATTTACTTCAAATTAAAACTCATCAGCTGTTTTAATGATATATTTTTATTTTAGATCATAAGGTGACATACTAAATATTTAAAATAAACTTGGCACTCATACAGAATTTCCCATTCTTAAAACACAATATATGCTTAGTTTTAATTTGAACAGAAAATTGAACCTATCACGATACCAAAAAGTGTGCGCCACTTCAAAGAATGACATTAAACAGTAGCAAAACTTAAGTCACGTGATATTTGCTCCTTGAAAGTTTGGAATACAGAGCAATTAACTTTTTAACAGCACACTAAAGAATATAACTTAAATTATTATATTCCAAAGCTATCTCTCTCTCACACACAGTACTAAATATTTAATTTCTAAGAATGAGAAATATTTTGTATGTTTAAAACTATCAGAATTATTTTATTATTTTTAAGGCCACGTAAAAATTTTAATATATATATATATATATATATATATATATATATATATATATATATATGTGTGTATGTGTGTATGTGTGCGTGCGTGCGTGCGTGCGTGTGTGTGTGTGTGTGTGTGTGTGTGTGTGTGTGTGTGTGTGTGTGTGTGTGTGTGTGTGTGGTCTTTGCATCCTTCGTGTATGCGAACAAATAAAAAATGCCTTTACCGTATACCATACGATTTTAATAGTTTCTGGTTGACCATTATTATAAAAAAGGCTGTTTTTGTGAACGTCTTGTAAGCCGCGAATCTTATTGTCTCGTTTTGTGTTTTTGTTTTGTATGTAACTAAATATAACTGTGAATTGTAAAATAGCAAAATATCTATTCATCAATCCATTAAATGACTACAACAGAAGTAATTGATTCCCTCCCATAAAATATCTTAACCGAGTGCAACACATACACACACATGTTAACACATAGAAAATAGCTATAATCCTATATAGGTATAACTAGACAGTTTAGTAATAAAATGTCATTTTGTACACTTCACGATTCTTACAATTCCAAAATTTGTGTACCTGCAATCCTATGCTTTTATAGCAAGAAGTATATCAGAAGACTTGCTGTCAAACACTATTTATTTTTAAGGAATAGTGCCAGCAAAATCCTCGAAATTCTTATATAGAGATAAATATAAGTAAGTATGTATGAATATATAACTTTTTATTAAAATGTTTAACAAAGTTAGCAAGCATTTAAAATGGCACAAAACAATTTATTTTACTCTACATTATTTTCTTATTAATTGTAATAAATAAATAAGAAATACTTTTATTTGATATAGTTAATTGTTTTATTTTTTTCAAAAAAAATTCTTTTTGAAGGTGCATTTATGTAAGAACTCTATAAGAGAGTTTTATTTCATACATGATTAAAGTTTATTCAAATGAGATATATTTCAATATTTTTTTCAAGAAGTCAATATCAAATATTTATAAAACCTAAAATTTTCAATGATTTTGGATTTTATCTTCTGTTACCAAAATTTAATGTCTGGTCAATTTCATTTCTATAAAAGTAATAAAAAATACTTTTTTAAAAAAATTTTTGGTAATTAATAAACTTTAAAATAAAATTGAAAGCATTTATTGCAAATTATATTTTTTTAAGTTATATATTAGACTTACGTATCGCAGTAACACTTAATTACCTATAGCAGTGTAAGGCTAATGTTATTAATGGTAGTTTCTTTTTTTTTTGCCCATTTCCAGCATGTAGCCAATTTTTTCAATGAATATTACTAAGGGAACAATAGAACAATGCATTCAGTTCATGTTTTCTATGTCATTTAGTTCTGTACTGAAAATGTGTACTTAATTTATTTACTGAGTCAACATCAAAAGCTTTTTAACAATTTAATAAATAGTAAAAGTAACCACGAAGTGTCGAATGACAGTCATGAAGCTTTGACAAATAAATAAAAGTTATTCTAAACTTTCAAAAGCAAATATTTTCGTTGTACATTTCATGTCGTATGTCACACAAAACATTTCTTTTGCTTTTCTCTAAACTCAATATTTCCATAGAAACAGAAAATATTGATTTATTTTTATTTTATAGTTATTTCTCTTGGAATCCCAAGAGACATTTAAAAGTTTGGAAAACATTACATTCTTTCAGTATTGTGTTTATCTGTATCCACTCATAACAAGAGGGAACACAAAATTGCACCTTATGTAAATGCATGCTATCATAGACAACAAGAATAGCAGTCACACGTAAATAATAGGATAGAAGAAGAGTTCTACAACAGTTTTAGAGGCACTTAATTTGATTGAAAAGACTTCTGTTCGTGTTAAAACGATGTACGATTGACATGTGTTTATTTTGTTGTTGTTTCCTGACTTTTTTCTTTATCAGTTGAAGTTTTATGCATATAATATTTGATATGAAGGGCACGATATCTTTTATATCCAATATAGTTAGTATAGGCAGATTTATCTATTGTATTTCATCGATTAAAAGGCACAAACATATGTTACTTATCATTAGATGAAAGAAAATAAGACTTAAAAGTGAAAAAGTGTAGACAAATAGATAACACAGGTTTGGTTTCTAACACAAAGTGGCTAATTTAATTTACAATTAACTTCCTTTTATATTCTCATAACTATTAGCGTTTGATTGTTTGTTTATTAAAGTCTTACTAAGTTACTCAGTGATGACGGAACTCGTAGTTTTAAAACAGCTATACATGATCCAGGATCGTGGATGACATATGAGCAGGCGTCCCACTCTCCAAACTTCCAAACCACGTTAATGTGAGTACTATATAGAATACATAAAATTAACGAGAGCATTAAACCTTCACTTCACTTAGGCGCTTGAAGCCACAACTCGACAGAAATGACGCACGAGTTTGTGTAACCATGACTCCTTGGCTATATGATTAAAGATGGATTTAATTGACAAAATTTTCAATTTGTTTGTTAAAAATGAAAATTTTATTAAATTTATTTAATTAAGGATTCTATTCACTTTCACACTATTTTTGCTTTATAATAATTCTTATTTGATAAATGTGTTTAATTCTTAGCATATCTGCAATTGCTTTGAGGAAGGTGGGATTTCTTTTTTTTATCTATAAATTTGTAAATATCAACGTTTACTTTAAGTAAGTGCGAAACAAATTCGCACCCAATTAATTCCTCCGTTGTCATTTTTGAATGTCTGAGTACTTTTAAATTTCTTTATTTAAATTTTTTGTCAAGAGGATCATGTATTTTTTTCAAAAGAGTATCAATTAAAAATCCTTGAGTAATTGAACTGTTTACTTATTATCTAGCTGTAAATTTGCAATTCATCCCCAATTTCAGCTAGAGGTATAGTTTTAAATGCACATAAAATTAAAAAGAAAAGGGTTAAAATAAAATATTCTATACCATAAATAAGTTGTAGTACTTAACAATTATATGCATTTTCTTATGCTTATTTTAATTTAGATTTAGGTATCATGTTTAAAATTTTAAATTACAATGTTTTGGTGGCTAAAATATTATTGTTCCCTTTTAAAATAATAGTAAATGCTATAGTAAGTTTAGAATAAGTATAAACACAATTCTCGTCACGCAAATCATACCGCATGTAAATACAGAGGTTATAAATGTTTTTCTGATGCGTCAAGATTTTTTATCAAAGTTCTTTTAAAAGATCGAAAATAAATATGATAGACGCGTATAACATTATCCTTGTATTTCCTCAAAGAAAGTCCAGGAGTCAAACTATTGTTGTTGCCATCTAGACAAAATAAAGGAGGATCGACCAAAAAATTGGCGGAAACTTTTCTTGCTATTGAGTTTTATCTTGAAATTATATTGTAAATTTTTGTAAACGTATGTGGATAACGCTGTCTAAAGCATTTTTTTACACTTTAAAAGAGAGAGAAATAAAACTAAATGTATTAAGAGAACAAATTGAGATAAAATTTTCAGAGCAAAGTTCTCTCTGTCTTATGGATATTCAAGCCACTGTTTTTCATGCATTGCACTTTTAAATCAGAAAAACTTGATAATATGAAGATCACACAACCTTGTATGATTATATAATTAAAGCTTTCTTTAAACTTTTTTTGATGATTAATTAAATTAATCACAATAAAAATTGTACATATATATTTAATGTATACGTATTGAATATTTTGATCCATTCTTAGCTTTGTTCTTTATTGCAATCCTATATGCATCTGCTGTTGTACGATTTCGCAGAATCTAGAATTTCCATTCATCAAAACTCCCACCCACCCCTGAAATAGTTACTGTACCTCACACACACACACACATATATATATATATATTATTACTTACATTTATCTTTACTTGACGGCGGAGGAATTTCAAAGACTCTTGCTAAGGTAGGTTATTCCTGTTGTAATATTTTAAATGCGTCATTTTTACTTTGGTGGTCTGGCATATAGTGCCACATCAATTTTGGGATTATTTGAGACAGTGAGAGCGTATTAACATATTTTGTGACTTAGTAAAGTGAAATCTTTGTTTTAATAGCTTCGGCACAAAATAAGAAGCGTCCCATTTACAGCTCACAAATGGAAATCAAATATAGGATAAATAATTGACCTAATTTTATGAAACCGAGAAAAAAACGCTTCCCTAAGAAAATTGCTTAGGAATCCTTACAAAAAAAAGAAAAAAAGAAAAGAAAAAACGGAATACAATCCATGAATGAGCTAGAGGGAGAGAAAAGTGTATCTTTAATGCCCCCAAAAAATAAATCATCGCCTACTATGACGTACTTTGACTTAACATGTTGGCAGAGAATTTAATTATTACATATAATTATTTAAATTCTTATGCTTAGCATATTCCAAACAATTCTAATTTTCAGATTTTTTTTTTATTTCCTTAGAAATAAAAATGATTTATTTTCAAAGAACAAAAGTGTCAACCGTTTTTATTCTGAAAATAAAATATTTAAATAAAAGTGAGTTATTTTTAAGAATTGTTTTATTTGTATTTATGAGACAAAAAATTATACAGGGTGTCCCAAAATTTACACCCAGACTCCGTAAAACCAGATTCCTCTTTCGTAGTACACAGTAACGCACACAAAAGTTTTTCAAGGGGGGAGTCCATGGTCGAAAGTTCCTCAACTCGTATCATACCTTAAGACAACACCTACTGATTCGTCTGATTTTGTCGATTTTCTTAAAAAACAGTAAAAATAAATTATTGAATTAATAATTAGCATGAATTAACAAAATAAATTATTCTTTCAAGCACTTCATTAAATTTTACTTTATATATAAATATGATTATCATCAATCGAAAAAACCTCAAGGGCTTTGGGGGAGTGTCCGGACCCCCAGGACATCCTCCTTGTGTGCGCCACTGTTAGTACATAAAAAATGCCCAAAGAACTGTACCTATACGATCCATAGTTTACGAGAAAATTACGATAAATGATGATAAATGAATGAAGATGAACGATGGTTCATAATTGGGCCCAGATTAAGTTTCTGTACTCCTGTACGTGATTTGCTAGGTATAGTATACCCCAGCCACTGGATCGGAAGTGTGGGCTCTGTTTTATGATCGACATGATCACCAGCTCTCCCACCGTTTGAATTTTTTACCTATGGGGCCATCTCAAGGAATTGGTGTATGGAGACGTAATGGCAATACAAATTGATTTTGTTTTTCCTCTGTATGCTGTTTGTACTTCGGTGGACACCGTGATGCTGTGATGTGTATTCTTATTCATTCTACGGCGCGTTCAAGCCTGACTCGATATGGACGGTGGAAACACTGCCCGTCTGCCTTTATTAATATTTGAAAATACTGTGTGTGCTGTTGATCCGTTCAATACGGCTGTGACGTCATACTTTGCTTTCTGTAATTTTCTCGTAAACTATGGATGGTAGAGGAATAGTTCTTTAGGCATGTGGTGCCTCACGGTTGTTATCTATTTTATTATTTCATCTCACACATTTGCTAAGCGTCTGAGAATACCAACTTTTCTATTATAAAAGCTCGCACCAACATTTTCACGGCGTTCCGCAATGCCAGGTTCCTAGAGTCTTCTTGTACTTTATAAAGGGGGACTTTTAAGGTTTTAATTATAACGTGTTTAACTTATATCGACTTTTTCTTTTATTGCACACGCATTACCCCCTTGGCCTTAATTTTCCCGCCATTACAGGCATTTCTTATGTACTCTCAGCGAGGAATCTACCTATGCAGAGTTTGGTGCTATTTTAGAGACACCTGTATTATTTAGTTAAAGCTTAGAAAACATTTACAACTCACACTACGACCTTTTTTTACGAAAGCAGTCCATTGTAATTAAAAGTTTAAGAAAAAGCAACTTTTCTTATCATTTAAGACTTTCACCTGAAAAAAATATTCCTAATCTTAAGCTAACGAGAAAGAATATTTGATACAATAAATACGTTTCTTTCAAAAATATTTTTAGGATTACTGCTTGTGTATCTCTTCAAACAATCGCAAACACATATTTCAAACAAATAAAATAATTTTTTTCAAGAAGAATAATTTGAATTCAGCGGCAAATGTCAGCATCAAGGTACAGGGTTACCTTTTAAAGCGAATGAAGTATTGCATCTCGCGTGAAATGTTCGAAAACCCCAACTATTTATTATTCTTGAAGTTTTGTATCCTCTGAAGCAATGCAGACATCAACCAAACAAAATTGAAATCATTTTTCTTGTTGGGAGACAAAAAAATTGCGGCATTATTTCACAGAGTTTTGCATTCCCTGGTCCAAACGACAGAGAAAAAATTATTAATAATATTTTTTATCTGATTCCTTCTATTCTTTTGCATTCAGAGATTGGATAGAAAAGGAAGATCCTCAAGTTGCGTGAATTTATTGAATGGTTGTAAGTGGTCAAGGGTGAGAAAAGAAAATTTTACGCAGAGAAAATACGCTTTTGAGTTCAGGTATTTGTATCGTTGCCGGAAAAGAAAAAAAATCCCTTTTGATCTCCGATATTTTTAAAAAGATTGGTGAGAAATGTCCAGATTTTGTTCTAGAATGTTTTTGTTCTGTGCATTTTTCCATTTTCATGTGTGATATCCTGGATTTCTTGGATTTCTATAATTACATTCCTTAAGAAGCAAAGTAAAAGCTTAAGATGAGAGAACTTCACAGAAAGAAAATAATTTTTTCATTAGTTTTTTTCTAAACATTTTACTTCTTTGTGCCCACTGTTTTGATTTGATTTACTGCGCATTTTTTTAACTTATCTGTAGGATTCTAGGATTTAAACAGGTTATTTAAAATTGATGAGTGTCTTCTTTTTTGATACGTAGCGCAAACATTCCCAAAAATATTCTTTCGTATTTGTGTGTATAGAAACATAATACTTCTATAAATAAAATTCTTTATAATCAGGCGCCGACAACATCTATTAATAAAACCACAGAAAATCCGATCTTGTTTGGGCTCAATTTACTATTATATTTTCTCAGAAATGAGAATTAATCTTAATTAAAAGAAATACACAGCGCTTGATCACTTTTTGCTTTTTGTGGAATGTAAATTGTTGCACAATGAAATACTTTCCCATGCATGCTTTTTACATCTTATACTTGATTTCTGAATTTTTTCAACATTTCATATCCTGAAAAAAAGTACTTGATAAGGATTTGGGAAATTAAATAACTTTTGTAATCAATTCATTGTAGCATTTTATCTCTTTATATTCCACATTTTAATTGTGCTTAATGCAAATTATCTCAAACATTTCCTTAGAAATATTTAGATTCAAATTAATATGAAACCTGTTTCAGTTCTGTGTTACTTCAAATTAGTATTAGTTTCAGATGCTATTTTACAGTTCTCTGTAAAAACGCAGAATGCTGTATTTTATAAACATTTTTTTTTAAATATTAACTTTCTCTCCATAGAAATAATAAGTTTTCCTTACACACAGAGAGAGTGACAGAGAGAGAGAGACAATCACTTTTATATTCAATTTACTTTAAGTTCCTAATTTGATTTTGGGAACTTCAAATGTCTTCGAAAAAACATGTAAGCATATTCTCTTATTTCCAATGTATTTTAAGGTACTTGAAATGTATAGAATGTGTTCTTGTTCTTTCATATTTTCATACTTAAAATTATGTGCCTGAATTTTTGCAATTTTGTAAACAATGCTCTTAAGGGGAAAACTGGATACTTTTTTATGGTAACTCATGTGAACAAACAAAATCTTTCATCAGAGATGGAAAAAAGTTAATTCTTGTATATATATGTGCTTTCATAAATTATAATTTAAAGTAAACTTGAACTGTCTAAAATTTTTTGTGTATTTTACAAAATAGAGAAAGATCTCTTTTCCTCTCCTTCTCTCAAATTTTATGAATAACAACATACACAATTTTTTGCACCATTATACTTTCATTTTTCGGAAAAGAAAATGAAGTAAAGCCATTCACTGAGAAACACAGATTTAAAAAAAATATATATTGTTTCTCAACGAATTTTTACCAGCAATCATTGCTACTCTGAAGTAGCTTCAGGTCCGAAAGTCCATTGTTCGACACTCCACCTAGATCATCTGTTAAATAGACTCCAGCTCTTTTTTATTAAAAATGTATGCCATTATAGTGTATTATTTATTCATATTCTAATAATTTCAAGACTTTTCTATGCATGTAAGTAATTCTGGAATACTTCCTAAAAGTATTATTTAATGTATAAATTCCACAAGTTGTAGGCAATTCTATCGTGTTATGAGTTCTTCTTAATAAAATTTATTTACTGATAATTTATCTTTCGTCTTCCTCCCTCACTGACTCATCACGAGATCTCTAGAACTGTTAGAGCCTACAGTCCTGAAATGTGTTAAACATGTTTCTTTTGATGAATGGAGATCTGCTAAGAATGGGTTTTGTGGGAATTGACTTCAAGGTAGGGGATACATTTGTGTAAATGTAAAATTACGTCCTGTCCTTTTTAAATCAAGAGGTGAAAGCTAAAAGAATGTTTTTCAATACAACTAAAAGCTTGATCCCTAGAACATAGATCTTCCCTCCCTCTTTCTCACTCAGAATAACTTAAAATCAAAATATGGTTATCCAACACCATGAATTATCCAGAGAAGCGAGAGGGGGTAGTGGTTAAAGTTCTATATTAATTCGCATCATCCTGGTAGAATTTTTTTCATATTTATAAGTTCTTTTTTAAACAAGTGGTTATGGTTGTTGTTGTTACTAATGCCACCTGTCTGACGTAGTCAGATCGAGGCCCACGAAATTCATCATAGCATCGGGCTAGATTGTACACCTGTCATTAGCCGTAGCTTTGAGCACCATGCAAGTGACAGTACGATTTGGCTCGGTTCCACCCCAATTTTAAAGTATAACACTCTGGGAGTGGTCAGGGGCCTCCCACCTCTTTTATGGTTATGGACTCATAGCCTTAGTTTCGTCTATTGAACCGTGGGTTCGTGTTCTGGTACCAATGAAAAACCTGCCATGTAAATGGGTTGATACATGTTTAATCTATCAAGGCTCAGATAAACATGTGGTTTGGAAAAGAGGTACCAGAATATTTGACGTCCTCCTCACTTGACCGTAATTTGAAGTAATGTTGTAAGCCACTAACAGCCCTCATGTTTTTTCAACAAAATTAATTTAGTTTTTATTCATGTTTCGTAACCTAAAACAATGAGGAGGACTATTGACAACAGATTTCACGAATTTGATCTCTGACCAAATGACGCGGGCTTACACTTGATTTGTGTCACAACTCTTTTCAAAATTCTACCCACCCCTTGTCAACGAGAGGACTAATACCCTGGAATGGATAAGATGACTCGGCAGTGCAGACCATATCGTGTTGTTTCAAGGTAAAACATTAATTAACCATTAACCATTATGTTTGTCAGTAAATCTGTATGTTGACAATCAATCATTACCAATCTTCCTATGACTTTATACGTATTTCATTATATTTATCCAATTATCTTGTTTTCTTTTTCACGAATTTAACATTATATTCTGTAGGTTATTAACGAATGCTGTGTGCATATGATATATAATTTATTTAATTTTAATGCGACATTCTGTACAGTACGTGATTATGTAATTATAAATATTATACAAGGTAAAAGCCGAAAGTAAGTAAGTTTTACATCCAATATCAAAAAATTAATCGTAATTGTCTCATTAACGACATTTGTCCATTTGATAATTTTCTTATATAGCGGTTCACAAAAAATTAACTGCATGTACTTATTTCATATCATTTATCACTCTGTAGGTTATTACAAAATGCTGCTCTCTTGATGCTAGACTTATTTATATTTTAATATCACGTTCTTAGGACATATAAAACTCTATAATTATAAATAATATAATATACGAGGTTAAGGCTGAAGGCAAATAAATTTTACATCCAGCATTGCTTAACGTAATGCTAATTGCCTCATTAACGACATTTGGTCATTTGAGCATTCTCTTATATAGTGATTCATAATTAATTAAGTTTATATATTTATTTTATATTTCATTAATATCGTTTATTTATACTTCGTTATCTTAATTTCATTTGCAATACTAATAAAAAAGTAATTCACTTCAACCATTAGAGAATTTTGCACGCATCTTTTGAAAACCTATACTCATTAACATTTTTTTTACTTTGCATAAACATTAAAACTTTATTAACAATTACCGTACTCCTACATCTCATTAATTCAATTCTTTGAGACATTTACCAAAAGAATTCCACTTCTCAAATTAAATTATACATTTAAATTACTCACTTTAAAGCTAAGACTGAATTTTTAATTCAAATTATAGTGCATTATATCGTTAAGACATATTTAAACGAAAAACGATTCGAATTAAGTGATGTTTAAAACAATTAAAACGCAACTTGAAATTAAAGAAAAAACTAATAAACTAATTAATGCAGATTCTCATGTAATTGACAATAGGAACGACTTCTCTGTCATATGTTTTTCACACACAGATAGAAGTGACTTACCTCTAATAACTGCAAAAACCTAAATATAACTTTATTCATTAATGCAAGAGAGGACACATTGCTTTAATCTTCTCTCTGTGTAATAAACCTAACGAGAATTACCTTTTTTTCCCTCCTCTATACTTCCACTGCTCGGACTCTAAACCATTCTTTATTTTTCCGGAAGCTATATTTACCGTCTTGATGCTCTTCTCACATTTCGTGCGTCGGGCAATTAAGTAAACTTAACTGTTGTTCCCCCGCACGTGTAAAAAAGTTAGAAAAATCCTATTTCGTTTAACTAGCAATTACTTCCTTAAAGAGTGTTCTCACTCGTTGCTTATTATTGCTCAGTGAGCAAATAAGAAAAACGCAAATTACGCAGTCATAAAAAACTATGAGCTTCCCACGGGTTGTACGGCATGTTAAAGTTGCCGTAGACAGAAGCACAGGTGCAATTAGAACTGACAAATTGAGAAAATATATCGTTTCACATCCCGTGAACTGGCGCATAACAAGGTGGCCCTATACAACGAATATCGAACCGCTATTTAAACGCCAATTCTGAGAGAGCTCTTGGATGCAATTGCAGTTTTGGAAGAGTGCTAAATATTTTGTTGTCTCTATTTTTCAGGAAAAGAGAAAGCTTTCGAATTCATTTGAATCGAAAGTAATTTTCGGGGTGATCCGACTTTAAAGTGAGTCGCAGCACAAATACGCTTTTGGGACCTCAAAGCAGGCAAGACGCAAAGTAATGACTTTCCGATTTCGGGCTTTTGTTTCGTTGATATTGCTATACATTGTAGCGACTATCATTTGAAATAAAGTTCACATTTCAACAGATGTGTCGTTAAAATCCCCATGATTGATGACGGATCGAAACTTGTATTATATGCCTCTCAAATGTATTTTGGCTCTCAAGCTCTTAGAAAGAATGGAATAAAAAGAAATTATAAAATAGTCATAAATGTTTGACAACTAGTGTAACACATCTGCGTTTTCTTGCTTTGACAATAAAATGAATCAGTATTTAAATAAGAATTAAATTGCTCCCATATAAAAGCAAACACAAAAATATTGATTACGAAAAGCAAAAACAATATTAAACTGATATTTTCCAATATTACCGCCATTATTTCAAATGTTTTTGTTGTAGTCTAGACATATTATATAAATCCATTCAAATTTGTTTTCCTCTAGCGTTTTCTTAGGCTGTAGGCAATAGACTTGATTAAATTGAAATAATGGCTGATTTCAATAAAGACTGAAATTTAACGAAACACAGTTCTTCTTTTTAAGTGTCTTATTTTAATTAAATGATATTGTATTAAAAATAGTTATGAAACACTTTTTTAAACTTACGAAGATTTTACTTACAAATCATGAATTTTCGCAGATATGGCAACTTATAATTTTATTAAAAAAATAACGGTCATTATTTAAATAAATCCTGTATATTCCAGTTTCCTTATGCACATTTATAAAACAAACACACTATACGTGAACAACTATATGAAATACTCTATTCTATATAAAACAACTGTATAATATACTATATGAAACAACTGTACATTCAATTTCAAAACCAAAACTGCTTCACAAAATCCTCCAATCCAGTAGTCAGCGAACTTTTAAAATAGAAGAGCCAATTTGTTAGTGAAACAAGACAATTAAACATTCTAAGAGCCTAAAAAAATAGAGTAACTATCAAAGAGTCAAAATTGTTTATATAGATACGCTTGCGCTGTAGGGTGAGAGGGCTCTGGTAGGAGCAATCAAGACTCTCGTGCTCCAATCAATATTTTTTTATTGTATTTGAATACAATGTTATCCAAAGTAATATTTTATATTTCTTCAAAAACTAAGAACTGTGGAAGGTATTTTTATTTATATGGTTCACAGAATGCAAAAACAACCATTGTGAAAATTCCATATTGTTGTGAACTTAAAATTTCGGAAAGAAATACTTTACTAATATATAATGCCGTGTGTTTTATTCTAAAATTTTATTTTTAAATTAATAATTGAAATTCATTTTGATTTTTATACGAAACTCATTTACCCTCTTTTTATTAAAATTAATACTTGTAATAAAAGGATCAATGTGATTTTGTCACTTCTGTTGAGGGTTTAAGTGTATTTCTTATCCCAAATCATAAATGCTCCCGAATTCATATATATGCAACTCAGTAAAATGTTGCCGAAAATCCTACTTTACAATGTGATTTTTCATCGCGGTATTTTTGCCAATAAATTTGACAGTTATTGATTTTGAAATAATTATAACATTTTTACTACTTCTCATTAAATTTTGTTAAATGAGAAATAGTTTAATACAGAAATATGAGTCTTAAATAACTACTTTAAGTCAGTCAAATATTTAATTGTATACGTAAATGAGGGAACTTTTTTTCAGTAAATAATTATAAAGGAAAAAGAGAAAGGGAAGCATTTTTTTTTAGTTTGAAAATCTATTTTTTTAATAACTCATATAGGCTGACTGACGAACCGCAACCTTTTATGTAAAGAGCCATATGTGCGGCTCTAGAACCGAGGTTTGCCGACCCCGGCTCTAATAAATTCTAATCGACTAAATGAAAGTTTGAAAAGATCAATCACCTTAGCTTAAATGCATTACTGAAAAAGCTTAGTCAGAGCACTAATTTTAAATTAATGGCAATTTTAAATAAATAAAATAATTAATCTTTGTGTATTTATGCTAGTAAAATTCCATTTTTTTAAATATTTGAACATCATTAATAATGTTACTTTTTGAAAAAGAAACACAACCTAATCATATGCTGAAAGATGCCAATTGAGTAATAAATAAGAAATTACATGTTTTGAAGTTAAAATGCCTAAAATTTTGTATTATTATTCCGGATTATTTACAACGAAATTATTGTCGAGCACTTTTTTACATAAGTAACTTAATTTATAGAAAACTGCTTTGAAATTAAGCACTGAATTACTTATTTCACTATGTAATTCTTAGTGTGTGAATAAAGCACATAACATTAACTTCTGAAATCTAATATTTTGAGAGAAATTAATAAATGTAAAAACAATATTTTATTTAAAAATAATATATTGAACTAACAAGCTTTGGGAAAACTATTTAGAGTAACTTCTTTTTAGTACAAATATTTTTATGTGCATGAAACTATAATTTGATTAATCAGGACAATGCATTTTTAGAATATACTTGTAGCGCAATGGGTTATTTTTCCAAAATTACGGATTAAAACGCAAGTACCCCGAAAAACTATGGAGCTTAGCAAAATGGCGAAATAAGAAACAGCGAAACTGCAAGACAGTATTTACATTTGTATTTATATGAATTTGTGTGGTGACGTCTACATAAAGAATACTCATTTGCACGATATCCTGAATGCAAATAAAGTGTTTAGGACACCTAAATGTTGTCATTTGCATTAAATATTATGCTTCTTTCAAGTGTCCTTGATTTTTTTTAACTACAATATTTAATTCTTATAAATGTTCACCAGTTTATTCGTCAATCGACTAATACTGTAAGAACATGCACGGAAATTAATTTTTACCTATGTATAGGAAAGATGACAGCAGCATTTTTTGATTTGACGATGTCTTTTGGCTAAGCGAAACTGATCAATAGTATAACATGTAAGTACCAAATATATATGTAAACACATACATCTTTGTTTATGAAAACTGCATTTAATTGAGAAGGAGCATAACTTTTTTTTAAAATACATACTTATGCATTTATATATATATTTATAACGACAGAAAAAAAAACCCTCTGTGAATATAAGCTTAATATAATTTAATTTCAAAGGAAAGAAAAGGACTAACAAAAACCATTTGTCTAAAACAGGCAGAATTACTTGCATTAATTAAATGATTTTTACTCAATTATAAATACTTTCATTTCATTCAAAATATTTAGGGGAAACATTAGAAAACAAAACTTGACTTGGAAAAACAAAGCAAAAAACAAATAATAATTTTCTAGTGAATCATTATTATTCATACGCTTCATTTCTACTGACAAATAAGCGCTACAAACATTTTTAGCATTACAATTTTCTCTTCAGCACTTAACGGCTGAATTTGATATTACTTTTTTTCTGTAAAGCAGTTTCTGAAAACGTGCACTTATCTCCAGCATCAAAACGAAGAAATGGTTTTGTATTGTTAAAAAATGATCGAGCCATCAAAAGTTTAAACCATAGTTAGCCTTTCGGAACATTTTGGCTTCAAGCCTAACCATTTGGAAAACCAGGCAATCCCTTTAGCCAGATGGGATAGACATATGTGTCTATTGTTTAGAGTAAAGGAAAACTGTAGCCCTGTGTGAGTGTATTACTTTTTTTCACAGAGCTTTGCAAAGTGCCTTGGCTACATTTACGAGATTTTTAAGTCAATACATCAAAAAGACACAAAAAACTCTGCCTTAGCTGCAACACATTCGGGTTTTTTTTAAATTTTAAATTAGTTCTTTTTTTCCCTCTCCAAGCCCGCTTGAAACTGGTAGTTACGTTTCTTACTTTTGTTTTCCATCGTGGCATTATTGATGTCCTTTTTTATGCTGTGTAAAAAGTCATGGAATTTACTTTGGAACCTAAAAAATAACGATTGCAATGTAATGATAAATACTCCTTGATAAATCATTGATTTTTTTCGATGTTCTAAGTAGTTCGAGAATGACTCCGTATTTCCGCCTAAAACAAAAGCTTATTTTTATATACACCTTTTTCTCGTTATTTGAACATTATTACTTTCGAGTAATGCATGTAATAAATAAAAATTAACATTTCATATATTTTTGGATTATTTCAAAAACATATTTTTTTATGTATCTTAAAAAACAATCGTAAGTATATTTTTTCTTAATTACCTATTTAAATATTTTTTTTCCGTTTTTCTCCACTATTCGATTAGTAACTAAGCTTCAAAGCCATTTAAACACATACAATTTTAAATTCTTCTTTGAATCCCATTCCAAATTCATATTATAAAGGAAAAAACAATTTTTATATGCATTATGTAACAAAAGTTTCAAATAAAATTTATCTGTTAAAAAATTTAAGGAATAACACATTTTAAGTATTATCAATATCCGTGTTTCTAAATATATCAAAGCTTTGTAAAAAGTATCAGCATTTATTTTTCTAATTATCCTGGAAAATTGGCCTTACTATCCGTAGGGAAAATAATTCTGGAAATAATGAGTCTCTCTAACATTATGTATTCATACATAATAATAATTTAAGAAATTAATGAAAATATGTTTTTGTGTGTTTCGAAAATATAGGACATCTTAAAATATTTTTGAAACGTTTTAATGAACATATTAGTTATAATGCACGCACAGAAAGAGAGATAGAGGAAATTAATTTTTTTTGACTGTTTACTATGTGATATACTTTTTTATGAAATCCACATACAAGTATAGAAAATAGAAAAAGTTTCCTAAAAGACTTTCACATAAGATGCATTTAATGAATAAACAATTAAATAAAGAGTAAAGTGAACATATCTACACTGCTGGCCACCGTAAACGCAACACCAAGAAAGACAAAAGATAGCACAACAAAATTTATTTTGTAGATAAAATGTTGACCAAGTATCAAATGATTAAATTTATAGACTTCTGTGAAGTGTGGTTCCTGCCAAAATCAGTAGCCAGAGTAGCCGCCATTGTTGGAGATCACCGCTTCCACACGCCTCGTCATTGATTCAAACAGACTTTGGATGTGTTCTTGAGGTACAGCAGACCAAGCAGCTTCCACACGTTGCCAAAGTTGATCTGGTGTGGCAGCTGGGGGTGTAATCCGGGTCAATCGTTGAGCAACCATGGACCACATGTTTTCTATCGGCGAAAGATCCAGAGAACGAGCCGGCCAGGGAAGCAATTCAATCTGGGGATTGACGAAGAACCTTTGGACATTGCGTGCCACGTGTTGTCACGCATTATCCTGTTGAAATATGGCTGCGGCCAAGCCCTCAAGGTAAGGAAGGACAACTGACTCCAACACCTCAGAGATGTAGCGCTGGCTGTTTAAAGTACCGGCAATGCGTACTAGAGGATTGCGATTTTGATATCCAATACCACCCCATACCATAATACCCGGTGCAGGACCAGTGTGGTGGTGCATAACGCAGCTGTTCAGTATCCTCTTTCCACGGTGTCTCCAGACTCGAATCCGACCATCGTGGTGTTGCAGACAGATGCGTGACTCGTCAGTAAAGAAAACTTCATTCCATTCTGCCGCCCACATCCTTCTTTCATCGCACCATTGGCGGCGGAGACGTCTGTGGTTCTGCATCAAGGGTAGACCAAGAAATGCACGTCTTTCGGAAAGACCACTCTGCTGTAAACGGCGTCGAATGGTACGCGCAGACACTGAATGATGCGTTACAGACTCAATATGCTGTGCTATGGTTCGTGATGTGACTGAGCGATCCGTCACTGCCATGAGCACAATTTGCCTGTCCTCACGTGAAGTGGTGCACTGAGGTGGATGCGATCGATCACGTCGTTTCGTCGTACCCTCCTGCATCCAACGGTCACATATCCGCATTACAGTTGTTTGGCTTCGTCCAACACGACTACCGATTTCCCTGAAAGATAATCCACAATCTCTGTAGGCCACTATCCTTCCTCTGTCGAACTGGGATACTTGATCAAAAGCTGATCACTGTTTTCTACGAGACATAACTGATCGTTTTTTGAAAAACCACAAGAAAAATACAATTACCGAACTTGAAATCGTCGAAATCTCCAAGCCTTAAATAGCGCTTTGAGGTGGCGCCACAGGCGTGCATGATGTGTGTCTACGCAGAAATTCTAATCACTTGCATGTCTCACCTCCGCTAATGCATGTTGTAAATTTCATGTTATTTGCGTGCTTCCTTCAGAATGTTGCATTTACCGTGGCCAGCAGTGTATATATTTACATTTTAAAATGTTCTTCACTTTCTAGAACATTTTATGTAGTTGATACTTACAAACGTTATTTTTTTTTAATCTATCAGTCGAGCATTTTGTTATTAAGATGAAAGGGCCTACTCGAGATACTCCTATGTAATAAGTTCAACAACAAAAATACTCGGAATCTTTTAAATCGTTATATGTGCATATTTAAATAAATATACCGATGAGATGATATTCATTTTGTGAACTAGGGCAGTAGCATTAAAAAAAAATTTTTGGATATGGTTCACATCATCGTTTTTTTTAAATTTTAACTTGAGATTTTATTTAAGCGTGTTCTTCTTTCAAATGCACAATTACAAGAGAAGGAATTATTTGTTTCTTTGATTTAAATACTCATTATAAAACAGGAAAAAATGCGATACAAAAATATCATCACGTGTTCAAATGAAAGGAAATATGAGCTACTTTTAGAAATTACATACGTGTTTTAGGGAAAGTTTCAACTGCTTAGTATAGCAAGTGTAAGCTATTAGGATAATCTTTTAACAGGAATCGCTAATAAACCATTCAAAAACGCATCCTTTTAACGGGAAATCCATAATAAGTCCGTCAATATAAGTTTTAATCATTTAATTCGAGAAAAAATGAGACTGTTGGAAAATAGGGTATTCGGAATTATTATTCAGAAAAAATTATACAAGATTAAAAAGTTTGCATATTCTATATGTACTGCATGTATAAAATGGTGTTATTTGTAGATTTGTAGTAGTGGCATTAAAAAGACATCTTTTGTGTTGATCCCATTATCATTTATTTAATTTTAATATTAGAATAATTATATTCCGAACGTGCAAGAACAAAAAATTCAAGAGAGGGAATTATTCAAATTCCACTTTTAAGTATGAAAGGAATAACCTAATATAAAATATTTACGTGTTCAAGTGAAGAAAAGTATAATTTAATTTTATAAATTACATCAGAGTTGTAGGGAATAGTTTCAACCACTTAGTAAAGCACGTGTAAGCGATTATGATATTCTATTACTTGCATTTGCCAACAAATCTGGCAAAAATTCGAGCTTAATAGTTTTAAACGAGGAATCACTCAAAAATTGATCAAAATTTAGGTGTTAATCCTTTACAGGATGAAATGAATCCCATTTCGAAATAGTTCCTCGGATTTATGAATTAAATATTGTAAATAAATAAGTTTCGAATTTTGAGTAGAAATTAAAATGTTATTACACACAAACAAACAAATATATATATATGCATTCAATTATTCTGATGACAATAAAAATATTCATTTCAACGAGCAATCCTTCCTTTCATGTCAATCCACAAAGACCTGTTATTCTTTGACATCCTCCTGATCAAGCAGAAGATAAGAAACAAAAGTCTCTCATCGGCCCGTTCTTCTCTGGGAGCCTTATCTTGGATATATAAAGACAGGAGGACGTAAAATAATCATCCAAAAAGACATCTTTACCGTAAATACCCTCGTATCAACCTTGTCCCAATGCGGATCACTGGTGAGATTAAATCTGAACGAACGAATTTGTGTGAGAGTCTGGCTAACATTAAGTGTGTCTGTTATCAGAGAAGTAGCTCTATAATAAAATCAATCAAACCTGAAATCTTAGAAATCCTTGCACTTCATCAATAGGTGATAAGCAAGTTGTAATGAGAAAATCTACCGGAAGCTATTTGGGTTTAACAGATGACTTTGTTACGTTTCGTTATATTGCAAAAAGAATAACGAAATGATGCCAACTTTTTCTTATGATATAAAAGAAAATTGGGGCTTGAATCAAACATTTATCACTGTTTTCAGTTTTAAACGGTTTTACATTAAAAAAGAAATGTGCTTGTTGAATTTATATCATTATTTAATTCATCATGTTAAATATAAAACAAAAATTTCTTTCAAAATTTTAATTGGTATTGTAAATGTTTTTGAGCAATAATATTTAATTTAAAAACCATATAATATAAAGGAATACTTTTAATGAAAACATAAAAATACCAGCTTTGTTTGGCAATGTTGGTTTTAATAACTTACAGAATTAAGAAATACTCTGAACCTACACTGATGCTTTTCAAATAATTTCCGGGCACATTAACTATAAAATATGGCATAGAATTTTTGAAGAAAACTTATTTATATCCAGTAACGTCATCCTTAGATTTCTTGAGGCTCTGAGGCTTTATACCAGGGGTGACCATCTCTGAGTAGCACGGCTGAGTTGTGTAACAGTAGCATGCGTATTGAAAATTTTTAAAAAATTAAAGGATAATAATAAACACCAATTTCTTACATCCCTCCTGATTTTCTTTCCTTCCCCATCAATACTTCCGAGGTCCCGTCTGAGTGGAAATTGTATACTGATGGTTTCAAAATCGAAACCGAGGCTGGTTTTGCCGTGTGTATTTTTTATCGGGGCTTTCCCTTTAAAACGTATCCTCTTAAGATTCAAGGTTTTAACTCTGTCATTCAGACAGAGTTCTCTGCCATCGGTCTCTCTGTCTGCTGGGCAGTTCATCATAATACTAAAATTCACCTTTCTACTGATTATTTATTCTCCTTCTTTATAATCTTACAGATAAATCAGACTAACTCAATTCCATTAAACTTAAATTGTTTCAATTCAGAAGCTACTACAATCTTTATTGGGTCAAAGCTCATGACAATAACCTCCATAACGATTACGCCAATTTTTGTGCAAAAAAGACTATATATGATGGTGAGGCAGTAACCCACACAAAATTTTTTCAAGGGGGTGTGTCCATGGTCAAAAGTCCCCCTACTCGTATCATACCTCAAGACAACACCAATTGATTTTGTCGATTTTGTTAAGAAAAAACAGTAAAAAATAAATTTACTTAATAATTAGCATTAATTAATAAAATAAATTGTTAACTACAAGTACTTAATTAAGTTTTACATTATACATATATATAGGATTATCATCAATCAAAAAACTCCAGGGCTTTGGGGGCTGTCCGGACCCCTAGGACACCCCTCTTGTGTGCGCCACTGTGGTGAAATGTTTTCGGTTCCTGTTCCCCACTTCTACCTCTCTCTAGTTCCTTAATTAAATTTGTTCTAGAGTCTTGGACCTCCTATTGGAATGATGGCAATACGGGACTTAGGGCCAAACGCTTTTTTAATAATACTAACTTTAACATTCCTCCCATCTCTAAATATCTGGTCCATTTTCTAACTAATCATGACTCTTTCCTCGCTTACTCTTACACAGGTTCAATTTCCTTTCATCTCCAAATTGCATTTGTGGGTCGCCGGGGACGCCGAACATTACGTTTTCCTCTGTCCCTTCACTGCCGATCACCATCTTGTTAATCCCAATCGAAATGCTCTTTCCCCTTGGGTTAACTCTAATGTTATTAATCGCACTATCCACAATAAATTAATTTCTTGCTTTGTTATTTCCAAATCTATATGTGATAGGTTATATTAAATCCTCCTTTTTGTGTTTCTTGGCTTTCCTATCTTGCTATTATTTTTCTCTTTAAAAAAATGAAATTGACTTTCCTCTGTCCATTTGCTGGTTCCCGTCTTTTGACCAGTGTCTCACTCCCCTCCCTCTTTCTTCTGCTATTTTGAAAGCCTGACTTGCATTCTTTCTCTCTTGTTGCATTCATTTCCTTTGGGGGTGCAAAGCTATTGAGGAAGGGAGGGTAATGAATGTGGTGTCCCCTTTGTCGCCTTTGACAACCCCCTGCGACTTTCTCTTCCTTCTTCGAGGGTCCTGCACCTGTTGCCGCTGGTGAACCAGCCATTATTGCTGTCTTTCCAAAAGAAAATAGAAAAAAAAAATGTTTGGATCTTCCCTCTCTTTATCCAGCATTCCTTCCCTCCCTAATTTCGAATTTCCTTATGGAGTGGTTTCCCCGCCTCTCTTATTTTACAAGCTTTTATTTTGTCAAGGTTTTTCCTGTCTCATTAGTTAGACAGCGTCTGTGTGTGTGTCCGTGTTTTTTTTTTGTTTTTTGTATTGAATAATATACAAAATTGTAAAGTATTTCTACTCTATTATTCTCCCTTTTCTGAAGAATTCTGAAGAAGGTACCTCATTTGGGACCATTTTGTATATGTTCTTTTGTTAGTACAAATAAAGTAACAACTCGAATGATCGAATGACACAGCTCGAAACCCTTTGGGTAGGCTTGATACTCCCGAGTAAGTAAGTAAGTAAGTTTTATTGAAATGCGATTGTGTGTCTCGGACAAAATAAAAACATTAACATGTATTTTAAATACACTTAATCGAATTACAGTAGAAAATTATAATGTAGAAAATTTTCCTTCATTGCTGTGTGGTCTGGCTTTTCAAAGGAAGTGCGCGCATGAGATTTCGGAATTTGAGGAAGTGGGTGTGTCTTAAAATATCTGGAAGAAAAGCAAACACTGCCCAGTGAGTAATTGCTACTCGAGAATGATTTTTGGCTTTGAGATATAGCTTACCTTACTGGTACTATGAGACATTTAAATAATTTAAATTTAAGATTACAAAGAAAAATTGCATTTTTGTCTCGAATTTGGAGGAAAAAAATATTAACAAATTTCACATTAATGCAGGAACTATCTAACAAAGTGAATAATAAGGATTGGTAGATTGGTAGATTTAAAAAGCTAATATCCATTTTGAAGGATTTGTTGAGAGCTAGATTTGATGATTTTTAAAATGATTAATACAATGCTGATCTTTCCATACATTCTTTTTCATAATTTTTCTGTAAAATTATAAATCTTTTCCACTATTTAACAATTATTTAGAATTAAATGTTTCAAGTTACGCATTTATATTTAATACCTATCCTAACTGATTGGACCTGTAAAAAGTTTATTAACAATAGAACCTAAGTTGGTACTTCTGTCTTATTTATTACACTATTTTTATAATTCCACTACATTTGCTGTTTGCCTAAAAATTCCATAATAATCCTATAAGTAACATGTTTACACCTTTTCATGTTATTCTGTTAGTTGGAGAAGTTGGAATTGGCACACATAATTCTTTTTTATCAAACAGAGGCACTCTTCCCAAAAAGGTTGGCCACTAGTGCTCTATACAATCGTAGTTTCATCCAGGAATCTTTTATATAGACAGTATTTATCATCCGCTGTCAAACGAAAACTCATAACAAATAAATGCGTGTTTCTGACAATTTCACAAATCGACCTAACTATTTGCCACCTTTCGACTAAATGATTGTGTAATGTGGTAGGCCTACGTGACGCACATAATGCAGTATTGCCCTTGTTTTGCTAGTTAGCGTATAGTTCAAATTTTCTAGCTCTTAGGAGAATATGTCCGAGAATAACATTTGATGGACTAAAATTATTCGAATCAGGCTTTTATTGAGGTTGACTTGAGAACAAGACAAGGCCCGCCATTAGGTCTGAAACTCTGGTTTCGGCCCAGTTGACCCCTTAATTAAAATGCCTCCGTCTATATCCATGTATTTAAGAGCAAAAATAGTTATTTCTATAAAATATAAAGTGCTTAAAAAAAGTAGAATATCTCATTAGCCTGTTATTTTTAAAATAAATAATAAAGGATAACTCAGAATCGTAAAAAATGCAACTTCCTTTTTCATAGAGGAGCGGGTAAAAATAAGTAATAGCCGAGATTGTAATGGACTATTAAGAATTTCTGATCTTTTAGCTTTTAACTTAGTTGAGATTATCATAAAACCCTATCGTGTTTATTTTTTAAACCCCTTTATTGCTTGAACTACTTGTATTACGTACAAGATTGTATATTCCTATTTAAAAATTATAAAAAATCTTATAAAAGGGATTACATTTTTATGTAAGTGTAATTTTTAAATAACAATGTGTAATATAAATATAAGTTACATTGAAAACATATTTTGGAAAGCACTTACAAGATTGGATCCAACGATATCTTAACTAATACACCTTGGCTAAGTTTGTGTGTGTGTGTGTGTGTGTGTGGTATGACTAATATCGACTACAGGCAAACATGCCACAACTATTATATATCATGTAACGTCATTCCTAAGCATAATAGCTGTACAAATTACTAGAATGTCAGAATTCCATTCCCTGTATCGAGATGGCTTATATAGAGCCTTTCCTTCAAACATATTTATTCCTTCTTCTCTTTATTATCATTTTCCATTCTAACTTTTCATAAAAGCTACGAAATCAATGTAATCATTGTTCTTTCTTAGTCATCATATTGTGCTGATGATTTTGTTTTGGTGTCATGGAACGAATAATGATGAGGAGTCTTTATTCATATCTTTCAATGAGTAAAAATTTGGTTAAATGTATTTTGAATAAAATTTTTAATTATTATTATTTATTTAAGTAGGTTGATTAAGAGGTTTTAATTTACAAACCTGTGATGATTTGTTTATACCACATTAAGAGAAAAAGCTATTAAATATTAATTTTCAAATAAAAAAAGAACTTTTAAGAATATGCATAAATTAAGGGTTTTATAAAACAAGATATTTCAAGATACAATTATAGAATAGGTTGGAAATTATTTTGTATGGTGAAAGACATAAAAACTATATTTTTGTACGAATATTGTACGTTGAAATGTATGAAAGTAATATGTTAGTACTGAAATTGTGTGGGTGTATGCTGAAAATATCTTTAATATTATTGCACAAACTTTTTAACCATAAAATATCACTTTAGTTCAACAACACAATTCTTCACTATTAAAATCATCCAATGATTTAAAATGTTGGGAAGATTCTGAATTAAATTCTTTGAATTGAATTCATTTTCAGATACATGGAATAAAAAACAAAACAGAACGAGGGCATGTAACTTCTTGAGAAAGACGAGTTTTTATATGCTTAAGTAGAGCAGAAACATAAAGACGTCTTTATTACAAAGGGATTGGCAGAGTTCTTCCTGAAATTGTATCCGATTCGTTTTTTACTGAAATTCTTGCCGAAAGCACTTAACTTCACAGGTCTTTCATAAAAAGAAGAGTCTACTATTTAATTAGACATTACTACTGCTCCATTCTACTCTGTTAAAAATAATTTGCAAATCTTATTAATTTCCTCACAGTACATTAGCGAAACACGAATTTTTTTTCCTGAGGATACATAATGAACCCAAATCAGCTCTGAAAATTTTTCATGGTACTCTTCAGTTGGTAAAATCCTCTGCAAAAAGAAGGAAGTATAGAAAAATATATTTATTATGCTTCAAAATAAAAAAAAAAAACCGTTTGCTGAACATCGACCAGTAAGACATTCGTGTTTACTGGCTTCTTGAAAAATTAATTTTGGACAGCATAATATAACATTTAAAATAACATAATAATTTGCTGGCACTTACAGTATCAGTTACAGATAAAAATGCAAGCTATATGAAAAACTAGAAATGTAAATTGAATTTGAGAGATTAAATGCTTTGTTGAATTGATGATTTCTACTAATACCAAATTTTCATTTATAAAAATGAAAAGCTAATTAGTATATTTATCGAGATTAAATAGTTTAGGGATGTAATGCAGAATACGATCTTGTTTTTCATCACCCCCATACCCTTGTTTTTAATTACATTCATTTATATAATTCATTGATGAAATTCAGAAAAAAAAATTCCAGAATTTTATTGTTCTTGATTCAAAATACTACTTTCCAGATTATTTGAATTTAGCAGAAAATATTTCAATAGACTATTACAGAATTTTTTGCAATTTGATATTTTTTATGGGGAGCATTTTAAAGAAATAAGTAACAGTTAATGTATTTACAACCAATGCAATGGATTTCTCGTGTTATGAAAAATGAATTAGAGATATTTTGTCTCTTCAATTGATATAATTTACAACTGAATTAAAACCAAAAATGTATTGTACTATTTTTTTGTAATTTAAATTTTTAAATCAATAGTCATAATCATACGTCTTTTAACCCATATTGAATTTTCCTTCTAAAAACTGTCTTACATTTTTTCGTGTTTAAGTAAAATCAAGCAGTTTTTTTGTGATTCAATATACATATTTTAACTGTATTAATTATAAGTAATAAGTTTATATAAGAGATTAAGTTATGTGCATTTCTTCTAGTGTTGTGCAGAAGGGAAAAATATTAAACTTAAAATATAGTTTAGTAATACGTTCCATTTTAATTATTTTTTTTATAATATCGGAGATTTTTTTTAACTCATTCCCTTAACGAAGCATTCAAATAAATTTACTAAAGATGTGTTCAATACATTATTGACAAATTATCACAAGTTAAGTGAGATTATTAAAACACACACATTTATTAAGACTATTCAAAAATTGAATTTAAATGCAAGGGTTAGAAAATTCTCTTGACAGTCTTAAAATTTTTAAAACAGCCGATATAATTCAATTTGGTTGTTACTGTATCAAAAGGTGCAGGTATATTTGAATATTAAATAACCCTTTCGTGAGTATATAACTATATTTGAGAAATTAATTTCGATAATTTTGCCTATATCTATTTGATGTTAACAATGAACCCATTCTTCTTTGATGGATATGGTGCGTTAATTTCTTTTGTGCAACTGTTTTCATAATATCGTAATCCGATAACCAGAATAACTGTCTTTGGAAACACAAAAATAATACTTTTAAGTGCAATGATAGGTATCTAATCGCTTACATCGGCTAAATCAATACATGATTTAGGAAAATCCTATAAATTATTAAGGCGATTTTGATAAATAAAATATTCCAAATGTAAGATATCGATATCGATTGATAGTCTTTAGAACGGCTCAAAGAATAAAGATTTAGGATTATCGATAGTTCTAAATGGGATTATAACATTAATTTACTGTAATATATAAAGCGGCATATAACAGCCTACCACAACTTAAAATTGCACAAAGTTAAAACAGTAAGCATTTACGCTTATTTTGAAATAGATTCATTGGTCTTAGTTGAAAAAATATACTTTTATTTGCGTTTGGAAAAAAGAGTACACCTTTAACATAAACATTTCTATTAAGAACGGGAAACTTCCAAAAATAGCAATATTCTAGAAGATTAAAGTTCATTTTCTAGAAGAAAAACCATAATTATGGGTCTATTTGATGTAAATTAAATCTTATTATACAAAGCATTGTTGTTTTGCGTGATGACCCTAAAGAAAAAATATCAAGACCCAGTGGGGAAAAAAATGTTAGCAGAAACCAGATCGGAGCAAAACTGACAAGAGTGGGAATAACTAATGCACTGGGATTTCGTAGTTCCCTCGTCCAACTCCCATTGTCCCTAACAGAGCAGGTGGCACATTCGACATGTCCATGGGAGATAATAGCATCCCTTTTGCCTTTGTTTTTATCCCAGCTCCTACAGAACGGAAGAAATAGCCACTAGTAGCCCCTGCTGACCACAAAAGTTAATTGATTTATCGGACCCTATACTAATAACTCAAAGTCTCTTACCAGAACACTCCACTGCTTGCGAGTTCGGCTATTATACAATGTTTTTATCTCTACTTAGAGTAAGCATGCTTCTGTTCATTTAAAAGGTTAAGGATTTCTTTCTTTATCTATACTTAGGTGTTTCGTTTTTGTGCATATTTAAAGACCTTTAGGAATGGTAGAACACTTATTAAGATATATTACATGATACTTGGAAAGAAAGAAATCACTTGTATTTTATCAAATAAAACGATTGAGTAGATTCCATTACGTTTATAGAAATATAATTTTATGCAAGAAAAACCGATCCAGAAAATTTATTAGTAAATTTCTAAGGCTTAAATTTGACATTGCATTTTCTTACAAAATAAAATAATAAAGTTCGAAGCATAATCCTACAGTTTCCATTACTTTTGATTGGTTGTAGGTTAAAAATTTAAAATCAAATCATATATGTGTCAAATGACCCGACTTAGGGGGACGACGATTTTTAAGTACGGGAAGTCAGAAGAGATAGCGAACATGCAAATTTCCCAAATGTCATGATTTGCAATGCTTTCCTGTACCCTTACTAGTTCGTGTGTCTAGACAGAGGCGGTATTAAGTCTACAGGGAAAATTTAGTGTCTGGAGGGAAAATATGACGAAATATTGCATCTTCCCGCATCTTATAGGTTTGACGTTAAAATCTACGAATGTAACTATATGTATATAAACCCATTTACCTCAATTACATGAGTGAATAAAAAATATTCCTTGCTTAATTTACTTGCAGATCGATTATGGTTGTGAAGTCTAGACCAGCATTGTCTAGTCATTGGTTCGAGTTTTGCTGCCAATGAAAGCCCACCTTGTGTGTAGAGGGGCCGGTACTTGTTAAATCTATTGAGGCTCAAATTCCTCACCTTGGTGTGTCGGGGTAGTTTGGAGAGTGGAATTCCAGTTCATGTGTTGTCCCCGTCACTTGAACAAAGCTCGAAACTACGAGGTCCATTGCCATTAGCTCTTGAATTGCTTTCAAAAGTGCGACGTTATAAATATGATAATAAAATCAAATCCCCGATTAAATACGGTCATCCTTAGTTGCATTTCATTTTAACTAGTTCATTACTTCAACATTTTATACTAAGCCTTATGAAATGAGAATTTCTGACATGTATACCTTAGATGATTTAAAATAACGAAATATTTAACAAGTCTCTAAATTCAACATTCTTAATAAGTAAACAAGGGAATAAAAATTAATCTGGAAAACGTATTATAAATTACTAGACCTTAAAATAATTTATTTTTTACACATTTTCGGTTTTTTTTTTCTCTTTTCCAAATGCAAGACCAAAATTAAAATACGGGAGGCTGCTTTTAAACTGGAAAATAAGTTTCGAGATTTCATCCAATTAAAACAATTTTTATTGAAGTGAGTAGAACTCAGCACTAATTTTTTCCCCTCGTCTAACAAAATATTATGACGATGAATAATCACTATTTTTCTGTTGGATGGATCATTATTACGTCGAATACCATTAGGAGTTATGAAGATGGTTTTTAAAAATTTTTAGCGACTGATACACTCATTTAGATAAAATGAAAATTATTGTCAAGATCCAACTTCATGCATAGTCTTCCGAACATATTTGCGTTAATTACGTGGAGCAAGTGCTACGTAAAATTCCTAACATACCTTCGGGACTTGGGAATAAAATTAAAACATTATTTTTTCGGCTTTTTAATTGTAGTCTTGTTTTATAGGGATTATATTTGGACGAAGATGCGTGTTTGATCCTTAATGAAACACATGCAAGCTTTAAAAAAGAAAGAAGTTGCTTGCTGATCTCTACCAAATTGCTTTAGTCTGTGAAACCGTATTATTCTCCAAATGTATCTATTTAACAATTTTGAATGAGGTATTCTGTCCATGAGAGATTCCGTTTAATGAATTTAAAAAAAAAGTTAGCTTAAATTAAGTGTTATAATAAAATATTTTTAACTAATATTGCTTTTTTTAAAATTTAAAACAATTATTTAGTATTTTAAAAAGAGATGCTTAAATATCATCAAGATTGTCAGGTAATTGTTTAAAACATATTAAGCGATACAATCTAGATTGTACAAAACTTATATGTATCTGATGAGAAAAGTAATGTGTAAATCATAATGTTGATAGTGAATAGTAATTATGCTAATTAGAAGAAAAATATTTAAAATTCATGCTCTGGGAAATTAAAGAAAAACTTTTGTTAATATATGGGGTATAATGTTTCAAGTACGGGCCCATTTTGAATGAAAAACAAAATTATTAGTCAGCGAAAAAAGTTTTACTAATCAGGAAATTAAAAAAATCATAATGCGTATTTGCAACAAATCTAAGCATTTCTTTGATTGATTTCTGACAAAGATGAACATATTAATCTACAATTATACACTGCTCACAGGTATCCATTCTAAACTACAACGGATTTTAAAGGACATTTGGTGGTAAGATAGATATCAATAGGAAATATTGAATATATATACACCTGATATTAGAAATAAAATCTTTGCATTTTTTTTATTCGATTTCGGTTATAATTGGTTGGTTCCCATGTAATTAATTCACTGCCAACTAGAGTGTTTCTAAATGACAATCTGAGTTGAAAATTTTGAATAAAATTCCCTTATTAAATTAATGTTTCTAAGCAATTGTGTGTGTGTGATATTGTTTTAAAAATCTGATAACAGCAGAAGATATATCTTTAAAGAAAATTTACCATGTTCACACTTAAAAAAATAAAAAATATCATAAATATGAAGTATGATGCATAAATTCACAGCATAAATAAAGATATATTAACATGTTACTTTAACTTAAGTTTGAAATTGTTGCAAATGAAAAATTATCTAAAGTTGAATATATATATAACTAGTTCTCTCTCATGTACATTTCCCTTAAATAACCTATGTAACAGATTTATTACGATGTTTAATATGAGAATTTCGCCATAAGAAAGAACCATGATATATGCAAATATAATAAATGTGAAGGGAGAGATAGAAGATAGATTAATTAAAAAGCCTTTAAAAGCCTTATTGAAGTCAAAAAAGCATTATAAGAAGAGATTCAGAGTGCACCGGCCATATTCAGATTCTGCTAACAGCAGTTTATTGTTTAGAAATATAACAAGATAAATATACACCAGTGATTCTTAAACTTTCGATTGCCGTGGACTCTATTTATATATCAGCCGTATATCGCGAACCCGCAAGATTTTGAACACCCTTCATTGACTCCCAACACATGGCTGAGGGCTTAAAAGATTTCCCTATAATCCTAACATTGCCTCTACTACTTATACAGACTTTTTTAACACTTATTTTTCCCCTTTAAGAAAACAGTAAACATATAATTAAAAATATTGCAAAATACCAATTATATAAATAAATAAACAATGTAATTAACTGTATTAATTAAAAATTAAATGAGAAAGATAGTACTGCATTTATTTTAGAAATGATATTATACCAGGTGTTGTATTTGAAATCTGCAGTCTCAAAAATCTGTGGCGTTTCAGAGCCTGTAAAAGAGGAAAATAACAAGGCACCCCCTACAAGGCGCTGGGGACTCGCAGGAGCCCACAGACAAAAGTTTAATTACCGCTGGTATACACTATTATAATCCCTATCAGAGTCAGGTTAAAGTATGCCTTTCCACATATTTAATTCAATTTTTTATTGGTTATTCAAAAATTGAATAAATTGGTTACATATTAAGGACGATTTTTGCACACTGAACAAATAACTCTCTTTCTACCAAATAAGCATACTTCTCGCAAAAGTTTTCATCCCAAATATAATATATTTTTAAGTAAATAAGTGTAATTCTCTAACGTTATTTTAAAATGAGAGTTCAAACCAGGCCATAGACCACTCCAGTTACAATAAAATCAGTTAAATATCACTTTAGCTTCGGTGTGAAATAAGATTGGAAAGTAAGTTAAATTCTCTCTGTAAAGCGTTTCAGACGAAAGACAAAGTAGGTTCGTTGTGTATTACATGCATCAAAATGAAAACCGTTTCAAGCTGCAACTGTTCGAATTAAGTTAAGAAACTGAATTGGTAAGTCTCGTTATACGTCTTAAAGCCATTACGTTTAAAAAGTGGTTTGATACGCATAAAGGTTATGCGTATCTGCTATACATTGCGCTGTCTGCTATACATTGAATAACAATGTAAGTCTGCTCTGAGTAATCTAAAAGTTTCAAATGGAGCAAATTAAATATTTATTGCTTATTCAGACTGATAGCATGTACACCGAATTAAACCTAATTTGACCGTAAATGATATTAGTTTTATTCCCAAAACTATTTGCATATGAATAGCCATTTTATTCATTGGATAAAATGTCTTTAATTTTTGAAATTACGAATGATTTAAATGATTCTATAAACATAATTTTAGAAGTACTTTCACAAAATATTGATTCTTGCTGTCATATTTTAGGCATCATTTTATAAACTTCCTTGCATAAATTGTAGTCTGTTACTCTTTATAAAAAGGATGATTCATTTTAAGGATCCGACTACATTAATATCCAAGATTTAGTTAAACATGTCTCATGGTTTAATTTTGTAGCCTAATTTGTTGTGTTTCTAAAAATACTACGTTTTTTTATTGTCTGAAGTACAAAAGTTACAATTGTTTTAGTGAGATTGGATGCCGCTTCCAGTATACGATCATCGGCTTAAAAAAGCAAAATACCTTTCCTGTTCAAAAAATTTGAAATGCATCAGGGATTGTTGAAAAAGTTATGAAGATATTTAACTGAAAGGATTTTTTTTGTGCGAGTATCTGTGTTTTGTGTAATATGACAATTATTTTTACCAATTTTTCCTTAAAATAATCACTGCATTTTTGTAGAACTTACAGCCATTAATGTAAATGAAACATGTGGTTTTTAATCAATTTTTTATTGAAAACAATATAAATTGTTTTATTTTTGAAAAAAAAATAAACATGTTTTATATTTTAGGTCATTTAAAAAAGGAATAATAATGTAGCATATATACATGTTGAAAATTTAAAATTTATTCGGCAACTTTTAGCTCAAAGCGGAACTCGTTTACGTTGTTTTACATTTTGAACAGGTTTTTTTCAATTTTTTGATTTTAATTTTTTCCTAGCAATTTTAATTTCTAAAGTGGCCATTGTCTCTGACTCATGACTAGCGTGTCATGAGTTCGAGACTTGTACCGTTGAAGACCCACCGTATAGAGGGGATCGATGCACGTTAAATCTGTCAAGGCTCAAAGTCTTCCCCATAGGTGTAGTGTGGAATTTCTGAGAGAGGGGTTCCAACTTACAGTTGTCCTCCTCGTCATTTGACCATGGCTCAAAATTACGAGATCCTTCGCCAATAGCCTTCATACAGCTTTATAGTACGACGTAAATGTAACTCTCACTCACTTTTTAAAATTAAAAAAAAATGTGTTTCGTAATTATTCGGGTGCCATATAAGTGGACTTTATACAGTAAAGTTATGCCTTTGAATAATTATATCCTGGAAATATTTCAGAAAATCAAGCAAACATGGTTAATTAAATTCTCTACAAATATTAGGTCTACACGTCGAAATTTATCTACCCTTCTAAAGGTTTTCCTTGTTTCATCTTTTCAAACAATCTTATGATTATCGAAACTATGTCTGTATTTGTATTTGCCTTATCTCATATATTTCTACCATTTCTTTCCAAACATACATCTATATTTTGATAAGAAATAAAAGTTTTTCTTTTTTTTTATTAGCACTTCGGGCAGTCCAGACGTTGATCCAGCATGCAGCTACAGAGATTGAGTCAAGATCCTTTGTTTTCATCTCACGTATGAAAACAGTCTTTTTATTTGAATATTTGAAGCTTCAAACACTTCGAAAAACATACAGTAAATGGAAAAGAATGATGAGATAATTTTAAAAATTTATTCAAAGATAGTTAAAAAGATCAAAATAAATAAAATATTTTAAATTAAATTTTGGAAAGAATTGTAAGATTTTATTTAGATCTCGATTTTTTCTCCTTTTTTAATAGTTTTTTTCCCACCTGTTACACTGTTTATTATGAAGGGAATTTTTTGCTGTAGTTTCTAAGAGTTGCACTAGCTCACTTTGACTTTCTAAGTTAAAGAGAAAAATTTAGCTCCATATGAAAAATAGTTGTAAACATTGATTCCATAAAATATAGAACTTGGACAGCTATAAAAATATTAACACTTTCTAAATCTTGTTTGATAACAGGTCGAATGAATATTCATTTAAGCCGATATTTATCAAATATATTTATCTAGAAGAAAAATTGATAAGTATTCATCTCGTACATATGTTTCATTCATGTTTTAAACTTTTACATGCTTCATAATGAATAGTTCTGAGGTGAACAATTAAATATCTTATAAATGGTAGACTCCTAATTTCCCCTTCCTAAAGATAAGCTAGAAAATATGTTTCTAGTGAATGATCTGCTTAAAATTTTATTAATTTTAAGCATTATAATTTAGAATAGACGAACCTACTACTCTATATATTCTAATTATTTCTTATCACTGTACCAGGTAAATAATTACCATAAAATCCGGCGCGTAACGCGCACCTATACTTTAGAGTTGCAATTTTTAATGTATAGGTATATTTGCCATGTAACACACAACCCCTTTTTTAGGAAGAATGTGAAATATACGTGTGCAATGATCTTATGTTTTGAAGTCATTTATTTGAGTATTATTCCAAAAAAATATTAGAAAATTATCAGAATATTATTAGAAAAAAATAGTTTACTTCTAGAAATGCAACCCCTTAAGTTCATAAAAAGTGTGTCATTTCTTTTAAAAACAGTATTTCGATACATGTAGAAGTCTAATTTTTCCTATGCTTACCTTTTTTTTAAAGCTATGATTTTTATATCTGGCGTATAGCGCGCACCCGTAAATTTCGATCTTATTTTTTGTGTTAAAAGTGCCGGATTTTACGGTACATTACAGTACAAACGCTTATGATGTCTTGAAAACGAAAGGTTATGTTATAAAAAGAGGGCACAAAGTTTCTTCATTAATAATTCATCACTAATATCATTCGAAACTGGTTCATATATAACGATAAGTTTACCAATATTCTTAGTGCTATTCTTAGAAGATTTGCTAGATTTTCTTTGCTCAATACAAATATCTATTAGCTTACTAAGCACTTATTACATCATTAACTTTTCTGGAACTATCTTTCTTAAATATATAAATATATCTTTCTTTAAACCATCACTGAGTCTTTAATGAATAACTCATTTAGCAATTAATTTTTATTTCGTTATCCAATGCAAATAACACTAATTAACAACGCAAATTTTGGCATGCTGTAAAAAAGAAAAACAAGGTACTATAGAGCGTTAAGAAGTTATAGGACCAATAACAAATTAGTACATTTACGAAGAAGGTACAATATGTATTTTATCGTGTGTATTTAAAACTGATTGTGATATATGTCCTGTACTAATTGCAACTTTAAAAATAAGCTTAAATTTTGTTTGAATCTATTCATTTTTCTTAAAGTTATAAATAAGGTATCTGTTAAGAAATTATAATGCTATATTAGAAAACTAGAATAGTATGTATAATATATCAAAAGGATTATAAAATGCATACATTAATATTTCGATAAGGCATTAATTGAGAAGCAATGGTACGTGTTTTAATTGTATGTGTTATTCCCGATATATTTGATGATGCCTCAGAATAAAGAGTTATCTGATGGCAAAATGAGAAAATAGTTTTTCTTAAAGAGTTTTTCTCTTAACCTGTAAGAAATAGCTAGATTAATGAAACTTTTTGAAAATGCCATTCATAATGTCATAATTAAGAAAGATGAATCAGACAAATTAGAACGACCTGGAAGGAAAAGAATTTTTGCAGTACGGGGCGGGATTGAGAAATTTTTCGACTATCAATTAAAAAGTATTTCTACTCATGGAATTTCAAAATGCTTCAAATAAAAACTTCACATGTTATTGTTTGGAAGAGTTCTCTAATCAAATACTAAGACAAAACTTATGAAAAAAAATAAAAAAGCCAATACCAAAATTATTGAAAAATGATCGTAAAGTGACTCTAAAATTTACTAAAAATTAGCATATCACATTTCCCATCAGAATCATTGCAAAACCCATGCTTTAGTATTTCATGAAAGTATTACCTTAAAATCAAAGGTAAAGGTTCTGATTGCGTTAGCCACAATTTATTTGCAGATGCCAAAAACTAAAAAAGTTATCTAATTGCAAAGTGGGGTAAGTGTTATTTTATAAGAATGCTTTTAAATCTGAAAGAGAAATAGCTAGGTTAATGAAGTATTCTGAAACTGAGTCCAGCGTAAGTAATTTGTAAATGCTTTGTTCCTTACTAGTTAAGGATAAATACGAAATAGAAAATAATTTATAATGATAAATATCCTTCCTTGAAAGGGAAAACAAACTTGCGAAAAAAAAAAAACTCTGAAAACTTTATTACAAAGGTAAAGGTTGTAAAGTTAGCGCTTACAGCATAATCAATTAATGCAGCGTAATTAGTCAGAAGATACCAATTACACCTCTTTCCTTAGCGAACTAAGACAAGCCTCTCATTTAACTTTTGATCTTAGTCCAAAATCTATACTCAAGGGCTTAGAACTAGTTACTTCTTAATGATTCCACATCCTTGGCCCCACCCACAAGGTATTCACAGCTTAAGACACGCCTTTCTACTTACTTGAGATTTAGGATTAGCTCATATCTCTTCATATTTATGATCACTGTTATTTGTTTCAAAAACATGATGTCTTTGTATATTAAAGCAAAAAATAAGTGGTTTATGATTTCAAAACTTTTAAAAATACAAGTTATCTTTTTTAAAAACACTATTTACAGTTCTAAAATTTCATTACAACTAAAATCTTACAATCGCAGACAAAAATGTGCATTCACGCATAAAATTTTATTTCTCAATGGTCTGTATATATCACAGTATATCAGGAAGTTAATAAAATTATTCACTTAACACTTCATGTCTATCGTAATATACCTAAATTTAAAAAGATCATTATATGTAACTAAGTGTATGCCTGGCTTATGTAATCACGAAGTAGTACGTGAACTTTTATTCAAGTATATGTCTCATAACGACTTTTGTATAAATTAATTATAATTTAATTGGATGATATTGAAAAATTCTCGATATGAAAGAAACATTTACTTTCTTGAGAAATGATTAGTTTATTCGTGTTATTATTAACATCTTAAAATGTGTTAAGAAGATACTATACTGTTTGAATTAATTGGGA
The DNA here is from genome assembly GCA_019973975.1 of Trichonephila clavata. NCBI lineage: Eukaryota > Metazoa > Arthropoda > Arachnida > Araneae > Nephilidae > Trichonephila > Trichonephila clavata. The sequence goes on along the minus strand of BMAO01019804.1, from coordinate 495,964 downwards.
CAAACATGTTTTTCCTCTTTGAGTTGGTATGCGATTACTAGTGACATCCGGAACCCTCAAACCCATTATATTTGACTATAGGTAGTGTGATGGATCGATTTTGTCTATAATTTATTCATTTTAATGTATCAGGAGCTCAGTTGTGACCCTTTCAGTGGGGCAACTGGTAATTTCAATTTTGCGTTCTGTATAACACGTGTTTTTCTTTTACTTATTCAAAGATTGATATTACACCGAGGAACCGTTCTAAAATAAATCGCTCTGACTGAATATTCCTCTATGACTGTGAGAGATAAAACGATGGCAGTTGGTGTGATCGAATTAAGAACATTTCAAAATTCTGGATCATCGTTTCCAAAAGAAAAGAAAAATGTGGGCGGAAGTGGAAAACTACTTCAATAATTGATAAAATTTTAATAAAAAGTAGCAAAATAAATCCAAAAAAGACGAACGTAGATCTTTGAAGGGATTTAGTGGATAATGGTGGTGAAGTGAATACCTCAACTGCGCAGAAAATGCTTCTAGAAGGTGGCCTTAACGCAACAAGACTGAGAAAAAAACGTTTAGCATGGGCCAAAAAATACTGATCATGGACTGTTAATGACTGGAAGGAGGTGATTTTGAATGATGAAATATTTATTTGTGTAGGGATGCAAATCAAGTGTAGTTAGACGAAGTGAAGTTGAATTTTTGTTACTTGATCATATCCTAGAGATTGTAAAACAACCTTCTAAACAGATGTTTGGGGTTTTCTTCACAACAAATGGCCCTTGAAGCTTATTTGTTCTTAAATATCTGATGAGTTCTGTTAAATACATAGACATATTGTATAGTAGAATTGTTCCATACATGGAAACATTTGATGGAACATTTCAACATGACTTGGCCACTTGTCAAAATTCGAAATTGGTTCTTACTTTTACGCGGAAAATAACATAAATGTGTTCGATTGGCTTGAAAATTCCCCAGACTTACATCTTATTCAAAACTGATGGCATATTCTCAAGAATCGTTTCGCTAAGAGGAATCGCACGACAACAGAGCAAATGACAAAAGGGGCCATACAAGTGTGTTTCCAAGATAAAAAAATAAAGAACATGTATGCTACTCTAGTACAGTCAATGCCAAGAGGGGTTGCAAAAATCATTTTTGCTAAAGGAAGACATACTTTGTACTAATATACAGTTTTTTCAGTCTATTTAAGGTATGTAATGATTAAAAGCTAAGGTTTTAGAAAAAAATCACTTTTTTCCTATTTATCCTAATTAATTCGAACAGTATAGTACAAACATCATGGTAACAAGAACTTTTCAAATGCTTTGTTACCTGACTTTTAAAAAAATACAACTATACACTTTATTATGCATATAAAAATTCCACATATTTAGTTCTAGTTAAGATAAATAACGGGGTGTTTAAAAACATCATTACTGATAACGAGTTATGCACATATAACGAATCATTCTACAGATACGTTAACCACTACGTATTGTAACTTTCCAATCTGAAGCAAACATAAGCACTAAACTCAATAATAATTTTTAAGCTTTTATTTAATGTATGCTACAGAGCGTAATGTTTGATTGATGTAGCTCATCTGCTGACCAAATCAAAAAATATTTTAAGATAACAAGATATGCTATAATCTGAAAAAGGGCATGAAACAAGAATTTTAGAATGAGTATATCCGTTAGTAAGTTCAAAACTTTTTTATTAGTAGGGTTTTTTTCTTTAAATACAGTTATTGTTAATTTTTTTAACATATAAGAAACTTTTTTTTTTTTTAAATTCTACATTCATTAAAAAAATTATTTCGCTGAAAAAAGATGATCGCTGATATGGAAAAAAAAGTGCAAGTTCTGAGATTTAAGCCAACGTAAAAAAAAAAAAAATCTAATCATCGTGACTATATTCCATAAAATGCATTTCTAAAGTTTCTATTGTGATGGTACCGAACATTTTGTTCTCTCATCGTTGTAATCACTTCTACAAAGCTTTAGCTATTATTTTCTAATAATAAACGATAACCAAACTGTTGACCGCAATGTCACGCTGGGCTCCTCACCTCAGCAGATTTTCCGCCATTACCCGTCTTTCATCGCTTAAAGTGACGTCAGTGAAAAACTCATTAAAATTGCCGGATTTAGTTTTTACTTATCTACTTTTTTTCTTCCAGCAGCATTTTCAAATTTCATTTTTCAGCACGTACTAGCTGGATCCCCATTTTCCACTGCAATGCTCTAATGGCTCCTATCTGAAGAAAGGACAGAAAAAGGGGCGGAATTCTCAAATAAAAATAATAAACGTCTTTCCTTCATTAACTTAAGTGCCCTGGTCTATCTGATATTCCGTGCATAGCTTTAGACTCAACAAAATCAAAGCATCAAAGAAGTAACAAAAATAAAAGGTAAGTCCTTCGCTGACAAACAGCTACTATTTCATATACTATAGCTCTGATCCAAGGATTACTTGTTATAGATAGAGTGAGGTTTGTGCTCTCTTCGCGCTTTTTTTCTACTTCTTTCGCTTAATGTCATTTTCTTCACACCTCTTGCCCATTTACTTAAATCTTTTGTTTCATTTTAGGCAATTCTCAATCGAGACAATTGCTTAAAGATAAGAATAATGGGTAGAAAGGGTATGTGCAGAAACGAAATTATTAATTTATTTCCTAGTGCTTTATTTAAGCATTTGTGTGAGAATAGAGATCTAAAAAAATGATATGGAAAATTTTTTAAATTATTCCATACCATGCATCTAAAAATATTTATATCTATATATCTATATGTATACATATATATAAATCTATTGTCTGGTTATCTTGCAATTTAAATTTTTTTTCAGTTTTAATTAATGTTTATTCATCTCTCTCTTGTAGAAAAATTTTAACCATATATCTCGTATATACACACATATATATATATATAGTAGTTTTTACTTTAATAATTCTAACCGAAAAGAATAAAGAGTATTAAAGGAAAATAACCTAGCTAACTATTAAATCAAGGAAGAAAGTATAGAGTGATTCAAAAGTCTTGCCCGGGTTATAAAAATTCGTATTACACAAAATAACAATTTAATATAACAAAGTAACTTTTATACCACTGTATAGGTCAGTTTTAGCAGTATTTTTATGCAATAGATGACTGAAGTGCTTCTTCAAGAAGGACTCGGTGAAATATTTTAAGAAAGTTATCATTTTCGGCCGAAATGACGTCGATTCAAGAAAAAGTTCAATGTGTTTTTTGGTTTCATGAAACAAATTCTCCCATTAATGTTCAGTGTAAATTTCGACATAGCTATGGACGTTCAGAGGCAATTTTGTCGTCTTGCAAAATCATTAAAGCGATGGTATAAAACAGGGTGGTCAACCTGCGACAAGCATGCCCCACTGTGGCACGGTGGAGTTGTTTCAGTGGCTCGAGAAGACTTGTTAAAAAATTCGGAAGGACAATAAATAATATTTTTTTTTTTACAATTGCATTGTGTGAAATATGATTGTGTTAGACAAAAACACCTCTCAAGATTTATTTTAGATACATTTAAACTACTATAATAGAAATTTAACGTGTAGAGTGCACCTGCATTGTTGTGCGAATTGGCTTTCTAAGGCTTTTTTACTCGCCAGGATTTGGAGTTTGAGGGAGCGTATTTTAAAACATCTGGCAGAAAACACTCAGCTACCCAGTGAGTACTAGTTATTTTAGAATGAAGATTGGCTATGTGATTTAGATTTTCTTACCGATATTATGGGACATTAAAATAATTTAAATTTAAGATTATAGAGAAAAATTTGAAATTTTCTTACCCTATTTGTTCATATACTTTCTTTTGTTTACAAACTTTTGCTTTTTTTGTCTTGATTCTGGAGAAAAAAAATTAACACATTTCATATAAATGCAGGAACAATCTAATAAATCTAATAGTGCTCCGAGCTGCGATGGATTTCAAAATTTGATATCCATTTTCCCAGGATTCTTCAGAGCTAGTTTGATGACTTTTTCAAGATGATAAAAAAATCTTTTCTTAAATCCTTTTTTAATTTCTCTGCCAAATGCTAATTGTTACCTATCAGAAATACAAATCGAAGTTATCGTCTACAGCACCATACTATACTGAAGAGAAAATATAAGGAATTATAGGAAATTTTGAAAATTTGAACTAACAAACCTTTTTTTCAAACTAGCACAATTTGGCTGGCAGATATTGTAGATTTTAATCTATATATATGTTTGTGAACTGTTTTTCTATTACGAACATAACAAAATCCAAATATCGTTCAAAATAAGCTGAACTGATTAACAACAAAATCTAAGTTTGTGCTTTGGTCTCATATATTATATAATTTTTAAATTTCCACTACTTAGACTTGCGTTAAAAATGAGCTATTTGTGTAAAAATTACATCATTAGTTTATAAGTAAAATTTTTTCGCCTTTTCATTTTTTTCGAAAAGTTGGAAGTGGCCCACATAATTACTTTTTATCTGAAAGTGGCACTCTTAATAAAAAGTTTGACCACCTCTCGTAACAGATGTTTGAAGAAATGAGCATCGAGTAACAGAACACACATTAAAGAACACTTGGTGGGAACTGAAATACCACATAGACATTCTCCGAGCAACCAATGGTGCACAGGTTGCAATTTATATTCAGGGCAAGCCTTTGCATTCACCCTATATATGTTAAAAGTTACTAAAAGTCAAATAGCATCTCGGTTGTTGATATGTATTTCATGATTTACATACTATTTTCAACAGAATAAGATTTAGCTTTTTGGATTTATTTTCCCCATTTTTTATTGAAATCAGATAATAAGTTTTCTTTACAACTTTAGTTCAGTTACTTATTCTTTTATATACTCCTTTTCTTTAGTATTTATCTTAAGGGAGAGAGTATGTGAAATACTTAATAATACATTTCATATTCTAATAAAGGATTGTATGTAATGCAATTCTTATATTTTTTCATTCTCCTTTTTTATTAATATTATTTTAGATTTTTCTTTTTAACTTTCAATAGAGTTACTTGTAAAAAAAATCGGAAGAAAAAGTTATTTATATATACATGTACTGAGGTTATGATTTTGAGTGACGCACAATTACATTTATCCTTATCTTTTGAAAATATTAAATGAAAAGAGGTGATTAAAAAAAGAATAAATATAGTTAAAGCAATTCAACAAATATAAATTATTTAAGAAAGTACTTTTGTAACAAAAAGAAACTACTAGACGAAATTACTTAGCTGAAAAAATTGTCTGCAATTTAGGATTTCTATTTTTTGCTTAATAACTGAATAAACTGTTTGTAATGGAATAGAATAAAATATACTTTTCTTTATTTGTTTTATAATTGTCATTTTGATTGTTTTCCTCGTACCTCCTGTCTATCTACTTTATTCTTTGCCTTTTTCCTGAGTAATTCTCAATAGAAATATTCAAAGACAGATAAGAATTACTCGTAAAAATATTTGATAGGGAGTTAAATTATTAGTTCGTTTCCGATTTATTGGCCACTGCGCTCAGAATTAAGCGTCGAGAGCGTAAAGAGAAGTTTTAATTCGTGGAAATTTATTTAAATTATTTCATGTATTGTTTCTAAATTGTATCTCTGTATTCATCTCTAGTTTTCAGATTTGGGCAACTCTGGGAATGAGAGAAGAATTAGAGATAAATGGGAATAATTAGTTGAAACAATTTTTCAGGAAAACGAAATTATTATTTCACTTCCGATTTATTTCATTTAACTTTCCCTAGTTTGAAAGTTTGATAATTGTGGGTAAAACATTCAAATAATAAAAGAACTTCGAAATTATTTCGTGTTTTGCTTCTGAATCCTATTATTTTTGCAAGTATGTGTTGCTGTTGGAGTTAAATACTGCACATTCATTTTCTTAATTTTTTTGTTATACTTTCAATTTTCTAAAATTAATAAAATAATAACTGCGTACATTAATTAAACATTCTATACAAACTTAATAGAAAGCCAAGTCAATCTTTGAGTGATATTTAGTAAGTTTTTATTAGGAAAATAAAATAGTCATACTTTATTAAAAGATTGTTTGTGCAGTATCCTTGTTATTGATTAAAATAAAATGTTTTGAAGCATAATTTTTGGAATTGAATTTTAATGTAATATTATTTTTCATAAAGTTCTATAGAGTATTTTCGTAAAAAATATAAATCCCATGATTAAAAAAAATCCGTTTTTTTTCCTCGAACATTTTAAATAAATTTTCGAAGAATTAAAGGGTTAAAATGAGTTCCGAAATTTCAAGGAAATATAATTTTTCGAATGCATGATTTTGTTTATTTTTTAGCTTTTTGCTGAAAACATTCATTACAATGTTCAAACCGTTTAATGACTTTAACAAATGTTTCCCGTTCTTCAAAAAGTCCATAAAGAATTTAATGATATGACCTAAAACATCAACTCCATTTTTTTCTTTCGATGTTTTGAATGGTAACATTTTATTAGAGGGTTATTAGCAACTGGGAAATGTCTAAGCCATTAGAATGTTATGAAATGAGTTGGTTCTTTTCAAAAACAGCTGCATTCTTTTTTCCCCCTCCTAAATGAAGTTAATTCCTGTTGTACGCAACGAGTTTTTTTCCCTCTCTTTTTCTTCCGAATATAGTATTAGAACAGTTTAACTTTTAAAGCTGTCACTTCCCATTTAAAACTAACATTAAATATAGCTTTATTTTTCTTTAAAAAAAGACGCAGAAGGCACTTTTATTTTTAAAAGTCATATCAGCCAAAAAGATAAAGATTATGAGTGTGTACATAATTGATCAGTTTTTATTTAATTTTTGCATCTCAAAAACTATCAATCTTCGTTGCATAGTGTGTGGAAGATGTTGAATATATTTTTCTTCTTAGACTTTTTTTAGGGGTTGTCTTTTTTTATCATGTACGATAGTATCCTTCTAAGGATAATGGATTTGGTGCTTTTTACTACAGTTAGTTTTGTTGGTTTTGACGGTCCATGGGCAATCTCAAAAGAAAGAATTGAAAAGGGGAGATGTTTCGTAGTGAAAGACTTCCTAAGAAAGTGGTACATTTCCAGAGACTCAAGAGACTGATTGAAAAGAATCCCATACGGCCAAAACTACAATAGTAAAGCATTAACTAAGACAGTTTACCATTTCAAACCGCTCCTATAAAAAGAATGACGAAGATATATATATATATAATCCACACTTTTGTCTCTGTGAGCAAAGGTTTTGGAAATGATAATAGTATCTTATATCCTTATAACGCAAACATTTAAAAAAATCAGCAAAAAATATTAATTTAGTTTTGTTTATGAAAACACATTTTAAAACTTTGTTTTGGCCAAAAAAATACAAAATGAATCAAAATTTTGGTTCAGTTTTGAATTTTGATTTACATGTCAGAGAGATCTTGTGTGAGTGTGCGTGTGCAGGGATTTTTATTACCTTTCTTTTCGAATAGATGTTTCGAAAAATATTTTAATCTCTAAAAATATTTCTTTATATTTCTTCAACAGAAACAATAATATTATTAGCATTTATTTAAAAAATAAATATTCGAAGTTTTCTTTTGACTGACATATTTGGAACCAAGTTGCAGCACATAGTCCAACATTGTAATTATTACACATGTATTAATCTCTCTCCCCCCCCCTTTTCCTTTTCTATCCATTTTAGATAAACACACAGCGCAATAACTTATGGAGGACCTTCTTTTTTGATGTTGGTGGACTAAAACTGGGAAAATTACGTTTTTTCTGTCTTACTTTTTTGTTTACCCGATTTAATTATATTTGAATTTCTCTAACTTTGTACAAGGCTTTCTACTAATTTGCTTCTGAAAACTAATTTTTTTCTCACTTCAATGTTTCTTGTACAATACATATGTATTCTAAATGATGATGTCTAGCAAACGAAAGAATACTTTTAAATAATAATTCTCTTGATTCACCACACATTTTATTTAAACTTACGAAATCACGACGACAGATTGCAGTCAGACACACGAAAACAGATAGTGATAGTGTATACTCGAGTGTGAAAATTACACCAGCACACGAGTGTACGTTATGGGGTCAATTATTTTATTCAGATGATTAACATTATGCATAATAAGCAATTCTTTATGCCTAAAAGGATATCATAACTGAATAACTCAGAATACAATTTTAAATTTGCTGTACTTTGAGATTTCTACAATTGACAGAGAATTTTATCATTAGAAAATGAATTTCGGCAGTTATAGTTTGATTTTTGTTAATGGAAATGATAGAGTTACTTCACGAGAAGAATTTATTCAATGTGATTAGGTTCCAGCTGATATACGTAGTGTCATGATTGTCATGCTTGTGTGGATACTCTCTTTTTTTAATCACTCACACGAAATAATTTTGATTATTTGTGATTTTATTTTTCAATTAGCGAATTTTCATGGAATTAATTTGTTCTATCAAATTAACCCACAAATTGATTTTTATATACACCCACTTTTACGAAAGTTTCAGTGGAAAACACTTCTGATCCAACCACTTAATGAGAATAATACAAGCAAATATCTTTTTTCAATTTATGAAAAGTATATGTACAAAACCATCTTTCTGCTAAGATTTCTTAAAAAAAAGGCTACAAATTTGTAAGTAAACAGGCCATCATCGTTCTTTTGAACATAAAAACCTTTAAAAACAGATATAAATTGGGAAAACAATTTAAATGATCAAAAGATTTTATTAACTTACTCTGGGTGAATAACAATAAAAGAGAAATAAATTTCTGTCAGGATCTATTTTTTTGACTGCGTAGATGAAAAAATACATTAAATATGTTGTGTGGCTTCTAATGCCACCTGATTGAAAGTCAGATCGAGGTCCGTGAAATTCATCGTGGCAAGGAGCTAATTTTACCTATTTTTCGTTAGCCGCAGCTTTGAGAACCGTACAGGTGACATTAGGATTTGGTTCATATTAATAATATCTCTCATATATATGAACATAATTTTTACTACTTACATTTCCCTCAAAATTCAAGTGTATCGAATTGAGAGTTAAATCTACAGAAATGTGTGTGTTACAAATGCTTTAAAAAGACATGCATGGAAATTCCAAATTCAAGCACATATACTCATGCAAACGAATTTTACTGTAGCATTCAAATTATACCACTGGAAAAAGAAAAAAAAAGTATTATTTTTATGGATTATTTTATCAATGAATGGCACAAAATACATTTGCATGCAAGTCATGCTACGCTTAATTCTCTAAGAAGTCTATAGTGCATTCAAAAAGTCTGTTTGAACAACAATGCTCTTTTTGCAAGTGCAATGAATCTTTCAGCTTTATGGGTAAAGAATGAGTTAATATGATAAATGAAAAGAAAGGTTTTATAACTTTTTATACATTATGCAACGCTCTTTCACGCGAAATTCCCATTTCATACACAAATGGAAAACATATTCTGATTTTAAATTAACACATCAATCTTCACATGTTCTCATATCCAAAAGTGTTGCTAAATTTAAGTACTTTCGGGCTGTTAATATCTATGTTTTGCGAGTTCAGTTGTGTGGATGCGTCCGAATTTTTGAATGCATAAGAGTTTGTAGTCCGGAAACATCTTGAATTAATATTTACTAAATTTACTAAATTATTTCGCTAATCACGTTAGCAAAACTTATAAATATTTCTTTTGACTTTTTACTAAGAGGGAAAATAATCCTCTTGACACAAGTTTTACATGAACACATATAGGATTTAAATGTATTGTGGTCTAAATAAGAATCGTGTATTATTTAAATGTTTATATATAGAGTTATAAGTTGCCTTTTCAATTCAAGGTTTTATTTAGAGATTTTTCAATGTGCAGCAATGTTACTAATCAATTGGAGAAACATAAAATAAAATAATTAGCTAAAACTAAAAAAAATACATACGAGTCAGAATTTATGAGTTGATAATTATATTTTATATGAATAGCGTAGAACTATAGTGTAATTTTAGAGCTTTTAAACACGAATGAGAGTATTCTCAAATTATATTTGGATTTATATTCTTAAAAATTTATTTACAATTTTAAGTTCAAATTTGTATTTTTCAATTTGTTAACTGACACGACACTATAATTTGGTTAATTAAACATACGATCTATAAAATTCTTATATTTATTTTTATACAAATGAATACTATATTGCTATAATTGTAAGAATTATGTTCTTGAAAGACGTATAGAAGAAATAAATATATTATAAAAAAAAGTTTCTTATGCTAAAAATAATTTATCGTAAATATTTATGTCTAACACCCACACTTTTAAAAGTTTAATCATACTTTGTCTTTTACTATCAAGTTTAATATATTTTGCTACATCCTTGTAAAAATTCATTAAATATAATAACTTTTGATTTTATTGGTATATATGAGCTTATATCAATTGTTAATGTTATTTGAATAATTTGCACTTGCAATTTTAACGATTGCTTTATAATCTTTAAGTTTCTCATACATCATTTTACAAATGAATTTTATTTTATATAATTGCAGTATGCATAACACAAAAATTAGTAGTTTGAAAATTCTCATACGTTTCCTGAATTATAAGTCAAGAACTTAGAAGTCAAAAATAAAACAAATGTTTGAAAATTCAAAGGAAGTCAAAATACTTTGAATTAGCGTCAGCAATGTACAAATAAATATTTAAATAGAAAATGTACAACTGCGCATATATATTGCATTGATTACGAGCATTTTGTTTTTCCAAAAGTTGCATGAGTTGCAAAAGCATAGAGAGTTTTAAACTCTTTTCAATACGCCTCGTATTTTAGACCTTTTTAAAGTAGATTTCAGAGAATTCTGTAATAGCTGAAGCAACTGTTTAATGAACTCACGCCATATGGTTTTATTCCCAAGAACTCTTTCTATATATTTAAAAACCTACTTAAAATGTTGCATTAAAGAAGAAAAATACCCTAGTTTTTTTTCCATAATTCTTTCTGATTTATATCTCAGATTCTCTAAATCTCTACTTGTAGCAGCGTTTTTCTAAGCAAAAGGGTAGAGAACTCATCTAATTATGATCAGGTTACACATACAACTACAGTTTAAAGGAAAAAAGCACGATAAGATATTGCAGTTGTAACGAGTGGAATTTTAAGTACTATCCACTGGCAAACTTCCAGTGTAAATAATTCCTTAGTAAAGGTAATTTAACTGTATGAACATATATACTATTTTTTTAGTGTGTAATATGCAGAAAAATACACTTTCTAGAAAAAAGTTATTTTGTATGTTTTGAGCAAAAATATTGGCAACAAATGTACATGTATGTGATGTAATTACTGATACATTAAGATAAAAATACTTAAATTTTCTTTATTTTATTCTTTTAATTATCATTTTTGGTTTAGTGGAAGAATGGTGAATTTTGCATGACCGTGATAATGTGTATAGATTGTATCAATCTCAAAAAAGGTCAATGACTTTTTTTTCATAATTCAGGGTTGTTTTTAAGGAAAAAATGCGTATAGGTAGGGGTTTTACTAGGTTCTTATTGATTAAACAATAAAACACTCTTGAAGAAATAAGCTACATCTCAGTTTATAAATTTACAAATAACTAATAATAATAATAATAATTAAATGGAAATTTTTTGAAGTTTTTGCTAAATACATTTCTAGTTTTCCATGAAATGAATGATTTCGTAAAAGGAGTTTTTATAAAGCTCCTCACAATTTTTCTTTAAATATCATTTGAAGATCTTTACAGCATTAAACATGGAGGAAATTATATAAAAATACAGCCGTAGAACTAAATTACTAAGCTGTATAATAGCAGAATATTTTAATTACTATTCAGAAATTTTTGTAGAATAAGAAAAAACGATGTTTGTGTGACATTTTATAATGTATATCAGGTTTTTTAATTCTGTATTTGAAAAATGAAAATCGGTTGCCTTAAGCAAAATATTTCTTTTGCCAATAAGTGCGATCTTTAAATTATTTCCCCTTTATTAACTAAATATTTATTATTCATTTTAAAAAGTTTAACTGAAAATATGTTAAATTAATGGGAAGAATGAATATTTCTGCATGATAAATGAAGCCTACTGTTATTTTTCAAATAATGTATTTGCTTTCTCATTGTAAGTAATTCATTTATAATACTTAAGTTTATTTTTTTATTTTGTTCTAAACTTTGCCGTATCGTATAAAAGATATGTGTTTCCATAACAGTGCATAGCTTTGAAGTAGTATTTTCTATTTCACTCTATGTTTATTTGGAGAAATGTGATTTCTAATGTTGCTCAGATAAAATACATTTCCATCATAAGGTTGCATATCATTACGCGTTATATTCAATAGATATACTTTACTCAAACCTATTGCATTCATATGTGTACATATCTTTAAAATATTATTTATAAATTAAAGCAAAACAGTAAACAAGAAGTATAAATCAAAACAATATTCAACCTGTACCACCTTCAACTATCAAGGAATCTACAAAAATTTAACTTTAAAATAAGATTAAAATACACAAACAACAACCTGTTACTGTTCAAATATACTTTTCAATTACTACTTGGAGAGAGTAATGCTGAGTTAAGTATGCTTCATAGATCTATCATCCGTTTTTGTGTAAGTGTGTATGTATAACACCCTAATACATCTTTCAAGTGAACAAGAATATAACTAATGATATATTTAATCACATACTTTAAATTTGGACAAATAGAGCTACATATATATAAGTAAATCAAAACAAATTAACTTAGAGTAACAAAATATGCAAGAAATAATTAGAAAATATGAAATTTGCAAGTAAAGTACAAGCGAAAATAATGCATAAACAATAATAATTCAGCAAACCCTTAGGCTTTGGTTAAGATTGCAAGATTAAGCAAAATTTTAAGACCCTATTTTCCTTTTTATTTGTCAAAATCATTGGGCTGAAGTAAAACTTCAAAGTGGAAATTTAGTTAGAAATTTATAAAAGATAAAAATTACTAGTATTAAACTGTACAGAATCTAAATTATTATAACCCAAGAGTATCAAGGAGTAATCGACTGATCTGACTGCGCAGAACCAAAACAAATGTAACTACAGTACTACATTTCGGGAAATAATATTTAAAAAATTTATTATTTTATATAAGAAGCAATATATATATATATATATATATATATATGTCGTAAATAGAAAAAAATACATGACATTTATATTATTCTTTAAGAAAATAGTGTGTAAGTATAAAATTTATAAACTGTGTTAAAATCATTTAATATATGTATTTAGAATTTGAGAAAAATAAGTAGTCAGTGTAGTAAATTTCAATAAAACTTAAATTGTGATATATTATTAAGACATGGTGTCACATAATTTGTTTTTTTAATTCAAAACATCAATTTTTTGTTGTTAAATTATTCTCTTAAATTTGGAATGCTGAAATTTTTATTTCTGAGATTCTTACCTTCAATCCTATATAAAAAAAATATCATTTATTATTTATAAAAATATTATTATTTATGAAATAATACAATACTGTAAATTTAAATATTTTAAGAATGAAGCCGAATAAAAAGTAAAAAAAGGATTATCGTCCTCAATCATTAATTTTTTAAAGCAACTCAACTTTTTCGTCGTAAGGATTTCAAAATATATATTTCACTTTCACACCTCTCTCTCACCCGACGCAATATATATATATATTTTCCATATACTTTCCAAAGGCAATCATCCGGAAAAAGCCTTTAAAATTCCTTTTAAGGAAGTATCGAAGAAAAAAATATTACACATCCAAGTAAAAGTGCACAGTGCTTCTGGTAGAACTCTACTAGATGCTTAAGAATGACATAAAACTAAACAAGAACAGAGTTTCTAAACTCCAACTTCATAATTGCTTTTCTATCCATTGAATTGCTTTAAGCCATGTTAAGATGTTCTAAAATTACATTCGGTAGACATTCAACCATCTCTTTCACCGCAGCCAAACTCTTTTGTTTACCCACATTACTCTATTTCGTTTATTTTGTGTTGTGCTTCAACCCTCCCTGCTTCTCACGCTACCACCGTGAGGTATGCGGTAAGTCGAGTTTAGAAAAGAATCATTCATCTTAAAAGTGTTCGGTAAAGGATTTTGGGTGGATGTTATTAATTGTTTGGTACTTTGCGCATAATTCTGAACGCGTCTCGCTTAAAATATTATCTTTCCCTTGATGGTCACGCTAGTGTGTTTTTGAAAAATGATCAGAAGTATCGGAAGAGGTGATATAAAACTCTAATGCTGGGAACATGATAAGAAGATTTTGATATCTTTCTCGGCTGGAAACTGAATCAAGCTCTTAAAGCTTCTGGCGATACTTTCTAGAATGAAGTTATCTATTTTTAATGGTCTCTGTCTTGGCAGTAAAATGCAACCTATTACGCTTAAAATGGTATGATTTTCAAGATGATGAGCTATTAAAAAAGAGAAACATGACACAAATCCTCGTAAATATAAGTAGTTTGACAATGATTTTATATCGAACATTATTACAGCTTTATAAGATCTAATCAGAATCCGTAAATCTAGTACTTAAAGTGACATGTTGCTCCTGTAATTACTTGCGTCATTGATCTGATTTACATTCAGTTATGAGTATATGTAAGTTATCCCCTGAACATGGAAGACTTTTGATGTACTAGAGATAAATTTGATGTTTAATTTCAGTATTGTTTGTCACTTCTAAGTATATGTAATTTATTTTCTTGCGGTTCCCATTCCCGTTTAGATTGATGGCAATTTAAACCCTAGCGTTCCGTTTTACTGCTAAAGAATTAATCAAATTATATACATGCAAACACATATATGTATATTGAGATGGATAAATAAATTTTTTCCCCAGGATTTAAAATTCTACCTATACAGATAAAATGTTCTGATGTATAGATGAAGGGAAAAATAAATATATAAAATTACTTTTTATGTTAAGTACTGCCACAAAGAGAATGAAGTTTAGGTATTTGAGTAATTTTTTTATGTTAAAATATATTATATCAGAGTAATTTTTTGTAGAAAAATAAGCTTTGTAGTACTTTTTAACATTTATTGCAATGAGAGGGGTTTCCTACTGAATAGTTTTAAGAAGAAAAACCCAGATACATTTAACAGTTTTTTTATTACTAAATCAAAAAGAAATCCTACTGCGTCGAAATTACAATGTACGATAAAGCGGAAAACGGAAAATAACCTTGGATCGGACTGATTCGACGGTGAAGGGAGAGATAGAGCTAAAGTTTAGAAATGTTGTAATGCAATTTTGTAGTATTCAGCTATCAATAATTATGACTTTTTGTAATTGAAAATGTAGAAAAATAGTTTGATTTTAAGTCTAGAATCATCATCTAATCCAAATTAACACCCCACCCCCCCATTTTTGCAAAAATTTGACCCCTTGTGACCATATTAAATTTTTAAATTATATATTATATTATATTATATATAACTATTTTTCTTCTTATATATAGAACACCTTTTCCGCATTGGTAGGCTCCAATTAATAAAATTTTTTCTGCATATAACAGCGCTCTAAACTAATAAATATGTACTAATACGGATAAATGCAACAAAAAATATACGTGGTTATTCTCAGCGAAATATTTTTCTGAGAATCGGGATTACATTTGCTGAAATCTTTCTATAAGCAAAGTCTTTGTTTATAGTACTTTTGCTATACAGAATTCGCTTATGATTAAGTTAGGTTCGTGGTGACTTGCTTCACAGTAATTCCTAAAAGGAAATGTGCCTTCCCTAACTGCGATGGAGAATTCAATCAATCTGTAAATAACTTTGACCGATTGTGGATCCCCGTAATCGGTGGTGTACCTACCCACAAAAAATATTTTTTAATGAATATTTAAGTGCTTCTGTGTGTTGTGTGTCAAAACGTCTAGTAGTATTAAATGCTTAAAAACTGAAAATGAAAGGACTGATATTTAAACTATGAATACGCAATCAATACGCAACAAGGTTCTTGAAATTGTAAGATTTTATATGTTATATAAAGTCTTCCTAAAAGAAGGACCTTGGAAATAACATTTTTAATTGACAAAATTCAGAGTTAAATCAACATTTTATTCCTGATTCATCTCACTGTCTTACAACCACGCTATGTGTGAACAGAAACAGTTGAAAGTGAAGGTTGTGATATATATGAGTACAATTGATTGATTGATTGTAGGGTGAATTCTCATGGTTCCCACAAAATGCTTAGGTTTTATTCACCGTACAAGTACAGACACAATAAGACCATTTTTTTTATTTAAAGACTAACTGGCTTTCATTTTCAGGTTACAAATTTGTTTAGCATTGATTTTTTTTTCCATATGCAACGTGATTCGCTACCAAACTGACAAACTTTTTGGGTGTGTCGTGGGTACATAGGTTACTCAGAATGACCTAGGCATGAGGGTCGCAAATGCCATTTTAACGAGCTATGGTGCAAAGAAGAGAAAAAGAGTAGAAACAGTAACACATTAATGGGAAAGAAAATATTTTATTAAACGCTAAACCAAAACAGGTGTTCAAAATTACGATCAGCAATCGTCTTGAAAGTTTGACAGAGGCACTGCATGGAATCCTTGATGTGCTGGAAGATTCCTCTAGGCAGTCTTGCGTGCGGTAAATAGTGCGGAATGGAAAGTTTCGTGAGCACCGATCCTGCTGGAAGAAGCATTTTGTAATCCGTTTCCTGTAGTAGTTGGATGAATTCGTATTTAAAAAAGAAACTGGTCCACATGCTGATAGTGTATGGAGATGCGGATTGTAATGGGCATGCAGCTCGGTGGTTGTGTGAGAAACGTTACCCGAACAGGTGTGTTCCATATCACATGACATTTGCAAGTGTGAACAGAAAGTTGTGTTATACTAATTCTTCAGCGAGTAAACTGGCTCCTTTTGGTGTCCGTTCCTTCAGTTGAAGATCTCATCGCTAGAGTATCTGTAGCAGCTGGTAGAATACGTGACATGCTAGGAATCTTCCAGAACATAAGGAATTCCATGTAGTATCGCTGTTAGGCTAACCAGATGACTTCTGGTCGTAATTTGAAATACAATCTTTCAATAGAATGTTTTATGTCCCATTAATATGTTGCTGTTTCTGTTTTCGTTCGCTGCTTCTTTGCACTACAGTTCGCAACACTGCGGCATTAGTATGTGCCCATGCATTCCTATGGGATTCCGAGTCATCTTTGTATTCCCTATAAACTCTGCAAGTGTGCCGGCCTGGTAGCAAATCACCCTGTATAGTCGTGGTTCTGGTGTTAATTGAGTGAATAATAATGCGTAAGATTATTTGTTACACAGAATAATTTTTTTGATGAGGTTTAAAGTCGGTTTTCTGTGAGACATCGCAAAAACATATTATTTGCAAGACACGCTCTTCTGAAAAGAAAAGAAAAAACACTCGTTTACGATTTTTTTTTTTCAATTTTCAAAAATCGTAAGCAATTTAAAATTACTATAATGTTTCAATGATTTTGATCCTTAAAAAAAAGCGTATTTTTATTTTACTTTTTTATTAATTTATTGTTTAAAACGTTCGAAACGACATTAAAATTTTATAAAATATTTTTTTCAGTATTTCAAGTACTACCACAGTATATATATATATATATATATATATATTGAATGCAAATCACATTCTCATTTTATTACATAAAAGTAACGCTGGAGTTTTATCTGAAATGATAGTATAAATATATGTACTCTTTTTATGATTAAGTTACACTTAAGGGGACTAGAACGAAAATTGATAAGATGAGATTTATAATGGTGAATTTTAAAAATAATTAATTATGTTATGAAATAATTAGTAGATTAAAACATTTGTCTGGCAAAACTCTTAAAAGAGAGCCTTATCGATATCTTAAATGTTTAACAGAAACTACCTGGCTGTTTTGCTTATACAAGCTATGGTTATGACGTATTTTCAAAAAAGTTATTTTTATAATTCTTTACATTTGTAAACTATTAAATTTATAGCATTTTAATTAAATCAATTTAGAGCTAATTTAAAGTTCGATTTCTTTTTCAATTTTTAGGATTTCATATAATTTAGTTTTTCCTCAAATCATTAAATAGAAGCAAAATGTGTCTGCATACTTATAGTAGCAAGTAAGCTTAAGTCTCGTGTGACACGTTTGACTTTCTGCTCTTGCATATCAGTGACATATGTTATGCAAGGAAAAGAAAACTTATATTGCTGAAAATAGAAAACACAAAATCATATTCTGTATTTTCCGGAATTCTTCTTCTTTTCTTCTTTTTTTTTTGTTGCTGATGCATATTAAAATCGTGCACAATGGTAATTTTTCCCACATTGCTTGATAGCTGTTAGATTTGATTTAATATTTTGTTTAAGCTTTACCTTAAAGCTGCACGAGAGCTACTGGCGATGAACCTCGTAATTTTATACATCACTCAAGTGATATCTATTAGAACTCATACTGAAAAACTATTCAAGATATTTTTTATATTAACAACCAAGATTTTCTTTTGATGGGTTGGCAAAGTAAAGATTAAATAATTCGTAATAAAATATTTCAAATTAGTTTTTACGCTCTTATGACCAACAAAGACTGTAATTATGCTTACTGGGTAAAGTTTCATTTGTATACAAATATTTATTTTAAATACCTCAAATCAATAGATTTGTTTTAAAAAAAAGCATAGTGTCAAAAAATTGTGTAAATAAGAGGTTATAACTAGAGTGCATTTCATTGAAATCTATTGATCAATAAAGGGGTATTATATGTATATTTACTAATAGAACAAGCACAAAATTGCATACTGACAAATACATTTTGCATTTTCGAATTCAGGATAAAACAAATATTAGTTTTCAGCAATAAAAAAAATGCTATTTTAAGTAGATAATTTGAAAAAACTCCCTCAATACCGGGGTTAAATGTCATCTCTTATATAATTCACTCCCCTCCCTTTGGTATTTTTCCTTCATTTCTTTAAAATTTAAAGACTCATGAAATTCAGTCACATCAATGTTTAGGACTTAATTATAGGTAAAAAAGAAATATATAGAAATACCGAAAAATGTCTCTCAAGATTTTAAATGGCAAACAAAACCTCTTGTGATACAAAGTATAAGTAAGATAATTCAGAAAAAAACACACATTTTTTTTAAAGAAAACTTTCATGCATCTCTTAAAAAATATCGATTGAAATAAATTAACTTTTTCAGACTTTTCCCGTCATAAAAGTAGAATTATTTTATTTCCTTCGGTGAACAATTTTAACAAAGTCACAGTTGCAAAAAAAAAAAAAACAAAAAAAACATTTATTTTAAATAATATGATTTCGTGTATTTATAATAATTGGTAGTTTTGTATTTGAATCGTAAAAATCAAAGAAGTACTGAGATTTAAAAAGAAAAAAAAAACACCTTAATAAACAGATAACAATATTGCCTTTACTTTTCATTAAAGAAAGTATTTCATATAATAAATGCTAATTATAAAATTAATTAGGTTTACTTGAAAGCTTCTGTTTCTTTTTGATTTTTTCCATTGAACAAAACACACTAATTTTCAGCTCAAATTATTCTGTATTTTTTCTTTTCCGCTGGAAGTAATTTTTCTCCTCATTATTAGAAAGACATGACTTCAAACAAACAATATCATTCGAAACTTTTGACTTCATTAAAATTCAAAGAAGACAAACTATTAATTGCTGGATTTTGTTTTGTTTCGAGCAAAACTTCTGTGCACATATTTGAAAGGCATGAGTAATGCCAAAAAATATACAAAAAAGAAAAAAATATTTTTACTTTAATAAAAGAAGAAAATACTTTATTTATTTTGAAGATAAAATCGAAAGAATCTGGGATATTTTTTTTTACAGTAGCTGTATAAAAATAAATTTAGTTTTGATATCTCCAGTGTTAAAAGTTATCTTTCCAGTTTGAAATCTCACAACCAATTAAAAATAGTATAGTTCATTTGAGAACAAATATTAACTATGAATAAAAGGGAAAAATATCATTGCTTTTTTTTTAGAGATTTGCTCATAGAAAATGAATTCAAAGAAACGAAATAATATTTAAAAAAAATAATAGCCAAACGTTCTCTGCAAATTTGGAATAAAATTTCACACTTAACATTTTCTTTTTCATATAATTTTACCTTGAATTTATGTTTATTATGAACTATTAAATGTTTAAATTTTAATAAATAATAATGTATTCCTTAATACAAACGTAACCTCATTTTTTTAGTAGTTGCATTTTTGTTAAGAACTCAGAACTTTTACTAAATTTAATAAATTTGTGATTTTTTAATTTAAATATTTATAAAAAAAAGCAAATAACAACCATTCGGTTGTAAAAAAAACTACATCTCATGTACTTATTGTTTTGTTACGTATTACCATGTATGTGTCTTAGAGAATATCAATGTTTAATTATATAAAATTACACGAAAAATTTTAAGGAAATGAAATACTTTGCCTAAATGAAATACATTTATTGTTTTTTCAATTGATATTCTTTAAAGAAGTTCACAAAAATAAAATTAAAAAAAAATTGATAATATCTAAATGTGTAGTATAATTACTTAATCTTTTTCTTTCTTATTTATTTTTTTGTTCATTTTTATTTGCTGTTAAAACATCTAAACATAATATCTGGAAGCATTTAAGTATCTTATTTTAGGTCTATAATAACTGTTTACTTTAGTATTTTCAATTAGGATTTTTTTATTTCTGTCCATTTTTCTTTAATGAATACCTTTACAAAGAAAATGTACTATTTATAGTTCCCAATTTTTCAAACACTTAAATGCTGAAAATATTTTTCTAGAACAAAGCAAGTAAAGAACATGAATACTTTTCAAAAATTAGAGTGATCGCATTATGGTAAATTCTGAGTATTCATTATAAATAGGAATATATTAATATTTCTGGCTTTTGATGTTTTGCAAATGATTAAAAAATGAGGAACCGATGAATTTATACAGTTGAAGCATTTTGCTTCAGTATTTAAATTTTAGTTATAAGAAAATAAGACATTTAGAATATTATTTGAGGTATATTTGGAATGATTTTTTTTTAAATTTCCTTTTTGATTCCTTGTGATTTCTGATTCTCGTAAATTATAACTATGATAAAAAGATCGTTGACTAAAAGTGTTGGAGTCTTAAGAATTCTATTTAAAAAAGACAGCTGAATACACGCTTATTTTTAATCTACAGAATTTTAAAACAGCTTAGTTGTCATTTAAATCTTCGAAATAACTGGATAATACTTTTGATACGTTTCCATCAATTAACAAGGGAAAAAAAGGATATACAAATGAAATTAAATTAAATGTAATATGATGAGAAATTTCAGTTATACGGTGTCTATGTACTTAATACACATTCTATTATATTAAATTTGTATAGATATTACGAAATTTCAAATTAAAGAGAGTAAAATGTACTCTTCAACTCATAAAAAGTTTTAATTTTTAAAATTTAAATTTAAATATCTACCATTCGCTAATTTATGTACATAAAAGTTCATCTAAGTTGATACACTTGCTTATGCATTATCCTATTGCCCCAGTCGTAATAAAGGTGCACCTCATTTATCAACATAATATCTGAAATAAGCCATTTTTCATGAAACGCTTAAAGCATTTTACAGTATTATTAAGAAACGCTATAATGATTTGCTCCTATCAAATCTTTTATAAGCAGTTTTTACATATTTTATAAATTTGTATCCAATATTTTAATTGACCTAAAAATTAAAATTTGTTCTTCGATCGAAATTCCTTTTAAGAATTGCCTTAGTATTCTGTCATTTTTAAATAGTGTCCAAAAATGCAATAGTTACTTAAAAAATTAATCACCTAAAATGTTCTGATTGAAATAACTATCCCTTTAATGCTATTTTTTGAGGAAACAGTGATTTTAAGATGTGTATATATATGTATATATATAAAATGTGTGTATATGTATATGTATATATATAAATGTGTGTATATGTATATATATATATATATATATGTGTGTATGTACATATATATATAGCATATATATAGTCATGCATCTATGTGCGCGTGTACATATATATATATATATGTATATATATATATACATACATGCATGTGCTCATGTATATATATTGATTTTGCTACTTCAATTATAAAAATAATCTAATGTTTTAGTTCAAAAGCAAAATATGCTTATGAAAAAAGTAAAAATTTGTTTTCTCTTTTAAATTCTGAAGATTGTGATTTCAGAAATGCAGTTATTATTTAGACAAGTTCAATATTTTAAATTGTCATTTATGGTGAAATCTCCAAGATGTGGTTTAAAAAAAAAGATTAATATAACTTAAGAATTCAAAGAAAAATCTGAAATTTGCATTTTGATTACTTTTCTATGATAATTAGTCCATCACTTTGGATAAATAGATTTGTTGGTTTTGTGTTGAAAATAAGTATTTTCGATGCAAACTTCAGTCCTACGAAAGTTTTTAATATCTTTAGTTCAAAAGCATACATTGTAAAATTAGTTCCATATATTTCCATTATCAACATAAAATTTACAAGAAATAAAAAGTGCAGCACTTAGACAAAATTGAACACTTAATACATTTTTGCCAGTTATATTATTATAATTATTATTATATATATATAATCAGGAAGAAGAGACATAGGATTAAAATAGCAAATGAAAATTAATACTCAAAACTATGATTAAGAACGCAAAGATTTGATATTTTGTACATTTTTTATGTAAAATAAAAGGGTAACAATGTAGGGGATAAAATCATGCATTTATTTTTCCAAAAGTTTTATTACCTAGAGGTAAAGAAAAGTAAATTTTTCTATTTTACGCTCGTCATTAATACGGCGCAAGATTAATCAAATACCATGATAACCAAAAAGTGAAAATTTAAGTTTTTTCAGTTACAAAAGAAAGAGACTTTGATCGCAAGTATACGATCATATTTTTTTTTATCTCTTTTAAATATAAATCATCCTCGTTGAACAGCATCATTGAAATGAATATGAAATAAAAATATTTCACTAAGCATTTTCTGGATGAAAATGAAAATAAAATTACCCTGTTAATTTATCAGTTTTCTACCTTCATGATAAAATATGAGTGATCATTTTTCCTACGTTTTTTTCAGGTAATTTCTTTTCTTTCTTAAGAAATAAGGCATTCGAACGCTAAAAGAAGTAAAATGTATGCGGAATATTTAATCTATTTGTCAGCTAAAATGAAAGAGTATCTCAAACAGAATTTCAGAATAAGCAATTTTTTACTTCAACTGCAGCGAATTGTAATAATTGAAAATTATTTCCAGTTACAGAAACATTTCTAATATATTTGAAAGAAAGTATCACAAGCATTTCTGAAAATTATTTTTAAGAAAAATTTTACATAAATCAGCATAGCGAAATGTTTTCTTTTTCGTTTTGTTTTTTGAAGTATAGCATATTTTTTATTTATGATGTCAAAACATTTTCTATTTGTTGGGCCTGTCATGTTTATGTTAATAATTTATTTACACGACTGAATTTTTATATAACTCATAAAACTCTTCGAAACCTAATAAAAAGAAAATTTTGAAATATTTCATGTATATTATTATGCAAATTTTAATGAAAAAAGAGTTTTATTTCACACACATTACATATATATCCTAAAAATAACTACTGGGAAGATGTTCTGTAATATGTTTGTATCCAACAAACAGAATTGATTGTTGTATGAATTTCACAGAACGAAGTAACATGAGGGTTATTGGAGATGGATTATGTAAATTTTAATGGTGGTCAACTTATGGTAAACTCTTTCAAGTATGCAAAATTAATTAAAACAATTCCGCACTTGTAAGTTTGACTCGAACCCAACTTATGATTACGTGTAGATGTCATTTTACAGATTACAGGTACAAATCAATCTGAAAGATATATATTTATCAATTAGCCCAAGCTTATGAGAAGAAGATAAATTTCTATACCCATTGTAACGTCGTGGCTCCACATTGAAAATGTACGCTAAGCTAATTATTAAAGAATCTCTCGTTGTATTCTATCTATCAGCCGTCTTTCCGGAGTCTCTTTGCTCCCACCATCGTCAGCACGCCTCTCTCCTGGGTATCTCTCGTGGGAGTCTGTCCGGAGTCTCTTCCTTCGTCCGCAGGGTTCAATTCCGGGAATCTCTCGTGGGAGTCTATCACGAGTCTCTCAGGAGTCTATCAGGAGTCTTCCGGAGTCTCTTCCTCCGTCAGCAGGCTTCTCTCCCGGAATCTATCGTCGAAGTCTCTCAGCAGTTCATCAGGAGTCTTCAGCAGTACCTCCGGCGTCTTCAGCAGTTAGTTCATCCGGAGTCCACTCCGTCAGCAGGCTTCTCTCTCGGAATCTATCGTCGGAGTCCCCAGCAGTTCCTCAGGAGTTCTCTCAAGTCCACTCTTTTAAACTCTAGGGGAGGGTTCACTCCACGCCCCTCATCAATCCCCATTGGCCGACCTCATGGTTTTGCACCCGGCACCAACGGTCTTGCACGTCATCCATTCGTGCAGAAATGACAAAAGTCCGGTCCCTCTCAAAGGTTCCCGGCGACAAGGGCCCGGCTGACATCTGGCACTTCAAACACCTCGCCGCCGCCTGCAGAGGCGCCAGCATTCAAGACGTACAATCACTGCCCATGAATAGAAATAATGCAGCGATGCCTAGTCCATAGTGTCCCCCAGACACACAGTCGCCGACGTTCCAGCTGTCTGATACAACACAATTCAGCTAAAAACACGTTTTATCCAGCTGTGGAAATGTTTATGAATAGAGGCGCTTTCTCCATTGTGACGACGTCACACCATCTATTAAAAATCAATCTTTACTTATATGATGACAGAAAGCCAATCCTCCTAAGCAGAACCACATGAATTCTCAGAGCAATACGTTTGAATCAATCCATACTCAGAGTATTACGTCAGGATCAATCCAATCTCAGAGCAATACATAAATAATAATTCATTAAAGCAGTAACACGATTGGATGTATGGTAATGTAGTATACCTAAAGACTGACCTCCTATGACGCAACTTCCCCACAGTCACTTACTTTCTCGTAGGAAAATACCCAGAATCTCGGACAATGCCAACACTGAAGTTAGAGGGTAATGCAATATTTGACCTCCCTTTAGTCAGTCCGGCAAAGAAGAAATCGACATAGTTCCCACGCCGATCTCCGACTTCAAAGTCCACCGTGGGAAAGATGACAAAGGACCAATGATCGAATGGTAATGTCAGCTACGTCCACCAGAAATGATTATTCACCACATGTCTTCCTTCCTTATGTTGCGTGATATATTCTACCTTTAAAAAGGCACAGAAAAGAGAAACTGAGATTCTCAATTAGACTCGCTTGGGCTCACTCACACCCACTGTTAGATTGTTCTAGGCTCCAGCACGACGAGTACCATGCCGTCTCTAACGAGCCGCAGACTTCCTGTCACTGATCAGCTTCTGCACGCCACGATGCACCGGCGAGCATGAACACTTTTAATCTCTTAGCTCCACTTTCATTTACTTTATTTATTCTATTACGTTTGCATACCAAGTTTACTCTGCAAGATGGAGGAAGCTAAAAATATCCCAATGACCTTTAAGAAAAACTCAGGTTAGTTCTCTAAAGAAGGAAACCCGCTAGAAAGAGACCATAATGACACTTGAGATAGCACTTGTAATTTCTATAATACGTTGGTGTAAGGATTGTGTTCCAAGAGATGTAAAATGAACCAAGCTCGCTATACGACGAATCTTTAGTGAAATTGGAATAATCTACGACTTAATTAAAGCAACTCCGTGACCATGAGCTATCAACCATGAACACTCAGCTACATGTGTGCCTAGTATTCAGACCATATAGTTTTAAATGTGAATTTCTTTAAGCATTGCATTTGCAAAAAATGTAAGCAAAAAACTACTCAGATGCTCCTGTACGCATGTTTCGACTGAAAATTACTTTAAAACAGGAACTTACAATAATATATCCAGGAATGTGTATTATTTTTGACACACACACACACATATATATAATAGGAAATATTTTTAAAATATTCAGTTGCAGTCTTCAAGTTTACTGTTTAATATATTAATAAACTAAACTCAATGGCACAACAGCCCATGAAGGCCTATAGTCCTACTGATACTATACTACTCATACGTATACTACTGAGGCTTACACTGATACTATACTACTACTCACGTATACTACTCATCGTAATATACATGGCCATTTGACACTGAGGTGCATGAGCGGATGTCCCGATAAGGTCGTCAGCATGAAGCAAAACCCCCAGTGTTTATTTCCCAAGCAAGCTTGGTACTCATTTATCAACCCACTGAAAGAATGAAAGGATGAGTCCACCTTGCCCAGCATGAGGACAGAGCCCCGGACCTGTGGTGTGGAAGAGCGATACGCTACCACTCAGCCACTAGACCTACTTAATGTATTAATACCTGTTCATATTTGCATCCTATCAGATTAGATATCCATAAAAGTGCTACAAAAAGCTTAAAATCTTCAGCATCTCCATATTTTTCATTGAAAGTAAAAATAACAGTGCAAAAAGGATAAGGCATTTTTTCCAGCTTAATTACACAGTTACACACACTTCCAAATGAATCCTGTTTAGTTCATCACATATTACTCTTTTTTCCCCCCCTTGAGTAACGATTTTTCATTTAAACTCTCATTTTTTAATATATGAAATTTCGTTTTTATGCTTAGTTTCTGAAGTGAACGTCTTATTTTGATGCTTCCAGACTACGCTTTCTCGTCTTGCTAGTGGTCACATCAAATGCCTTTCATTCTCAGCGAAAAAGAAGATCTTCTCCATCTGTGCATGGTGTCAAGATCGGCGGACTTCCCCGGAGCACATAATACGTTGTATGGATCTCACAAACAAAGATATCTACACGGATCAATTTCTTGTGCTGGACTTTTTGAGAGTCAACGATTTAAGTGATCTTGTCTGACTTCGTCAGACCCTGGAGGATTACCAACACGTCTTATTTTATTTAAAATATCTTTAAACAATGAGAATGATAGTACGATAGAAATTGTGTTCAATAAGATTTAATTGCGAAACGTATTATACGTAATTCTTTCATTTTTATCTAATTATAAACCATAACCTTTTGCTTAAAATTCTCTGAATCTGTGATGAAAAGGAAGAAAATAGCACAACTAATTTCAGGGATAATTTTTAGGTAACTCCATGAATTTGTGGTTTAACAACACTGTAAAACATGTCATTAGTCACTATTATTAAATTTCGATTGTGACAACTACATCCAATTCTGTATAATCCCAGAAAATAAATGTTAGATTTTGTGTTATTTATTGGTGTGACTCATTATATATAAATTCTGTAGCTATAGTATTATTAGTATTTTCTTTGTTATTTCCACATGCTATGTTCTCTTTAATCAAAAATTATGAGGAAATTTCATGTAAAGGAACATCCTATAAAGTGTAGATTAGTGATTTATCTATTTTCTTCCTGTTTTACTAAAACTTGTATATGTGTAGGCACGCACTGTTATTTATGATATAAAATTAGTAATGTATATTTATACCTTTCATTCTGACATCCTAAAGTGGCCGTAGTAGCCAAGAGGTCAAAGTATTGGATCATGGCTAGCGTGCCATGAGTTCGAGCCCCAGTACCACTGAAGAACCGCCGTGTAGGGGAGCGATGCACGTTAAATTTGCAAAGAGCTCAAACGTCCTCCCATTGGTGTGGTGTGGTAGTTAGGAGAAGGGGTTGCTAATTCAGGTGTCGTCCGCGTCACTTGACCATGGTTCAAAATGACGCGGATCGTCCCCAAAAGCCCTCGTGTAGCTGAACAGTGTGAAGTTAATATTCACTCACTTCATAAAATTTTAATTAAAATGTTTTAACTGAAGAATAACTTATAAAAAAAATTGGAAATATCACTAAACACATGTATAAAATTAAGCAGATCCATTCAAAACTTCAAAAAAAATTGTAAATCATGGAAAATACCAAACCATGGATCTTCCTAATGAAAAAAGATACATGAAGTTTCTTATAAATGATTTTAAGAGAAATGTGCATATATAATTGCAGCAAAAGTTTTAATTCCTATACACTTTCTATGTATATAAGTAGAGTAAAAGTTGATTTAGATTATTTTAAATATCAGGCCATTTTTAACCGACATTTTAAAAAGGAACTCCTGAGAAAAAATAACATGCAAACTAAATTTTTGAAATTGTAGTACAGTATCATTCTGACATAATAAAGGGTTTTGTTATGGCTCAAAATACATTATCAAAGGTACTTATATTTCAAAACAAAGCAGTGTTTGGCATTATTAAATTGTGAAAAAATGATTAACTGAAAATTGACAATGTAATAGAAGGGAAAGGATACTTTAATATAGGTAAATATTTTTTTTTAAATTACAAATATTTATTAAAATTATTACTTCAAGAAACGGGATCACATTCAAACCAAATATTCATTTACTGAAAACTAGAAGAAATAAAAAAAGCATTATTTAATACTCCATTAATTTAATGCTTCGAAGAAGCTCTCAGAAACCAGATATAATTTAAGATACAAAACGTGTCTTAGACTAAAATGAGTAACTCTCCCATAGTTTTACTATACTGCGTTTTGGATAAAATATTTTATAAATATTCCATTTTCCACTTGAACTAGTAAAGTTACTGCTAATGCAATCCTTGCAGCTTGTGATATGTTAGCGTGGTGGTACGAATTCGGTTTGCTACGTGGAACTAAAAATTATAATTTATTTCATGCCAGATCAATTCGGAGGGGCTTGTATTGAATTCTGACATGCTTTGAAATTCATAGAATATTTCTCGGATGATTCAGCTCTTACAGTATTGGTGCCTTATCCTGTTGGTAAGTGCCATTATCCGCTCAAAACTTTTTGTCATGAAGGAGTGTCTGCAATGATGTTCACATAGCGCCTTAAACATCAGGGATTCTTCAACGGCAGCGATTCTCAAATTGTGGAGCGCGCCCCGTAGGAGGGCGTGATAACCCTACGTGGAACACGCAAGTATATCGAAAAGTCGGAAATAAAAGGATTAAAAAAATTACAAATTTACTGAAAAGAAGCAATATATACAAAAATTCAATTTTCATAATGAGAAATAAAATACACATTTACACTGATATAGTATACTTAGAAATGCAACAGTACTGCACAATGTATTTGATAAGTAATTTATCAATATTAAGAGTTTTAATAATTACAAGTGATTCTCTTGTGGGCTTATCGTACACAAAATTGAATTCTTATCATGGCAATTTGTATGGTTTATCATTAGAATGGTATTGTAGCTGTACACATCAAAGTACATTATTATCGCATTCAATGTATTGTTATTGTAGAGAGAGTGGCGTGATGAAAATTATAATGGAAAATTAGGTCGCAAAAATATAGTTTGTGAAGCACTGTTCTACGCGATGTTGGATCGTAATTTGCCCCTTGGAAATATTATCTACTCCCTAATATTGCTGCCGCAGCCTTTTATTTGGTTAATTGTGCACCCAGGTACCCATGTTTTGATTGTAAATGGGCGTATTCAGAGCGATCTGGCAGTATGATTGACCAGTTAACCTGATTGGTGGGACCGGGAGACTTCTTTCTATTCTTCTTTAGTATAATGCCGATGTTTCGTGGCCAATGTGCAGCCAGCACATGGGCATGATAACGGTGCCAGCTACACAGACCCATACCAACAGTGTCGCTGCGGTGTGCATTGAAATACATTGCGTGGATTGCCACTGTTACAGTTGCTAAAATCAGCCATTGTTGCCTTTCGGTCTTGGTGAGCAATCTATAAAAGTCTCCGCTCTCCTCCAAAATAATGATCCATAACCTATAAACCACTCATCGGCGACTTGATATTTCACTATCCAGACACCACTTTCAAAATATACTCACAGCTACTCCACGTGGTCAGCGAACTAAATTCAGCGTCTATAAAAGTCAAATCGTTATCGCTTGATGGCTGGAAACATCAATTTATATTGATCTGATAAATCACTAACTTTTCTCATTATGTCGTTGAAGTTAATACTGCAAGTTAGTATCACTAATTTCTGCAGAGCTCCATTGTTCTTGCAGTCTAAGTTATCACTTTGTAAAGTGTTAGTGATATCTTAGGAATATATTTACAATGTATTTCTGAAGTATATGTAGGCTCTAGTTCTTCTATATGCTATAATTAAATTAAATTTTACGCTGTTGCTTCAAGGAAAATGTGTAATAAAATAAACTATTGCCTACTTTTAAAAAAAAATAATTTTAGTTTCTAAAGAGAAGAAATATGTTTTTGAAAGTACCATTTTCAATCTTATAAAATTCTAACCCTTAAGCAATATAATGCAAATAATCCCTGGATCTATGCTACAAAAAAAGAAAAAAAATATTTTATGAGAATGTGTTTAAAATGCCATGATACATTTAAAGCATATGGAATGAAAGTTATAAAATTCCTTTTGATTATAATGAGTTCATATTTACATTTCTCTCTTTCAGTAATAAAACCAACTCATTTCGGTTTTATTTGCTAACATGTTCTGTATTAAAATTAGCAGCAACGCATATAAAGAAAAAAAATGCGAGCAAGAATCATTTTATTTCTTTCACATTTTGAAGCATTAAAATTCCAAAAGCATATTTTATTTTTGATACTTTTTAATGTGTCATCTTGCATTCCATATTTGCATATACTTTTAATTTCTTCTCATATTTTCTGTTGATTGTTATTTAAAAAGTTTTTTTTAAAGGAGAAGTTTCACATTTTTTCTCCCTTAATTCAACTGTGTTGTCACTATTTATTTTTCTTCCAGAGACGAAAACAAAAAGCTTAAAAAATCAAAGTGATTATTATTTTTTTTTTTGGAAGGAGAAATTATTGGTTTCTTGACATTAAAGAAAATAAAGTGTCTCTTAATTTTTTAATGCATATTTTTTATCAAATTTCAGAGGAAAACCATTTTATATGTACTTAACAATATATCCTTCAGAATATCACGATAAATTGAAGCAACAAAATACAGCTCTTTTATTTTTCTGTTCACATTATTTAAGGTAGTTAATTTTCATTTAGTTAAAGCGATTTTTCTGTAAAAAGTAAATGAAATATTATAATGAGGGAGGAAGATATATACCATTTTTTTACTTCTTTTGGACGATACTAATGTATCATTTTAATTCATCTACTTTGAAACATTTATTTTTATTGTTGTGGCTCCTTATAAAGGAACAAAGAAGTTTCGAATCCTTTTCAATTCGCAGTATTTAGAACAAAGGAATGTTGCACTTTTTCTCTTCATTGCTTTATTTAATCATTCGGAGGGATTCTATTCACAAACTTTAAATAGACCCACACTTATTGTAATGTGAATATATTTTCACATTTGTTTACAGTTTTGTGTCCCTTTTAACTGACGTTATTTTAATTGCAATAGTTAAATTCTTTTTCTTCAATGAATAATGTGTCGATTACAAATTATCTTCAGGAAACCTTTTTTTATCATTTTACAGATATATTTTAATATAATTTATATAATTTTATGTTTCCTATCATCCACCAACATATTTAGCAGTTAAATTAATATTCATGTGAAAAGAATAATAAGAGATTAATACAAAGGGAAAAAAAACTCATTTCACTTGTATACATCAGGAGTCAACCGATTTTTGAGTTGGAAGTACCACGTAATGAGTGGAATAATGTGCAATTAAAAACATTGTATCTCCAGCACTCCAAATCTCTTTTATTCTGCGTTCGATGATAATTTCTCTAATTTTGGTTTTTACTCTTAAAACATCGAAGTGTTGCATATGCCTATATTAATTTCTAAAATAAAAACTCATTTGGAATCATACTTATGGATTCCCTATTGAGTGAGAGTTTAGCTTCATTTTTTTTTGGTTACAATAATGCATGCATTCATTTTTAACTTAGCTTTTAAATGTATGGAGTTTACCTTTTATATAAAGTTCAATAATATTCTGTATTTATATGTATTTAGAGGGGCATTCCCCGTGAAAATTTTGAATAAACTTCCACTCGAATTTACAAATGGTTCAAATAAGGTTTGCCCTTTAAAAATGAATAAATATTTATCTCTAAATTACAATACTAATGAAACAGGTTTTTTGAAAATTGTAGTACATTCAATTTAATGAAACACCTAACTGTTCATAGCAATAAGCATAAAATTGTTCTAGGTGTCCTGTGAAATATATATGTATCGGTCGATAGATAGATATATATTTATTTATAGGTTTAAATTTTTTAGCTTAGGTATGTAGATGTATTTTTTTGTAAGTTTCATTGGGGTAACTTAGAGTTTTAGTATTATTCTTCTAGTTTAATTATAATTATCTTTATTATTAATGAAATGGAGTTCATACATTATTTTCTCTTCCTTGCAGCCCAGTAATAATAGGCTTACATAGGGAAAGGTCTACTGGCCTCAGGACAATGTCTAAAACTACAATATTTGTTCCTAAGGCTAAGACTTGGCTATTATACCACTGAGGCTATCTTTCTTTTTACACATATTGTATTTTTATATATTTATTTATTGCTTTGATTTATTAGATTTATGACAATTTTGTATGTAATTGTATATTCTAATCAACAGTGGAAAAAGCATTTCAAGGAAGATGTTTCCTAAATCTAAATATTATTTTTATATCTATTTCAGTTAAAAAGAAAATTTTAAGACATTTCATTATGCATTAGTATAGTAAAAATGAGTGCATATTATTTTTAATTTCAAAGGAATGAAAAAGAATTCAAAAATAAAGATATAATTGCCTCGCGCTGTTTCAAAGGTATGCAAAAAGCGAAAGGTAAGAAAAGACCACCCAATTTGAAATTGAATCTGGTCACTCTGTTTCTTTGAAAATGGGAGATTTCCTTCTTAAGATCACATTTCTACGATTATTTATTTTTACTTTTAAGTATGTTATAAGATACTGAAAGGGCTTGTGTCATTTCCATAGGAGCCTTAAGTGCATATTATCAAGTTCAGGAGTGTTCCCAAACTCATGAATTCATATAAGTAAACGTTGTATGGAAAAACTTTATGTAGTTTCATACCGAAGTAGCATTTTTAGCAATAAATTGGACTTTTCCTGCTTTAGAAATAATTTTAATGTGTTCACTGATTTACAAGATTTGTTAATGGAAAACAATATAATGCAGAAGTAACTGGCATAAGCCAACCGATTAAATATATATGTAAATACAGGTATTTTTTTCAATACATAATTATAAAAAAGAGAAAGAAAAGAAAGATAAGTAATAATACCGGTAAACATAATGATTTTTTTAATAATTTAAAAAAGGTACAAGTCTGAAGAGCCGCAGATGTATATGCAAAAAAAATAAATAAATAAATGCTCTTGCAGCCCATGAGTAACGATCTGCCAACTCCTGACGTACGTCACCTATATACATACCTTAACTAAAAAGATTGTGTTTTCCTTTTAAAGAATTATTTTTATTTACCCTTATTGTAGGTTTAATTTAAAAGGAAGCAGTGTTTAGAATGCGAAGTCAGTGATTGCCTCACAAGATTAAGACAAAGATATTCAAAAGTTTCTTATTATTTCATCTTTTATTGTGGCATTATATGTGCAATACTAACTGAAAGAATTTTTTTGAAAAGAATAAAATGAATTAAAAAGAAATTAAATAGATTTATACATCATAAACTAAAAAACCAAAAATGTTAAGGTACATTAGTTATGATTGATTTATTATAAATATGATTTTTTTTTCTAAAAAAAAAGGTGATAACTTAAGAGTGAAATACGTGATACGAATTAAGAAAATCCAAGAAGCAATGCTTCAGTTATACACATTTTATCGTATATATGCATGCAAACGTAAAAATAATGAAGAATGGCAGTTGAGTTGATATGAAATATCTTTTACGTTTTCTTTATTTATCATGTGTTCTAGACAGCATAAAAGTAGTTTTCGATCGATATTTTGCGATGCATTTATAATATGCTAACCAGCAGATGTGCCGTGTTTTGTTTATATTTTGAATGCCTGTATAAAGCATAGTTAAAATGAATTCACAGTTTCTTTTGTGAAAAAAACACGAAAACAATTTATGTATTGTCTTAACAATTTGAAATATTTTGCATTAATAATAATAAGAAAATACAGAAATATAAGCAAAATATTACAAAGAAGTAAATGTAAACTGAAAATAATTGAGCATGTATGCATTTTTATATTCGTAAATACGTATATTGTACGTATAATACAGCTCTTGTACAATCAAATAAAATACATTTTAAGTGTTATCAGGCCAGTCTTGACATTAATGAAAAACTAATTGTTTTTGATAAAATGTTTTCTAATTTATGGGCTACATATTTATTATATTTTTGCCGTAAAATATATTTTCGGATTTTATCTCAATGCTTTTTACATGCTGTTATTTTTCGCCTGAGATTACTCAATCTTTGTGGTGGAGGTATTGAGGTCACGAATTCATGGCCGGTGTTTCTTTAATTCCTACTATTAGTTCACACCCTCCCTATATATATTTATTTATATATATATTGTTCAAATTTTCAATCATTCATAAAATACGTTTTATTCATCCGATCAAGTTCAAATATATTATTAAACTTGTAGTGGATGCTAACACTGTTTTTCAAATATTATTTCATTAATTTAATTTAATTAATTATAGTTTAGGAGATATATTTCGGTCAATATTATTCCCCAGGATGGTAACAAAATTGGATAAAAAATATTTTGTTAAGTTTATGATGAAGTTTTAACTTAATTTGAATAATTATATACTAGTTTGACGTCAGCATTCCTTTTACACTGGTTTTAAGAAAAATTCTTAACTATTATATTCAACTTTTATTAACAAAAGTAACTACAAATTTAATGCGATTAAAAAGTTTTTAATGTTAATTTTAAATGAGTTTTGCCACTTGATATTGTGATTATGTTTTATGTATATACAGTGTTAGCCAAAATTGTGGACACTTTTTTAAAGTTGTTATGTTTTTTTTAAGTTTGCATGATTATATAAAATGTTGCGTCACACAAAAAGCAATGATTTTTATATCATTTTAAAGAAAATGTAATACTAAACTCAAAATGAAAAACAAAATTCAGATACTTGCAATGCAAAAATGTTATGCTGTAATATCTATCGATAAATATTAGTTACCGAAGATAGTAGAGTGTTATCATTGCTTAGTAGGGTAGTCTTTTTTTTTTAATTGTAGCCTCACATCAATGTTTTATTCAGCTGAAAATAGTTTTAAGCTCTTCCTTCGTTATTATATGACACCAGGAAACAATTATATCATCATTTAGTTCATTTTCGTTTAATGGGTACCTCATTCGGACAAGACTTTTCAAACAATGTCTCAAGTTTTCGATAGGATTGATGATCAGAACTGTTTCTTGGACAAGCTAAAAACTAAATGATTTTAGAACTATACCAGTCTTTTGATTTTTGTACTGTGTAACAAGAAGTAGAATCTTGCAGAAAAATAAAGGAAGCATTGTTTGTAAATAGATCCCTGATAGAATGCAGAAATTCAGGTTCTAGAATGGTGTCAATGGATTTCTGATATTCAGTATACCATGGATAATATGAAGGCGACCGATACCATCTGCTGATATACATAACAAAATCACAAATTTATGTGGGTACTTCACAGTCGCCAGGATGCAGTCAGGATGTAATATTTCTCCTATTCTACGTTTTACATGTTTTCTATCATCACTACCGAATAACGATATCTTAGTTTCATCCCTCGATATAATTTGTGATCAATATTTATTTGTTTAATTATTTTGTTCCCTTGACTACTGGGTTTTTATTAGCACTGCTGTAAATTGAGATAATGTTTTTTTTCGCGGAATTCTATTTTTTAGTCTAACATCTGCTAATTTTCTTCTGATTGATTTTGAACTGACAGAAACTTCAGCATCCCTCAGATCACTTCTGATGCCCGTTGATGACATTATTTTTTTGAGACATAGTGTTTTTGTTCTTCTATCATCAAAAGATGTGGTGCACCTTTTTTTGACCATTTCCTGCTTTGTTTTTTTATTAAATTTGTCTCCTGACATCTTAATTAAAACTATCGGCCTCCAGATGTAGTCACTGAACCACCCACCTGTCTTGCAATTTTAACATAAGGGGCATAGGACCACATTATCTTCACACATATCTTTCTAGGAGCCAAATCTACTAATTTCTTTTATTTCATTGCTTCTTTGCTAAATATCATTGTTGTCCTGGCCAAAAACAGTCCTGACCTCAATCCTATGAATCATATGTGGCACATTTTGAAAAGATTTGTCTAAATGAGGTACCCATGAAATAAAAAAGGAACTATTTAAGGATATACATGATTGTTTCTTGGCATCATATAATAACGACGAAAGGGCTTAAAACTATTTTCAGCTCAATGAAACATCGATGTGAAGCTGGAAAGATTAATAAAGGCTACCCCTCTAAGCAATGATAACTCACTGTTATCATCAGTACCTAATGTACATGGATAGTTATTTAGCATAATTTTTTGTGTAGCAAATATTTAAATTTTAATTCTTGTATTGAATTTTGTATGAAATTCCCTTTAAAATGATATATATGACTTTGAATTTTGTGTAACGTAATATTTTCTACAAGCAAACAAACTTCAGAAACATAACAGTTTTAAAAAGTGTTCACAATGTTTTTGACCACTATACATATTTATATTAATTGTAATTATTTCATAAAAAGTATATAAAATAAAAATTTTCTTTGTTGACCTGAGTAGGAATTAACTTAATTTTTTTCATATTACTTGTTTCTGTGGAGTCATTATTTTGGGTCCTGGTGACATACTGGTCGTACCTTTTGGAGAGGCTGATGCATGTTATATCGGTCGATGCTTAACGTCTTCAAGGTAGTTTGGTGTAGAAGTTTGGAGAGTTCTATGCCTACTCAAGTGACTTCCATGTTATTAATTCAAAATCACGAAGATTGTTAACAGTAGCTCTTGTGTTACTTCGACGTAAGTGAACAAACCCTGCATACCTTACAAAAGGGGCCTTTTATGTTTAAAATATGATAGTAAAAATACAGTGAAAGAACTAAAGAATTATCAGCATATTTTCAAATTTTATATCATTATATAAAATATATAACAGTTATAATAATAATTCAAATTATTATATGTTTTTGTATAACCTTCTAACCATAAATATACTTATAAAATTTTGTTTAATATAAATAATATCTAAAATATTTAATTGTATGACCACGCAATAAACAACGTTTGGGAATTAAATGCCCGAACTTAAAATTCCTTCGTATTGTTCAAACTTTCATGGTTTTTGAAAAATGATCTGTTTTTTTCCTGGAAAGATAAGCCTTTCAAAATAGCTTTCTTTGTACTTCTTATAGCTGTATCAAAATATTATCAGTGAATTAATTCTGACAAGTCAGCAGCTAGCCTAGGCAAAGTCCCCCCTCCCCGATTCTCATGTCTCGGTTATCAATTTCTTACACTGAAATTCTAGATAATTGTTATTCATTTTTTTCTATTATATGTTTTATTAAATCCATCAATAACGTGCCAACATAAACAACAATGAGAGTTAAATCAAGAAGGAATTATTTTTTTCAGATTCTTTAGACCTTTAAAAAGTGATCAAACTTTCTTTGTTATATATGCTAAATAATTTAGGTATTGTTTTTAAAAAAAATATATGGATTTTCCGAAATATTTCATAATACATACGTGGATCAATGATAACTTCTTTTTTTTTCAAAAAATATTTTTTAAAAGAATATAAAAATTACACACCAATGTTATCTTTCTATATATCCTCTTTCAAAATCTACCTAGAATTTGTTCTTTGGTGTTCGAATATTGTCAACTGTGATTTTTTAAAAATAATTATGGTGCTATACCAGGTGAAGGCAGTTTTGTATTATTCCGTAGAAAATCACAATATAATATCTTTTGGACTTTTATACTGTTTTAATCTTCGCAAAAAGTTCATAATATTATTATATCATCAAAAAATGTTAAGAAATGAACTTGCTCACACACACACAAATATAAACAACATTACCACAAAATTGTTAAACTTTCACTCCAGTAAGACTTGTTTCCTGTTAATGATTATGAATTTAATTTTTAAACTGTTCAAGGGCATTTTTAAACACCAAGTGTAAACTTGCAAATTTAAGATCTATAAGAGTTGTCAATACTGAACTGGGTATTAAATCCGTACCTACATTTCAATTTCTTTTGGAAAAATTTAATAATAAATAATCGTGGTAGACTACAGTAGATATTTTGTGTTTTCTCATCGTGCTAGTGACTAAATAATTGAATATAAAAAGAATAAAAAGGTACGTCTTGATTTGTTATTCTTAAAGTAACTGAAATTGTTTGATGTGCTTAAACATAAAAATCGTCTACAGGTATTAAAAATTTCTCGCGTATGTTTGATCTGCTTTTGCAAATATCATTACAATAACACGAAAAGTAGAATTATATTTGAACAGTATTAACACATCGGATAATGTGGATAGATGTAGATAAAAATAAACTAGTGAAACTAATTTCAATTATTACTGAAAATGCCATTTAAAAGTATTGTTGCATCTCTATTTATGTATTATCTTTGTTTTTGTAAATTTAGTTTTTGTGATCTGGCCGATGTAAGAACACGAATAAAAAGCTCACGGTCGAAAATATTTCTTTTCTGTTATTTTTAATCAATTTAAAAGATGAATCAATTCTAAAAAATATTTTTATTTATTCCATATATTATTCGCGACTAACTCATCTACAAACTGGTGACCCGGACGTGATATTGACAACTCTCTTGTTGCCAGATCACAAAAACTAAATTTACAAAAACAAGGATAATACATAAATAGAGATGCAACGGTATCTTTCAAAATATTTTTATTAATATAAAAACATTTATTTGAATTTTTTTGTATTTTACTTCAGCTTTTACAAATTTATAAAGTTCACAATGATTGTTTTAGGGTACCAAGATATCACGTACTTTCAAAAAATCAGTTTTTCAATACTAGTTTTAAAAAGGAGCTCACATATTTTACTGAAAGTAAAAATTTATGGCATTTATATGTTTTTTGATAAAATAACCTTAAAACATAAATAAAAGTTATCGAAAATGAAAGAAAATGACGCCTCTTTGACACATTATAAAAAAGTAGTTCCTCTTGTTTTCGATGTATGTCTTACGCTATTTATCAAAACTATTTTTTTAAATACGGCATTATATATATTAGTCAAAACTATTTAAAAAAATAGTTTTGCATGCGATAAAAAGAAGAAAAAAAATTAGATTTTCAAAAATTCAAGGTATTATGCCTTTTTTTAAAGAAATTTGTCAGTTATTTCATTAAAATACAAGATTCCTTAACTACGTTTTGTTTACTGTTTTATATGTGTTAAAATTATTTTGCATATTTTAGGAAATACTTTTATAAAAAAGATACCTAAACGTAAGTATGCAATATGAGATCTCAAAAATTATGTCCAAGCTTAATAAAAGAGAAAAAAAAGTTAACTCAGAATATTACTTTTGTAGCTCTACAGAACAATTATACTATCATTATTCAGCTGACACAAAATCTAAGCTCTATTAGAAGTTTTAAAAGATATCCGAGATGTGTTACAAAAACAAGGAGTCTTAATTTTGGCATTTTACTCTTTCGAATGTGTCCAGATACCCTTAAAAGTATTTCAGGAATATAATATGATTTCTATGTTCCGAATATTTGTTCAAGAATACAAATTTCGCAAAGATACGTTGAAACATATCAGAAAATGTAGATGATTTTCATAATAATATCAGAAAAATAAGCCCCAAATATAATTCAAAAACCAGTTGTTGAAGTACATTCAACATTATAAGATTATTGATATTTTAATTTTTAATTAAAAAAAATATTTGAGCAATTTAATAAGAGGAAAATATTATTCATAGTTTCTATTGAGATATTCATATAATTATATTGTTATGTATCTTTCAATTTATCCCTTAAATGATATTTTATGATTAAAAATAATATATATTTTACGCTTTAATAAAACTTTTACAAAAATGTTTTTACACTTTAAAAGCACATAAGTTAGAAAATGAAATCAAAATTCTGCAGAAAATGGTGCCGTGGGGAAGAGCATTTTCTGCAACAAATAATCGGAAACATTTAAGTAAGGAACGTAGTGTAAATAAATAAGTTCTATAGTTTGTGGTTTTATTGAAAAAAGATAAAGTGCATTGTCTTGGAAAACCTGACAAAGGCCTGGAGGTCGAGTGTCACAATACGAATTTAAAAGACGTTTGTTCAGTGTCTTTGAAGTTATACAAAAAGATAAAACACAGCAATACATAACACTGACTAACAATGCAAATTTTTTTTCTTCAAATCCATGGTTTTGAGATTCAAGCGTGTATATTGATTTATTAGATTCATTAAATGTTCTGAATAACTCTAATGTTTGCTTTCTGACTTGTTAGGAATATTGATTTTATTGTCAATTCCAACAAGTGTATCCACGAGGAAATAATTTTTCTTTAGGGCATATACATTCCAACGCGTTTAAAATCTTCTGTTCTGCAAATCAGGTATTCGAAATATATTTATAATTTCTTCAAAATTGGTCAGGAACAAAAACTTTATATTTTTAATATTCAAAACCATTGTATTTTCTAGGATCATTTTCTAAATGTTTTTTTTTTTTTTTAATATTTGTATCATGAAAGAATACTTTTATAGTTTGAAAATTTACTATAATTATAATGTGCTAAAACAAAAATGCTTTTAAAAACTCAAAATATAAGCTTTGAAATAATCATAATGTATATGAAATTCCTCGTTAAAACAGCGTTAAAATTGACAAACAATATTCATTAAAAACTGCAATAAGGTTTCGTTCTTTCAACCAACATTTTTTAAAGTTAAGCAATCTGGAAGTGAATAAAAACTCAATTTAAGTGCTTCTGATATTAATCTAAAATACTCTAGTTATGTTTCATAATTCTCTATGAGCTTTTAAGTTTTATTTAAATATTTTGAAATACTTTGTCCAATAAAAACAGTTCCAATTAAAATTTAATTACCTTTTGATTTTACAACTGTTTGCGAACTAGTTCAGAAAAAGCCTGAACAAGTATGTTAAATTAATTATTATTATTCTCTTATAATTCTTTCCCTGATGTATAAAATATCAGTTTTTTAGCTCTTAAAGTTTTTTTTTTTTAAAAAATCCAAGTGTAACCCTTGAAAGTAGTTTTAAAAATTAATCGAGAGATTTCACCCAATATTCTATTTATTCAGTATTGATTAGTACAAAACTCTTACCTTTGAGCTTCAACTGTGACCGCAGCTGAAGTTAAAAGTATAGACGCAGTAGCTTTGTGATTAAAGATATATAGAGTCCTAGAGCTAAAGTACAGTTACCTCTGAAGACTCAAAGTGTGGAGAAGCAAATGTACGATAAATCTATTAAGGCTCAAAGCATCCACGGGGGGGGGGGTGATGTGGAAGTTAGGAGAGTGGAGTACCAGCTCAGATGTCATCAGATTGTGTGTGTTTTTTTATAACTCTATTTATTACTTCTCGAAAAATATCCTTTCGCGATTAAATTAATAGTTTTCAAATCATGTTTCCTCTCTTCATGAAAAAAATGGAACATCGTACTATTTTACTAAAACTTTTGTTTCATCAGAAGTTTAAATAAAAAAAATAAGCTTTCACATGTATATGTAAAATTATAAAAAAATATTTTTCAAATACTGCGAAATCAGCTGAAATTACTATAAAAAGTAATTTAGAAGTTTAATTAATTACTAATAACATGTCTGATTACCACAGATTTAACACTTGTGTTTATAAATAAAAGTTCCGCAGAAAACTTTTTATTCGTGTAAAATCTTGTTAAACATGGCCCATTAATATGTGATTTAGAATAAACATATCGCGCTTAATACTACTTTAAACACGAAGAATTATTTATTAAATTGAAATATGAATGAATTAGAACCTAATACTTTTAAAACGTAAGGTATACGAATGAGTTTTTAAGCTTATGAATACATGTTTAAAAAAATTATCTTTATTCATAACTGGATTAGAAATATTTTTAAATCAGCCAAGTAAGGAGTAAAATAAGAGGAATTTCTGCAGTTTATTGATTCACTTTCGTAATATTTTCACCCAGCAAAGTTTCCATTTGATTATTCTCCGTTTAACTGATTTATTCAGTACAATTAGGCACAAAATACCAGA
Organism: Trichonephila clavata; assembly: GCA_019973975.1. Classification (NCBI taxonomy): domain Eukaryota; kingdom Metazoa; phylum Arthropoda; class Arachnida; order Araneae; family Nephilidae; genus Trichonephila; species Trichonephila clavata. Next base: position 453,567 of record BMAO01019804.1, on the reverse strand, counting down.
CAGAGTCAATATTAAGGAATTTTAGAATGTGAAATAGGGATATGTAAATGAAAATATGTGAAATATTTACTTTGTCTTTCCTTTCAAAAGCTTTAACGACATGCTTTAAATGAAGTAACTAAGTAAACGCTTTTCAAATGTTAGGGGATAAAAATTGGCAGTAGGAACGATATTTTCCATTACATTACTTTTCTACAGTTGGTAAGAGTAGATCAATTTAAATATGCATGATCGTATGCTTGAATTTCGTCTTTATTAAAATATTTATTGGTAACAATATATAAATTCATAATTCTCTTACTAGAAAAGAATTCGGTTTTAAGTGTGGCTTACGTGCTATACATTATTTTTAAGTTAATTTAAAGTAGAAAGATTGGGATGTTTTTCTTTGCTTATATGCTTTAAATTTGTTATTTCCTTAAAGTTTCACACTTAGTGTATTATTAATTTTTGTTGCAAGCTTAATTTTGGTATTCATGCAGATTAACTTGAAAGGTGTTGCTTCTATCATTCTTGCTTAACATATAGCCTAAATTATGAATTACTAGAAAATTTGAATCTTAATTAATTGATGTTTGAATTTCAAAGTAATAACCTGAAAAAAGTTCAAGTCTTCATTATTAGTTCTACTCATTTGAAACATTTAATATATATTTGTGGTGCTTTCAACTGATAAATATCTATAAAATTAAGAAGTTTAGAATTTGTTGAGGCTAAAATGTAAATACATTGTTTAAGAATTATGAAAGTAAAATTTCTCTTCTAGAACTAATTGTCAGGGTACTTATTTTCTTTTTTCAAGGTAGAATTTATATATACTCCTTTTAAGTATTGTGATAATTAAGATGTGCAAAAAAGTTATTTGAAAAACTAACTTTTTGATCCCATAACGCATAATTTTTCACATTTACTTAAAGTTGTAAGTGTTACATGTAATCATTTATAAGAATCGTGACTGTTAATAATCTGAGTTAATTTATGCTAAGATTTATTTTTAAAATCAAATTTCCTTCAGGGCTTTTCAAAGTATTTAGAATTATAGAAATGCAGTATTGAAAGGTAAATGAAAGTGTAAAAATGTACTTAAAACTTTCTCTTCACAATTAAAGCCCGAGGCTTATTACTTTTTAGATTGCAGAACATTGGGCAGCATTAAGGTTTAGTTTAATGCGGAAAAATACATGCATATTTTTCTCCTTCCCTTGAATGTTTTTCCAACGTTCAGATTGCCATTTTGTTGTAATTTACATTCCAAAAGGGTTTTCTTTTGGCTTTTCAACTATTTTAGGCTTATTACATTGGTGTTTTCATTTTCATTTCGCGGAGGGAAATAACCTTATTTTTTCCCTCTGCTTTTATGATTCTTCCTAAATTTCCGTTTAATATAACGATGAACTTAAATTATGCTTGGAGGAAAACTTACTAATAGCACCATTCATTATTATTCATTAATGAATTTCTTTCTTGGTGGAACAAGTGTCTTTCTTACGAATATGCATGGAAATTAAATTATCGTAAATGCAGCAGGAAATTTCTAACGATCTTTTGCAGCAATACTTTTATTTTCTTGAAGACTAAATATGAATTATTTATGTTTCATTTGATACTTTTGGAGAATAAAACATTTACGTGAATCCTAAGTTAATGTTATCAAAATAGAGTCACTTTTGTAAAATGGTTAAGAGCTTATTCTGTATTGTGTTTAAGAACTTTCTAGAAATAAATTCACCACCGGAGAAAGTTGCATTAATTTGCCCTCCCTTGTGAGAAAACGCATATTCAATATTTGTACATTTTAATATTTTACTCCTTTGAAGAGTTTTACTTTCTAGTTTTACATTTTAGTCACTTGAGAGATTACTATTTTCTGGTTAAAAAAAGTGCTCTTTAAAAAAATATATAAAATTCTTTAATGGATAGAAACCGATTTTCTGAATAAATCTTTTCTTACTTAACAAGGAAATACATTTTATTAAAAATATACGTTTTGAAAACTATTGCTCTGAAAAATTATCTATCGTGATGTATATGATTAAGCGTCGATATTTACTAGACAGTTGTCATGCACGTAATAGCTACGCAAGGAGAAAAAACTAAAATCACTCGAGACTATTGCTACTTAACGAAATAATTTTCATTAAGTTATGCCGTTTCAGAAAAAAATATTAATGAAACCACAACTGAAAAATACGTACGAACGCTTAAAAATATAATAATACGCTGTTTTATTTTTTAAAGGAAGTTTTGGGGGTCATAGCTTCTATATTTGTATAATTAATGGTTAATGAACATTATATTTATGAAACTATTAATTTGAAAATACATTTTGAATAAAATTCAGAATCGATCCATTAAAAATGACTAGATAATGTGCATAAGCGGAATTTAAATCTTTTTAGGAAAAATATAAAATTTGGAAATTTTTCTTTGTATTTAAAATAAGTAGTAAGCCATAACATAGAGGCTTAAATATATAGTGAAATAAAATTAGAATAATGCAGTTTTTACACTGCTGCGGATTAAAATTGCAACACTATGAAGGAGGGATGGTAAAAACGTCAAATTCACACAAAAGAATATGCTGGTATATGTTAATGATTTTTAATTAAGCACAGTCGAAATCACCCAGAATGGAGAAACAGAATCTCAAACTCTGCATAAAAGAAAGTTTTACAGTAAGTTTCTCATTCGGAAATAGCATTTAAATGTTGATTAGCTTTGAGAAAATCGTATATTATGTCTTGTTTAAGAAGGAGACCACCAACACATCGGAATTCCATAGCGGTTCGATCGTAGCCTATCGAGAGTGCGGCTTATAGTTCCACGATATTACTACTTGCATTTTTTTAAAACTAGCTACTGGCATGCTTAAAAAGTCGATGGATTCAGAAGGTTCACACTGTGCAATCGTGATGGTCTTCTGTAACTAACACTCAAGAAAGTGAACAGTTTGCCAGGTCGGTTTTACAGGATTATGAAGCCACATCATGGAACTTGTGTCTGGAAGTGGTTTTGCTTCTAACATGGCATTTATCCTCATGAGCAGTGCTGCATCTGTCACAGCTTGGATTTTCTGCCCATCAACCCTTATTGTAGCTTTCCTTGACTCTGTAGCATAGAGACAAGGGTTCCTAACTACGAAACTGGATACGGAGAAGCATAATGTCGTCTTTTCAGACGAGTACTGGTTCTACTTGTTGCATCATGATGGCCGTATCCGTGTCTGGAGGTACCGAGTAGCACACACGTTTGCATTAAATATCATTATATGGACCTTGTGTCTGGTGATACAGGCAACCATTAGGTACACGACACCAAGACCTCTTGTTCTAGCCGTTGGAAATCTGAACATCCAACCCTACATTTATCAGATCTTATGGCCATGCCCTATGCTCGAGGTGTTGGAAACGTCATCTAGCACCGAATTAACTCAAGGCTGAGTGTTGACCGTCGTTCCATGACCTACCTCGATTCAGATGGTGTTCGACTGCTACCTTAGATTTCTCATTCAGTGAAAACATCTGGTCATATGTTGCTGAGAGGCTGGACCACTACTTCTCTTAAGCCACTAGAATTAACGAAGCGTGAAATATTTGAAGCAGAATGGAATGACTCTCCTTAATCTGTGTGTGTCATCTAAGTTTAGTTATTCTCGATAACTGATTAGAACCCTCTTATCTACAAAAATCATCAGCAATATGCACTAATTAAGTAGTCTATTTGATCTGGAACTGTACACACATTTAATCATGTTTTCTTCCAAGCATATAGTATACGTACAGCTAAGATTTTTTTTGCTTGTATTTACTTTACTTGATGGTATTGCAAGTTTAATGGACACAACAGTGTACATATATTTAATTTTTTTCCCAAGTAAGAAAAATCGAAAAGAAAATGTCATTTTTTAAAATGTCAATTTTCGTTTTCGTATCATGAATTTTTTTCACTTTAGTTAGGTGTGTAATATACAAGAGTGTTCCGAAAATTACTTCGGAAAACTAGTCCAAAAAGCATTTTAAAATTTTCTGTGTTCAATTTATTCTTCGGTGTGTTTAATTTTTTCCTTTCAGGCTGTAAAAAAATTTTTTAAAGCTCTGTATATCGTCTGGATGATTACATATTAGAGACTTTGTAAAAAATTGTTTTTGCATCGTTACATGTTTTTAAAAATTGTGATTTATTACCTTATTTTTTTGCATATTTTATTCGATTTTCAACAATACTGTTTTGCATGTATATATATTCATATTGCTTGAGAGGGTTCTGTGAAATATGTTCATCATATAAACAATATAGCAGATTGTTTCTTATACTAAACAATTGTTTTTTAGTATACTTAGTTTAAAAAGTACATTTTTAAAAAACTAAGATTATTTTTATTTTAAACTAAGCATCATATTATTTTAAATACAAAAAAAGTTTAGCAGTTTGCTTAATAGACATTAAAATCAATTTTTTTCAAAATATTTTTCATGCGCTTCTTCTTAGTATGAAATCATTATTTGAGGAATTAATAAAAATAATATTTTAAAAAAAGAGTCTATGCTACATGCTGCTAAGATGTTCGAAAAAAATATTCACGTTTATTTAAGACATAATTCATCAAACAAATAAAATTCAAAATTAGTTTCATGGTTTACTGTTGGCAAAATTAAATTTCATAAGAGCTTTATATTTTTATATTGATGACATTTGAAATTATTCAGAAAGATAATACATTATTGAATATTTGATCTTAATGAACTTGGATTATTAAATCCGTTTTCTTTGCTCGTTAGGATTGGATTATGCAAACTATTAGTTTATTTCCTTTATAGTGATGATTAATTGTATCAGTATTTTGTATTGGTAAAGCATCATTCAAGGTAGGTTACATGTGAAATCTTGCATATTTTTCTTAAGTGTTCAAACTCAAGAAGAAGAAAATACCATCAGTAATTTTAGTAAAAAAAGCAACTAACAAACAAAAGTAAAACTGATTTATCTCCAGGAAACTGCTAACTCCTATCTTGACTATCTCAGAAAAAAAAAATTAAGAAAACTATATTTTGTTACAAAAAAATCCAGTTACAAGAATCGAATAATAAAATGTTGAAATGGCTTATACAAAAGAATATTCCTAGTTATTAACTTTTAATTTTTATTTGCAAATGAATGTTTTAATTTCAAAGTAATGAACAGCCCCAAATCCCCTGAACGAACTTGAGCAATTGTAAAAGACGTCTTTATTCCCAGAATAAAAGAGATTACTTCGCCAAATGAAATCATTTAAATGAATGTGTCATTAAGTAAAGAAAAATTCCAAAATAAAATCCCCTTCTCTAAAAAACAACACGTTGCATCGAATGCTTTCGTAGAGAGTGTGTTTATAATAAAATCAAAGTTAAATGCGTAATTGAGGTCTCTCTCTCTACATCATTTAACCTGTCCAGTCATATTAAGATGCTTTGATGAGGTTTTAATCCCAATAAGCTCGAATAGGGCTATTTTGTGACGTTCATGAAGTCATGGGATTAAAAGGAGCTGTGTTTTGAAAGGATTAAGAACATCGAAACTCATGGCATGTAATGAAAAGAATTTAGATTCTAACAGCTATTTTTTTAAGTAAACCTCATTTTTAATTTTTATTCTATTTCCGTCTTGATTTATGGCATGATTAAGTGCAAAGTTTTTAACAGTGGCAATATTTTGATTATTGCATATGTTTTCAAGTTGTATTTTTTAAGCAGTCTGGAAGAATTATATCTTTGCATAAATAATTCTATACCAAAATATTTTCTTTCCTTTCCTATTTCCTTTGTTGCAGATGTTATACATCTAAGCAACGAAGTCTGCGGAATTCTGAATTTGATTGTATTGAGCAGTAACCTAAGATGATGTAAAAATTAACGAGTGAATTTTCGATGGTTTTATGGTTATAAGTAACCCAGAATCACACACACACACAATCGGTTTCACAAACATAATGCCAAGGAAAAGAAAAGCAAAAATAAATGATGCTGTTAAATTATTTTTTAGCTGCTTATGTTATAGATATAAGATATGTGCAAGCAAATTAAAAATGGTATAACAATTTATTTGTTAGTTTTATACTTATTAACATCTTAACTGCCGGTTAAATGTTACGAGATTCACTATCCAGTGCCACCGTGTTTTAAATAGGTGTGGGTATGTGGTGTATTGGGAATGAAAGAAAAAGATAAAAGACAGAGATAAGCAAATGTTTCTGTAAAATAAGTAAATCCTTTCGTAAACATTGAGAAGGTTATTTTATTTGGTTACTACAAAGCTTTCGGAATAGTTTCACTGATAGCAGTGCAAATTAAAAAATCATATTTTGGAAGGATGGATATATCCGTCCGGGGCACATAACGCACCGGTTGCGCAAAATGGATATACACGCTGGTGGCACTTGAAGGTTAAAATAATTGAAAATCAATTGCGAACTTTTATTTGAACATTATTTATTTATTTATTATTATTTTTTTATATTTAGTAAGCTTCAGATCACTTATCTCAAAAGCAAAACCTTTATAAAATATACAAAAAACTGGTCACTTTGTGCTTACATTTTTCAATATTATTTTTACATATTTTCTTTGATGAGTTTCTGCCAAATATTTTTTTGTGAGTTAATAATTCTTTCAGGACTTTGAACAAATAATTCTCAAACTATTTCTTCAGTATATTCCTTGGTCCATACTCTATTTCATGACACACCCGTATTAATAACTGAAAGTTCTGATGTATCTCAAAATAAGGCGTCTCTAAATACTTTACTATGGAAATAATTTTTTATCATACTGCTTTTGTTGTTTAAAACTTACTAGTGCAGTTAAAATATTTCAACTATGACAGGACTATTGCTTAAAATAGATTGTTGTTTGAAATATATATTTTTAATGAGGTTTCCATAAATTGTTCAAAAAATCATCTTTTTTATATATTGTTAAGCTTAAATAAGGCTTTATTAGCTTGATTTTTAACAGTATCAAAATCACATAAATACGAGTCTGATGGAAGTTTTCTTCCAAGGTACATGTATGAAACTAAAACAGAAATAATTAAGCTATAGAGAATTATTTTATATGCTAAGTTTAATGAACTACACAATGCTCAGTTTTTAATTAAAGAGTTATTATAACAGAATTATTTATATATATACACACACATATATATCCTGCACTTACTATGAAGTATATTATAAAATGGTATACATATTTTAGTAATCAGTTCGACAGGTACGATTAAGGGCAGGGGCCAACTGGGCCCAGGGTGAAGTCTTTCGCCTCAAAGGAGGGAATTTGAATTGGGCTCAATATGATAATGATCCAAATAATTTGAATCATCACATGTTATTACCGGGCACCATTCTCTGAAAAACTGTGAATTCCGAACTATATGCCAACTGGCAACAGCGGCGTGACTGGCATTATTATGCCTCTCCCATCGTCTGTTTCTATGCCTAGGATGACCACCATAGACCATCATTACTCATTTAGTTGAAAGGTAGCAGTTTGTGACATTGTGAGTTATACACACTTATTTGTTGCGCGCTATCATTTATACGAGTTTTTGAATGTATGACATATACCAGCATTTCTCAAACTGTGGTGCGTGCCACCTCCAGGAGGGAGTGATATCTCAAAGAGGGAGAAGGGTGAGAATATTAAAAAGTCGAAAACAAAAGACTATTTTAAAAAATTATTACTTTACTGAAAATAAACAAACAATATACATTCTGACATAATAAAAAATAAAATAAACATTTACACTGATATGATGCACTTCTATAAATGTATTAGTACTGCACAATGTATTTTATAATTAATTTCACAATACTAAGTAAATAACAACATTATGATAATTACCAAAAAACCCATGGGCTTGTAACATACAAAATAATATACAAAATTTAATACTTATCTTGATAATCTACGAGAGTTATAATTGATAATTTACTGTCAAGGTCCTTGTATTGCATTTCTAAGCCTTCGGAATAATTTTACGGATAGAAGTGCACAGAAAAGATCGTACTTGGGAAAGACGTATATATACCTCCGGGGCAATTAACGCTTTGACTGAGCAAGACATTTATAAACGCCGTTAAAAATTAAGAGGTTAAAGTCGTATTATATAGCTTTAACACATCAACGTATCGTATTCTTTAAGTAAATACATTGGTATTGTATGGAAGGGGGAGGTGATGAAAATTATGATTGTATATTAGGTCGCAAATATTGAAACTCGGAGAGACACTGCCAAATACTTTTTACATAAAATCTATAAGCTATAAGACAGTTGATTTTGAAGACATAATTCAGGATATTGCGAATTTAAAACATAAAAAACGAATTTTAATTTTATTGTGGATTGCTTTTGTTGAATTTAACATGCGTATGTACCAAATTCGATAAAGTGTCACAATTGAGGCCTAATTTTACACAGGAGCTCAAGCCTTAAGAAGTTTTAAGACGTCACTGCAGATGTTTAAAAACTGTTTTAGATACCTCACACTTCAAATGTCTTTCTTGTTGTTCAATTAAATGTTCAATCTTCAAATTTCCCTTATTTCATTAGGGAACTTCAATGAAACTAATTTTATAATCAAGGATACTTTGATGGTAAGAATATACTTTTGTAAATTTATACGTTTTAAAATCATTTATCAAAGCTGTTCGGGATACCTCTTAAGAACTCGTTTACAGTTAAGAGTACAAGTACCATAGCTTAGAAATTACTGATTCATATAGATTTCCATTTTGTTTTACACTAATAATTAAACCATTCTAAGGCAATCACTTTATAAGTATTACAAAAATCCTTTCAGTAAAACGTTTCTTTAACAGATTCATAACTTTTAATGCTACAGATTAAGTATCATAGCACAAGTTATAAAAGAGCTATAAAGAGATTTTTTTCCCATTGCTTAAGAAGTTGAATATTCATGTATAATGATTTATTACCCATAAATAAAGTAGAGAAAAAAATTGAATATAGATTGAAAAGCAAAATATTTTTTTCACTTTTTTCAAAATGCCATTTTTAAAATAAATTTATTCAATATTCATTAAAAAATAATAAATGCATGAAAACAACAACAGCTAAAATCCGAAGGATTTTATTCGTTTCCGGACAAAAACCGACAGATAAATATACCAGCCTGAATACCTTATAAAAGAACAAGGAAATTTATTTTATCTATTTTTCATGGGGATCAAGTGGTATCCATTATCTTTCAAATAGCTCCTTTACAACCGAAATTTTCTTATAAGATCTTAAAAAATGCAATTTTGCGTAGGAAAGAAGCCATTTATAGCTTCTTTTAAAAAGCGATTATGTTTGTATCTTTATAGAAAATACCATTATTTTTTTAAACCATTGTCAATGCGTAAAACATTCTAATGGGGGTATCTTTATAACTGAAATAAATTTGCAAAAAGCACTCAAAGAAAAAGATATTTTTACAAAACAATACAGTTTCTCATATAGTTTTCCAAAAAAGATAATTTATGAAGAAATACAACATACAGTAAAATTTCTATTTTGAATCTCGAAGGAATTATATTTGTGATGTACAAATTTGGCCGTGTAGCATTTAAGGAATTTTGTATAAAATTAAATGTATTAAGTTCCACACACTCATAAAGGGGTTATCAATTTCAGCTCTCAAAATTTTAGCTAGATAACTTATGTTAATATATAATTGTTAAATTTTATTATGTAGGAACGTTGTTTTCACATATACGCACAATACTCTTCATAACGATAATTATTATATTTCCAATATGTTAAAAAACTACATTTAAGTACATATATTGCAGGTATTTTTCTTGTCTGGTTTATTAAGGTAATACAGGTTAAGAAAGAATGGAAAAAAAACTTGTGACAAACATTAAAAACAGTTTTTGTCTTTTACGATAAAAATACTACAAATACATTGAAAAATAGATCGCTGAAATTTACAAAATAAATATAACTCATTTTTAATTATACTTTTTTTGTAATATATTATGAATATTACACTGATGTATAGTGCTGCAAATATAACTCTATGAAATAAATTATAATTTAAAAAAACATAAAAAAACACGCTTATTCGAACTGAAGAGCAAAAATAATTCTGAATATAAATGAAGTGGTTAACGAGAAAATTAATGTCTTTGTGATAAAAGCGTGGGAACTTTTGCACTACATTTTTACATTAACTCCGCATTTCGGAATAGAACTAGTAAGATACTACATCAATTCACATCGAGAACCCCACATTTTTATCGCAATGACATTAATTTTCTCGTTAATCATTTTATTTATATTAATAATTATTTTTACTCTTTAGTTCGATTAACTATAAAAGCGTGCTTTTCAGTTTATTTTTACTATAATTTATTTTTCATTTTTTAGTTCTATCTACAATAAAAGCGTGTTTTTAGAAGCGATATGGTACCATCTTCACATTATTTTTTTTATTTTTAATATTTCCTATTTGGTTTTAATTGTATTTTATAAAGGTTAATATTTAATAATAATTGCATACAAAAATTTTATATTGCTTGCATAATTTCTGTAAAATTTAAATTTTTTGAACTTTTTTAAACATTTTAAAAATTTTTAAGGCTTTTTGAAACATGTTTCTTTTCTTTCAATTTTTTCCAAGTACCTTATTATATACTACATAAAACTGTTCATGATTTTTTTTTTCTGTTGCAGCTCTTTAATTTTTTATAGGTAAACTTCCAAAAATTCAGCAAAAACATTAAATTTGATTTTGAAATTTATTAGAAGAAGTACTAAACATATTAGAGCTAATTCTATGCATCGTTTTACAAAACATACATTTCAGAACATGTGTAAAAAATTTCGAATCCATACTTCTATTATCAAAAAAGCCTTAGTGTTTTGAATAATAGTATAAGTACAAAAATTCAACATGGAGAAATATGAGTTTGAAGTTTTCATTCCGTGAATACCATGATATAATATTCATCGAATAGTCTGAAACTTTAATGAAATGTTAATTAGTTTACTTAAAACTGCTTACAACATAAGAAATTGCAAAAATGTAGGACAATTAAACAGTATACTGCCATAATGAATAAATAGAAGAAAACGAATGAAAGACCAATATTTAATAAATCTTTATCTTAATAATTTAAAAAAATAATTACGCACACTTCAGAGCTAATTCCATACTCAGTTTGAAATAATTCACGATATGTACAAAAGATGTTTATGTCTTTATATTTTATTTCCATGATTTTTAAAGCCTTCGCGTGTTAAATATTGTACACGAATGAAAGTAAAATGAAATAACAATATATGGGTGAAATATGTTAAAGTTTAAGAACTGCATCTGAGCATTTGTTTAAATAAATATCTTAAAATAGTTTAATAATGATAGTGTTGAGTTTCACACAAATGGGATACATATATATCACCAAAACAAATATAGATAAAATGGCAGAGTTTTGCTATTCTTGCGAATTAGATTTTTAATTATCTGAGTCATCAAAATGAGATTTAGTATTTGTGGTTTGGGAGAATTCGTTTTGAAGTTTGAATTTCATTCATAATAATATCATAAGAAGCACGGACAACTTTTGAGTCTTGACCAAATCCATTTATTCTTCAATAAACAATTCACAAATTAGAATTTTGCATGAATTGCGCAATTCTTTCTTGAAATGATTTGTAACTGTATATATAATGTGAGTTTCATATACGCGTGGTAGAAAAATAATTAATTAATTTTTTATCAGGCTCTTTTCTAGCAGATAATCTGAAATGCGGGAGTGGTAGTTTCTACCAGCATCGAATATTATTCCATAACTTGATAAGAGATGAAGGTAAAGCTTTAAAATTTTGCAGGCATGTTTACAAAGATTCGAGGTATCAAATAAGTCAATAAAAATTTTCGATATTTTGATGATTTTTAGGGTACTATATTGCCTTAAACTATCATTTGTTGACACATCCCCCTCCTTTTCACATAAAAAACCCTTTTTTTGTTGTATTTGTATTAATCATAAGCGTTTTTGATTTAGGGTTGTAACTGAATCATTTAGTCGCGAAATCTGGAAATGGGAAATCGTTTTTCCTGATGAAACTGATCAGAAAAATGGAACAAAATTATTACGTTATTGTATTGTCTTTGGTCCTTTACAAGTGTGCAAAATTTCAAATTAATCTGATCTCTCAAATATCGGATTTAATACTTTCTTTGCTTACAGGGGAAGGTAACAAAAGTGTGTTAAAAAAAGAATATGAAAGTGCTTAAACCAAGTAAGCAAGCATTCTTATATGTATTCTTAAAAAGCAGAATGCAATTTTTAACTGTTAAATCATTTTATAAGTACACTTTTATTTTATTAAATGTATATTGAAAATAAATGTAACAAACCATGTCTGACGTAAAATGGAGGATATCTGTGGTAAAAAAGAAGCGTAGGGATGCATTTTGTTACAAAAGTATTCTAAGCAACGAAAAAAGTTGCTTTTGCCTCTTTAAATTAAATTGGGCGAAATTACTACATATTTATAAATAACGTTTTACTTTCTAATATACTTGTATGGAGACTGTTAAACATAATAAATATTTCTTGAAAATATTCAACTATTCCAAGTTGTTTTGGAGAAATTTACAACATAATATATTCATTCTAATTTTAATTTGATGTACATGAATGTATTTCCCTTAATAAAAACCCATAGTAAAATTTTCTTACTTCAAGTTTGAATTTAAATTGCAATACAATACAAATTAAAAGGCATAGATATTAAATATTAAGAGTTTTATTGAAAAATACTTTTATTATTTCACAGAATCTCTCCATCACATTTTCAACACAATATAAAAATGAATTTTCAAAAACTTTGAAAAGTGTTTCCAATAAATACATAATTTGACACTTACAATTAAATCATTAACTTGATATGAAGGGAATATCTTGAATTAAAAAATAATACTACAAAAAATTTAGAAAGAAAAGATGTGTTTGATATCAAAGATCTAGTCCTTCTTTCGACATTTATACACATGCTGTGTTGTTAAATATGGCTTTATTGGAAGGATCAATCCAAAAATATATAACAGCTCAAGTATCACGCACATAAAAAAAAATAATAAATAAATTATAGTTTGAAAAAAAACTAAAAAAACGCGCTTTTATAATGAATTGAACTAAAAAGTAAAAAAATAATTCTTAATAAAGAATAAAATGATTAACGAGAAAATTAATGTCATTGGGGTAAAAGCGTGGGGTGCTTTGTACTACATTTTTACACTAATTCAGCTTTTCGGAATAGAAGTTAGAAATTATAACAATTTATACATTTATAGAACACCCCACGATTTTACCCCAATAACATTCATTTTCTCGTAAATCATTTTATTCTTTATTAAGAATTATTTTTTTACTTTTTAGTTCGATTCAGTATAAAAGCGTGTTTTTTAGTTTTTTTTTTTCAAACTATAATTTATTTTTCATTTTTTAGTTCGAACTACAATAAAAGCGTGTTTTTTAGTTTTTTAAACTATCATTTATTCATTGTTGAATTTATACTTGAGTTTGATATTTGAAGCTGGAATTATACGGGGCTGTGGATTTAGTCTTGCTCTTCAATGGATATTAATTAACGGATCTGAAGTGTATTTATTCTCTCCGTTTACGAGGCCTCGGATCGTTATATTAGATTCCGTCTCTTTTGAACAGGTCAAACAAATAAAAGTGTGTAAAGAAGAAAAAGTTCGAATTACAAACATTTTTAATGTATCATGTTTTTTTACGGATTAAGTATTATAAAATTCCTCCTTTTTGTTTTCTTTTTTCCCATTTTCATGCATTGTCATCCACTTCCGAGCTATAGTCCGAATTTCAAGTCTCTAGCTCCTCGGAAAGTCACACAGTTTAAAATCAATTACAAAATTCCACCCGGACAGACATGAAAGAAAGCGAGATATTAAAAACATGGTATTATTAAGTATCAATCGTTTTTTCACCTTTTAAACGTGCTCCTTTCATGTTAATTCGTATCATCATTTCTAAGCGTATTGCTTTATAAAAATAAAAATATCTAGCAGTTAGAACGCAAATTTTTTTTTTCCACATGCTCGAGCCTTTTTTTTATTTTTATTTTCAGAAAAATGTTTATATTATGGTTAGAAATTGCTAACACACACCCACCCTCCACTTTCTCAGATACAGAACACTTCTTTTGTTTGTTTTATTTTTTTAACCGCAAGTGTATTTTATACTTGCATATATAATTAGCATTAAATTCAAAACAGTTTAGGGTTACACCTTATTCTTTTAGTCGCCAAATCTGGAAATGATGTAAGAAATTAGTCGCCATGTCTGGAAATGATGTAGGAAATTAGTCGCCATGTCTGAAAATGGTATATGGAGCTAGTCGCCAAATCTGGACGTGATATATGGATTTGTCGCCAAATCTGATTATCCTTATTCCTGACGATCCTCAAAAGGACAATGGAACAAAATTATAAAATTATTGTATTGTCATCGGTCCTTGACAAGTGTGCGAAATTTCGAATGAATCCAATCTTTTTAAGTGGGTAAAAATCGAGTTCTAAGATTCCGTTACATGCAAGTGAAACTTGTAAAAGCGTGTTAAAAAAGAGCATGCATATAAAGTAAGAATCTGTACAAACTAATTTGGGAACAAAAAAAGGTTAAATACTTAGAAAACAAGTAAAAGAATTTAAGAGATGTAGTCTTTACAAAGAGTTCATGAAAGTTAGGGCATTTCAGTATAGTTTGCATAAATTACCACGTTTGAGAATCTTTCTAGGCATATAAGAAGATGCTCTGTATTCATGATGCCCGAAATACAAATGTGGCATATGCTAAATGGAAGGATGCCTATATTTTCAAGATGATGTGCTATGGGATCAGGACCTGTTAACAATCTGAAGTTTGCCACAGCTTCTTTACGGGACTTTTGACAACATATTTTTACAAATGTTTTGAATGTTAGCCCAGGATTTAACACTTGATTTTGTTGCCTGTTCAGATCTAAGAGTATCCACTAATTTCTCAAAAATATGTTTTACGTGACTCTGATGGAACAGGTGTATTGTATTTTGGCTAAACTGTTCCATTCTTGGCTGCACATTTTATGTAGTACGTTATTCTGTACATAATAGTAACATATTCTTCATAATGTTCTATAGATTATTGAAGTATCAGATTCTTAGTTTAAATTTAATGTTGACAATCAACACTCAAACCCTACTTGTTTTAGTATAAAATTGTGTATAGATATACATAGCTAAAAATACTAGTCAAAACTGGCGCAGATTTAAATAGCGTTTTGTCTTATATAATTACAATAATTACTTAAAGTGTATTTTCTTTAATTAAAATAAAGCATTTCGGAAAACACAATTAAGGATAAGTACAGTAAAATAGCGTAATAACCATAATATACCATTATATACGTATTTGAAATATTTATGAGATATTGTAAAAAGCATACACACAGAACTCGTGAAAATTAGCATATTACATATCACATCAGAATCATTATAAAATTCATGCGGTAGTATTTCGTGAAAACTTTAAATGGAAAACAATAGTGCAGGTTTTGACAGTGTTAAACACGATTTATTTCGAAATGCCGCAGGGAATTATCTGAGAACGAAGTAAGGTAAATGTTACGCTTGATAAGAGTCCTTATAAATTTGAAAGAAATATTGCTGGTTAATATAAAATTCTGAAATTATTATTCACTATTTTATTGTTAGAAGAGATAAAAGTCTCTTCTGACTATGACGAAATAAAACAATCTAGAAGGAACAGAATTTTGACAGCACGGGATGATCGGAAAATTTTTCGACTATCAAATCGTGAAATTTCAAAACTTTTCGGCAAAAAAACTTCACTTGTCCCATCATGAGAGAGGCCCGAAATCAAATACTAAGATATGCAAAATTGGGATATCCTCGAGGTTTATCCTCTCTTCTCTAGATTAATAAAAGTGAATTATTGTGAATATATATTGGTCTTTATTTCATGTCTGACTTAATGACGTCGCAATCACTTTTGCGTTGGGACTTCCCCGAGTATCTGGTTAATGAGCTTGTCTTTTATTTCAGTCAACCCAAGAAGAAAGTACCACGACAGGCATAATACATGCAAACTAAAAAAAACAAACACCAAAATTATTGTAACATCATCGATTGCAAACATTTTTGTAATGCCTTGAGGAAGTAACCGAAGAAGAGTTTCAATAGACAAATACAAGAAAGACGGAAATGTCTCGAGGAGCTTTTACTCATGGTAAATCGTCCAATTTATAGCAAATTTAAGGCTCTATGGAGACTGCCCAGTATCAAGCTATGATATATGACCATCTAATACTACATAGCATTTTATTAGGGGGCTCTAACTGGATAACATGATTATTCTTACAATACATCTGAATTTAATCAGGAATGGTTAAAGAGGAAAGTAGTTGTTTTGTCTAGGCTAAGTGGAGATCTCGAACTCCATGGAAAATTGTGAGGGTATATCATGTAGCTAAGTTTATGCTAATTAATAAAGTTGTAATTTACAAGAGTACCAAAAGTAGCCATTGTAAAACTTGCACAATTTTTCAAAATCTAATCTTAATCACCTGCTTGTTTCCTGTTAGGAAAAATGAAGAAGAAATACCATGTAGTGTTTCTTTTATATATAGAGAAGGGATCTTATAATTTATTAACAGTATATATTTATGATTTGTTATTAATAATTTTGTTTATTTAATAATTGATTCATTTATTCAAAATCATTGAAATCTAATTATAAACAAGTTATTGTAACATATTTCAGTGTGTTTAGATTGTAAAATCCTAAAAAGTCCTTTAATTTTCAAATAAGTATAAACTTTCAGTATGGAAGTGTGGATATTGTTTTCTGAAAGAGTCAAACTTGATGCAATTTGAAGATTAGTTGATTCTGAAATTCATGCAATTTAGCTCATAAGATATTAAGACCTGTCTTACAATAATTACTATGAATTTATTTAGAACTGTACAGTTTCAATCTAAGCACACTAAATATGTATCATAACAAACTTTAAAAAATATAAATTTTTAAAAAAACTACCAATATAAGAAATAATTTAGTTTTCAACAACAAACGATTAATTTTTAAGTCTTATATAATGTAGATAATTCATAATCAAAACATGCATTAAGGGTTATGCGGTTTGTAATACTATAATTTTTTCTATGGGTTTGTATAAGAAATGAGTTAAAATAAGTTTCATTTTTTATGTATGATATTAAAATGTTCATCACATCATTGCATGTCATAGTAACATTTAGGCAGATAATTTTCCGTGTTCTTAATAATTCTCAATTTCAGTTTATTTTCTATACTTCATTATCTTTTATATTATAACTTTTTGAACATGAAACAGCATTATTCTTCTACAATTCCTTCTACTAATACCCGAGTAAGTTGTTACGAGAAACATAAACCGTGTCTCAGGCCTAGAAATAAATAATAAGATAATATATAATTCATATAAATGTATTAATCGAAAAACCCTTTCCAACAGAAGAAAATTTGACAATTTTAACAATGCATGTTTTCTAGGAAACTGTCGCCCTGACAACCAAAAGTCGTCAAATAGTTGAAACTCTAGGTTGATGCTAAACAACTAAAAACCTATTCCGTCAAGTATGCTGTGTGATTGTGGCTATCAAAAACTTACATCACCAGGCGACATTCATTCGTTATTATTGTAATCTTTTGCTTTAAGGCTTGGGTACGGGTGGAATTTTAAACCACTAGGTTTAATAATAAAGTAAGAACTTTTTCTGAAATGCCATTTTATTGTTGCCTATTTTGTTAGGATCGATTTCACCAATCCGATTCATTTCAGAGAGAAAAAAGAAGAAAAAAACGTAGGGAAACGTAGAAATCTATCGATGGAGTCGAAGCAGAGTGCGTGTAAACTACCGCAAATTTTCCTTCGTTCAAGAAGAAATCTTTGGATTTCGTGTTTGGGTATTACAGGCGCATTTTATTTTTACTCCACTCCACAGCATACGTCTCAAAATGGGTTTGTAATGATAAAAAACGCCCATTGTGGACAATTTAGACTTGAATTATTAATGAGTTATGATAATGTTGGGTGGCTGCAGTTATTTCTTGTTTTGGCGACAGCCTAGCATACACAGGGTTGGCCAAACATGAGTTATTGCTTCTGCGATACTTTGTTTACAACAAAAAACAGCTGCCGTGATTTTAAAAAGGGACAATTGCGCAGCATCTGAGAATATAACTTTGTTGGAAAGACTAGAAAATTATATGATCAAGCCCATAAATCTATAGAAAAGCATTGTACATTAACTTCATTGCTCTCTGTGAATATGTAAATGAGAAGATAAATATGTGACATACTTGTAGGGCTTGGCAAATTAAATGCGCACTTTTCTTTTAAAGGTGGACCAATTTATTTCTTACATTATTAGATATGAAAAAAATTTACTACGTCCCATTTATTTTAGGAATGAAGAACCAACAGTTTTGAAACAGATTCATACAATAAAAAAAACAAGATTATTTTAGAATAAGACGTGATTACAAAACATGATTGTTGGCTTTTTCGAAACAATAAAAAAACCTTAAGAAAAAAATGTATTCTTTATTTATGAGTAATTTCCGAATATATGACAAATTCAATTCAATTGACATGTATTTTCAGACATGATTATAGCACAATAAATTAACAAGCATAATTATTCTTCGGTATTTCTCACAATATGTCTTAAATATTTTATCGAATTTTAACCAAGCAATATGTAAAACAAAAGTTTTAATCATGGAATACGCATTTTTTTACATTATTGTTCAAGAGCTTAATGAATAAAACAATTTATCTTAGTGATAAGTTTTCTTTTGTACTTCATGTATCCATATGAAATGATTTCAAACATAATAATTTTCAGAATTTATAGTTATTTTGTTAGAGGGTTTGGTGAAAATACAAATAATATTTTAACATTCCATTAAAATTCCATGGAGTTTGATATTTTCGATCAGATCTAGAGTAGCAAATTAACGTCAATAAAGAAAAAATTTTAAAAAAAATATTAATAAAAAATTTTGTAAAGAAATTAAAGTTTTTTGACTTTTATTATGTAGGATGAATAAAACTTTATTAATATATATATATATATACAGAGAGAGAGAGAGATAATTTATACATTTCATTCATTCACAATTTAAATTCTTACTTTTTTACAAATGATGTAAAAAATTAAAGCTGAGGAAAAACGTATGCAATGTCACAGCAAATAATACTATCAATACATATTATTTCTTAGATTATACTGCAGCCTCTATACAATAATTATCAAAGCTCAGATGATATTAAATTTCAAAAACTTACATATATTTGTTTTATTTAGACATATCAAATTTTAAAAAAAACACACGTTTCTTTTGCTAGTTTACAATTAAACATAAATTATTTAATATATAGCTGTATAAGAGCATATTCTAAATTCATAGATGGAATAAATATGTTGAAACAGAATATTCTCGACACAAATATTTAGATTAAAAATTAAATCCGGTCAATCAAAATGTTTATTCTTTTAAAGTTTGTAAAATATTATAAATAATTGTGATTATATTTCATTTTGTAAAAAATAAACTAGATCACTTGAAGTACTTCCATTCTGCTATAGAATTAGGTAAATATTTTAATTCGTTCTCTTTTTCTAACATCAGCAGTAAATTATATTGACATTTGCGTGCGGATGAGATTGCCGACAGCTCGTTTAACCATTTCGCCGCTGCAAATTTCAAATTACCCCTTAATTCTTTGGACATGTCAAGGTGAAAGAGTTCATTCTTGTAACAAAGTATTATTCTTGTGATTTTTAATGTACTTAGTTCAGCTTGAGGCATCTGTCTAGATTTCTGAAGCGGGTTTTGACTGAAGTTCACACATTTATTTTATTTTTTATTGCAAAGCCCACATTTCTCAGATTTACTCTTCAAATATTTGTTTATTTTCTACGATTAATAGAAGGAAAATACAGATATTTAAAAAAAACAATACACGGAAATAAAACTGAAATAGTTATGCAAATGGCTAGAAAATGATCGCGTTTCATTGTTTTGCACAATGCAAATTCAGATCAAATTAAAACTTAATTTATAACGTGCTCTGTTACGAAACCTTGAAGATTTGGTATAAGTTTTAAATGATTAGTGATGAATGTGGGTTTGTTGGGGAATGTTTTCCAAACTGCAGACTTTACATTTAGGGGCTTCCATAGTTATAGTATCACTTGATGTTTTTTTTTTGGTATAACAGAAGCATTTAGTGAATTGGATATTGGTAAATTTGACAATGATCGCATCACTACTACATAAAAAGTAATTTGTAAACTGCTTGGGAAAAAATAGCGAGCAGCTGGAAAGAAAAAAAATGACACATTGAATAAAAAAGGTGTACATTTTTAAAGTGAGAAGTTCTAAATATTTACTATTAAGCCCATTTTATTTTAGTAATATAAGAATCAAAAATCTAATTGCTCTTTATGAAGAACATTAATTTTTGTCAAAGTTGTATACGAAAAACCTGATTTCTAAGAATAAATCTGACTAAGAAATGTATTTAATTGAATTTTTTTGTATTTATATATTATTTAAAATGTTGTAAATGTGACTAATTAAGGATTTTGCCTAACATTAATATATTTTAATTCTTAGAAATTTAATCTTATTAATAGCCACGAGTTAGGTAAATTTTCTATCAAGGAAAAGGCACATATTTTGTAATTAAAAATTAATCTTCATTACCTTTAATCAGTACTTTTAGTATGTTTTACCGGAGAATAATTTAAATATATGAAACTATGAACAGAGAGGGAAGGAGGGGAACAGGGAGAAAGGAGGAGACGTTTTGAATCTGTTATGATTTCCAACAAATTTTAACTAAATTACCTCATTTTAATAAATTTAAATTTTCATATGATTTTCTTATAGGTGTTATTCTCTGTTTTACGTCATAAGCATCAAGAAAATGGGCTAAAATTCTTTACCACAATCTGCTTTTGCACCTTGGTAGATTGCTTGAAGTATAGTTTTCGTGTGCAATTTAATTGTGAGAATGTATACTTTGATGGTGTTTACTTGAAAAGGTCCACAATATCAAATTTCTTTGCTTTATATTTGAGGATTTTTGTTATGATATTTTTCTTATGATTCTCATCAGATTAATAAAGAATTACATTTGTTTTGCTGTGGCGATAAAAGAAGTAGGAGCATTTTATACATTTTTAATTAATTATTTAATTAAGATTTTCAATTTTCTCAATCAATGAAACAATTTTAATTTTCGAAATTTTTTTAATTTTTTAAAAAACTTTAATCATTCTCAAAATTTTTTTTGACTTTTTTTTTTTGAAATACTGGTTAGCAAACATAATTTGTAATTGCAGGCGAGATACAGACTGGCATGTGCTTACCTATTAAAAAAAATTGTATACTGCTCAAAAATACTTACTGAAACCTAGTTGATCAAGTGCTCAACGAATAATTTTCAAAGTTTAACTAAATACATGTGTGTATTAAGAACTTATTTAATATTACATTTAAGAAAAAGATAAAAATCGCATTATCATTATATTACATACAGATTAATTATGTAATCTGTAAGAATACTATTTCCTCAGTATACTTTCTTCTTTCAATAAATGCTACTATTTTCCCCCATTTTCCTTTTTAGTAAGACCTTGGGTATCACGAAAATGAACCACACAAGTAATGTGGGAATAAAAACCACAAGAAAATGAATTGTTATTTTTTTATGTCTGTAGGGTATTTAAAAACATTTAATTTCTTCTACAGACACAAGCTTATTAATTAACTTCAAATAATGCACATTAATCAAGCTATAGATATATGATAATAGAAGAATTTCATGAAAATCCATCCAACTTAAATAAGATACAGTATGGAATGATTCACCTAAGGAATCTTAGTAATTCATTAGGCATAAAATAAGAATTCAGGTACTTCCAAATAATATCAGTTATTTTAATGGAAGTAATATGTATATGTGTGTTTACCTTTTTTATTACAGTAGATATAAAATCTTACAAGCAAAATTTTAACATATATAATGAATCCAATATATTTTTCCTCTAGAAACTAATAAATGAAAACATTTCCATAACCAATTAGAAAGATTTATCTTTGAAGTTCATGTGCGGAAAATAGGAATGATTTACTCCTGTTTTCCGCAATGATTACTTTTACCAAAAAACTCGATCAGTTAAAACTGAAGTCAATTAACTGAAGCACACACATAAGACAACAATTCAAATTTTAATTTTTTATTTTTACTTCTCTTATGAAAAATGATTAAATAGATACAGATTATCATAAACATATATGTATAAATCAAAATATATATGATTTTTTTCAATAAGATAATGGAAAAATGATACAAATGAAAATGAGAATCTGAAACATATTAAAATTTGAATAATCTGTTAATATAATTACATGCAATTTATTTTACAAATAATTTAGTTCAACAGTAAGCTAAATAATTAATTAATTTTGGAAGCATATTTCAATGTTAGCAGCACTTAAAGCATTTCATGTAATTTATGCAAAACTCTGCTTGCTTCAAATCATAATAAATAAAACATGTTTTTAATGCGATATATCTCATCACTGCTTTACAATCTGAAAAATTATAAATTATATGAAAATAAAAAAATAAATTATGAATTTGTTCTCTGTATCATGGATTGCTTGGCTCTTTAATAGTGAATTCATGTTACCCCCGATTGAATTTACTTAACTTTAAATAAAGCATTTTATTTTGCTGGTCCATCACGGTTAAGAAATAGAAAAATCCCATAAAAATTATTAAATGAGCTTTTATTCATTTGGCTTAGCTGTCACTTCAGTAAAAACGTTGCAAGTTAGCCAATGTCAAAATTATCGACTGTTGCCAATCTTGTAAGGCACAAATTTACAAGGAAATTGTTTCCATATCTACAGATTTAATTTTAAAAACTAACTTGTATAATTTTAAAAATTAACACCAAAATGCTTACAATAATAGAAAATGTTCCAAAGTAAGTACAGTTATTATTTACATTTTTATCTGTGCCAATTTGTACAATACGAAAAATAATAAAATCATCTGTTGTTTATTCATCTAAAATTATGTAATATTAAACAAAAATCCTCGAAGAATATATGGGAATGAATACACTACAAATGGAAACCGGAATATATTGACGCGAAGGTTTCAGTCGATAAGTGCCACTCTTATTTACGGCTCACATCCTCTGCATTGGAATGAATGTTAAATCAAGCCGTATAATCCTGTGATCGCGGGTATACGTAAATCCTTTCAGCATATCAGAGCCAATTAACCCTGAAGCACAACTTGCTCCCACCAGTGGACCTTGCTAATGGGAAGGAAAATCGAAAAATCTCTCGTACAAAAGGTGTTTCTAGAGTTTAAAGGGCTTCACTTTATTGTGAGAGGGTGTATTTTTTGCTTTTCAACTCACACACCAGATAAGTTGGATTCTCGGAGAGCAGGGAAGTTAAAATTAGCAGACTGATAATGATGGAGACTATTCGTGTGAGTTGGAAATAGTGGAAATGCTTTCGTTTTGTCAAAGATTAATTAGTTGATTCTGGGAAGGATATTTTGCCGAGGTTTCATTTCCTCGTTTCAATTTACGGGTCAACGGAGAAGAGCGGTACTTTTAAATGAGACCACAATCAAAGCGTACACATCACAACTCTACTTTTATAAAGGATCGGGATAAAATTCCATCTGCAAAGTTTCCGAAGAAACTTTTCTTAGAATTAACTTTCGCAGGATGGGGGAAATTTTTGCCGGTGTTTTCAATCGGTTTTGAAAGCATGTGCGGTTTGCCGTTGCAAAGGATCCGATGATTCCACTCGATTTCCTGTTGATGGAATTCGAGAAGATTGGTTGCAGAAGATTTCAACAATAATCGCGGAATTAATGAAGTCTAACGTTCGTGAAATTGGAAATTTTTTTGATGTTTTGAAAATGCGATATCATGCTAAAAAATAACTTTTGATGAGAAAACGTGAAACAATTTTTTTATGGGTTATAAACATTTTCTCAACCAATTTTAGAGAAATACACGCGATAAACTTATCACATGATTTATTGATTTTTTGAAAAAAAAAACTGAAAGAAAATGAAAATCCCTAAGGTAAAAAAAGGATGCAAATCAGTGATGTCGATTTGATATCAATGTATTTCTTAATTTTGAATCGCATTCGTCAAGTGTTTCTAGGTAACACTTTTAATGCTTCACCTCCTTTTTCCACATAATACTATAAACATGTTAACAGTTTTATGTACGTCTGTGCTTCTCAAACTTTCAATGCTTGCGACCCAATTTTCTGTCATAATTTTCTTCGCACCCCCTCACCCATCCAAACAATAACAATGTATTGAATTAAATAAGAAAGAACTTTGACGTAAATGTATAAAGCAAATTTAATTATAAACCTTACAAATTATCAAGATAAGTATTACATTTTTGATATAATTTTACATTTGACAAGCCCATGGAGTCGCTGGTAATTATTAAGCTTGTTCTTAACTTGGTATTGTTAAATTAAGTATCAAATACATTGTGCAGTAAAAATGTATTATATCAATGTAAATGCGTATTTTATTTTTTAATATGCAGAATGTATTTTGATTTGCTTCCTTTCGCAAATTAACAATATTTTTGTATAATGTTTCACTTTCGACTTTTCAATAGTTCTTTTCCCCCTCGTTGGGTTATCACGCTTCCCTAGGGAGGCGCGACCCACAGTTTGAGAAACGTTAATGTACGTTATATTTATCTATCAGTCTCATTTGCAGTTACTTCTACAAATAAGTGTTTGGAGAGGTAAAAATAAAAGCTATTCTGTAACAGTTTTATTCCACGTAATCTAATATCTTGCTATCGTTATGATAGCCAACAATGCAATATAATGCACACGAATTCTGCACCAATTCTAATTTTACTTTTCATTAATTCGTAAGGGAATACAGGGTGCTGAAAAAGTTTTGGCTGCTAGCATTAGCTCTATCCAACACTTACAAAGTTGATCTCGTAACATTACTAGAATTTGCATTTCTGTTCTGGCTCTTCTGAAAAAAACTCTCATCCCACCATGATACACATTTGAAATGGGTCCCTTCACATTTTGACCTTTGTGGTAACGATTTGGCTGAAACCTTGGAGAAAAAGGGAACGCCATTGAATTTGACTATAGGAGCTGGATCTTCTTAAAGATCTGCTCAAGTACTAATATTAACATTGCATCTCTCTGACTTTCTCCTTCGGCTCATGACTAGTATACTCACAAGCAATCGGGAGATGTTACTTCTTCTGGAAGGTAGTCAAGTCCAGCATACTGCTTTGCCAAAGAGCACACTTTAGGTGTCTTAAATCTGACCAGGGAAATAAAACCTTCCCCAACAGTGGGAAATATAACAATACTTAATTCACCCCTGATCATATTCCTTGCTTGGGACTTGTAAAGGAGAATTTGTATCTGAATATTTTGAATATTTTGTCACTTTATGATCTTATGGATCAGATCCAGCCAATGGTTAACAAGTTAGAGTAAGGGAGAAACACAGGCAAGGTGGAATCGGAATTAAAACTATCCACTCTGTAGACCTTAAACATCGATTTTAGTACTAGGTTAATACAACAGTTGACGCTTAACAAAACTTTAATATGTCGTTATTTGCGATTTGATGTTATCTTAAAATTATTACCGTTATATAATCTCGGAAAATTTGATAATTATCTTCGTAAAAAAATCCCTCGACTTAGATTCCAATTTCTCTTTTAGCGAAAGCGACCGTTATTGGTATAATACTGTTGCAAATAATTAAAAATTAGCACTGCTTTACTAATCAGATTAATTCATAACTTATAAAAGAGGAATGAGGGATGATTTTAATACATTCCGTACCTCCCCTCTCTCCTCTACACACAAAACAATGTTTCTACAAATTAATGAAAGATCAAAGGAAATAATGATCTATTAAGGAGCGTAATGTGTATTTTTAGAGTTATTAAAACCTGTGCGACTTATAAAGGAGAAAAATCAACTAAATATTAAAAAGTGGACAATTTACGTTCAATAGCAAATCATGAAGAAACGTAATGAAATATATACAATTGACACCTAAAACACACACACACACAAATTAAAATTCACTCAACTTACATAAAAATCTCAGCATAAGGAAATTTTATTATCAAAAATATTTATAATTTAACTTAAAAATGCGACAAGAATTTAAACCCTTTTCAAATAATCATGCGTAATGTGAACTCTTATTCCAAGAAAAAAGAATATTGCATAGAATTGTATATAGGATATATAAAATATTTGAGTGAAAATATATAAACCTAATATTTTTATATTTTAGCAAGAATTCCAAATACATGCATGAATTGGTAATAAAAAAAATACTTTGATTTGATATTTTCCACCAGCAGTAAAAATGTCTCATTACTTCAAAAGATTATACATTTATATGATATACTGAAGAGACATTGAAGCTACAAAGATATTTTAGTAGCAATTATTTTATTAAGAAGTATAAAATAATCGATATTATAATCAAAATAAATTGCAGAAAATTCTTTCAAATGCTTTTAAATATTGAAGAGATCATTTCTATGATGCATTTATAAAAATTTATAACAAAAATCCATTTGAAGATAATGCGTAAAAGCTGAAAAATGAAACTATATAATTTTCGATTTTAGAAATGAGTGTAACAATTATCAAATAAAAGATTCATACTCAATTATCGAGGAAACTTTCTTATTTTGCTTTGTGTTAAATTTCTTCTATAAATGTTTATATGTGGGGAACAAATTAATTTATATTCTGTGATTCCAGCGGATCCATCTTTGCGAAATATATATAAATGCATATTCTTTATATTTCTTACATTCTGTGGTGTGTATCTTCCTATATTATATATCTAAAGGTTCTAAGAAAATGAAAGATGTTTTCTCTGAGTTTAAAAAATAGGTGATAAATGAATCCTGATAAATGCTATACGTTGTTTTGCACACTAAAAAAGAAAAGAAAAGAACTCATGTGAACCTTTTTTAAGAAACCCTTTATGCAGTATGGGACCTTAAGAAAGGAAAATGCAGATGCGGTTTCAAAGATGTATCGTTTGAATACAATCCCTAAATGTAGTAAGCATTCAGAATTATATATTCCTCCTTTTTGCTTAAAATCAATGCAAAACTCATTTGAAAAGCATACGTGTAGCAAATATGAAATAGAACAAAAAACATTTTATAACATTTATTTTCATCTTAGATATCGCCACATATATTTTTACACTCATTTCATTTAATAATTATCATATTGAAAATAAGAGGTTTCTGTTAAAACTTCCATTTTATTAAGAGCAAATATTTTTTTGACATCATTCAGTCTGTTTAAAAAAAGGTTCCGCTATGCATTAATAACTAAGCACATTTGAAGGGAGGGATTTTGCTTAAGGAATAAGACTTGTTAAGCTTTGAGATTGGTGTAGAGTGAAGTTAGTTTTTCCTCCTAATTTACAATTTTTAGTACCTACTAATGCAAATCAATTAAGAATTTTCACTAAGCCTTTCTTTTCATCATTTTCGTAAATTTAATATTTCAAAAATAGATTGTGAGGGAAATGGTAATATAGGACTCTTAAAGTAAGAATAAATACATTAGAACTGAACAAACAGCTCATTTATTTTACTTATGTTATTTACTCCTATATGATGTAGACTAAAAAGAGCTTTTATATCTGAGAAAATGAACGATAAATCATACAAAATTTATTGATTATATGTGTCGATCTATTTAATAATTTTATTCGCACAAACACGTATATATGATTATACATGTATATATATATATATATATATATATCTTTTTTGGAATGTGTGTAAAAGTATTTCATGGGCAGTCAGTAGGGTGAAAACCTTCGGGAAATAATCGATTTTGAGTTTTTGATATTTCTAAAATCCCCAAATCAGGACCTTTCCAATGATGTAACATACTTGCCATTTTATTAATTAGAAGTATGTTAAAATGATTTTTTAAAAATAATCAGTTGATGAGCTACGCCCCCTTTGGCAGATAGAAATGTAAGCATTGACTTTTAAAATCTGAGAAGCTCTTCCAAAGCCACTATCTGTTTTATTTAATCATAAGCAATTAACTATAGAATGACTGCAATCGTAACTGTTAGGATTGTTTACCTATTTTGGAGCGCATACACGTTTATCTTGCAAGCTTTCTTAAGATTTTAATATGTCCAGCTTGAGGATTCACATTACTATTGTTAGTGTTTGAAGTAAGGTTAGTATGATTGAGAGTATTTCTACCTTCATAATACGTACCTTTACGTTTTTTTTTTAAATCTGTCTAGGCATATTAAGTAACTAAAAATTAAAAATTTCAAATTTTCTGAAATTTAGAAATTTTAAATATTGAAATCTTTAAAATGCTAACAAGATAAAATTCCCAATTTATTTAGTTTTCTTATGATGAAGCCCTGGGAATAAATGGCATCATGAATTTGAATATTCTTGTATTTGTTTTCAAGAATGAAGCTCACTTTAAAATGTGTAACAGTGGTTTAGACATGCGAGTCTTAAAAGGTAAGTCTGGACTGAATATTACATTTGTCCTGAAATGTCGTGCTTGTCATATCTTGTAGAATTCTCTTTTTTAATTTTTTTATGAAGGAACGCAAATTGATACAATAAATACCAGGTTTGTATATGCTACGTGTTCCATTGGAAGAGGTGCAGAAGCTGGGAGAATGTTTTGTGGCATAATGAATCTTCCGCAATCACCTACAAGGGGTTTTCTCCTTACGGTAAGCGAATCTTAAATGCTGCAAAACTTGTTTACGAGGACTCCATTCAAAATGCTGCGAAAGAAGCTATTTGAGAAAATGAAGGTAACAATGTTATGGTATAGTAGATGGGACATGGCAGAAGCGCGGTTACATATCATTGAATGGTACAGTTACTGTGACCAGCATTGATACAAGTAATGTGATAGTAGTTGTCAATATTCTTTTGAAATATTGTATATGTAAAAAATGGACACATAAAAACATGGTTTTTGTCCTGTCGGGATTTTCATGTTGTGGATATAAAACGGCTGAAGTATCGGGTAAGTCTTACAAATATAAAAATAGTCTTCCGGTCGCTGTTGTAGTAGCAATGCATCCTATATTTAGAGATCTTTCCCATTCTGATTTGCTGAAAAAATGTTTGCATCGAAAAACACAAAACCCGACATTTGTACAGATTGAAACACTATCACTTGATGTTTATGATGCTGTTTGTTCCTTTAAAGATGGTATAATGTATCCAAATTAAAAATGCTTCAGAAAATGGGAGTAGAACCACCCCAAGTACCTTAAGATTGTAAAAAACGTTTGACACTCCCAAAAAAGAAAGAGATTTGTGACAAATACAATTTAATTCCCATGAAGAATACTATTTAGGAGGATACTGTCAAGGCCATTGGTAACAAATAAACAGTTTTCACAGAATTAACTATTTCATGAGCCTGAGGTGACTTTGTGCCCACGCGCCTGCTGCCGGGTGAATTTATAAATTAGATTTTACCAATAAACTTATGAGAAAGACGATAATCAAAATGCTTTCAGAATAAAAACGATTAAATTATTATTAGAGTCTAAAACGCTTACCATTGTTCTAAGATAGAAAAACTTCTTTGGGAGAAAAAAGTATAATCAAAAAATTAAGGAAATAACTGATAAGAAATTTTCAAAATATTTATTCAGTTAATAAATTCGCATCAGTTGATAATCGTATGAGATGACTCAAAGATATAATTCTTCACTTAATATTAATGACTATCGTAATTATTACTTACTAATATGCTTCATAATAATTTTGTAAAATTTAAAAATAACCAAAAATTTAAAAAAAAATAATTTTCCAAAATCTTCTAAATATTTCACCATTTTATGTTTAGTACTTCTTTCATCTTAAGGGAATTAAGCTCATTTTTTAAGGAATTTAAATTATCTTGTCTAATATATTGAGCTTTCAGAGGTAAAATATCCCAGAACCTCGCTATCCTACCCTTATAAGGTTATTCGCCGATGAAAGTTTCATTGAATCCAGAAAGAGCCATTAATTTTAATCGTGGTACGAAAAAAAAGGCTCAAAAAACTTTTTCAATTGATACTGTAGTTGAAAAAAAGTTTTCTTTTCGATTTTCTTTCTCTATTTCCTGACAAAAAAATGAGTGGAATGTGGGAGCACGGGGAGGTACGTCATGGTAAACAATTTCAAAAATGGACAATTGAGTAAAGCTGGTTCTACGCCTAGTTGCGGGGTCAAGCGGACCATAAATTCGCTTTGTTGACTGAATCTAACTCAACTGCAGGGAAAAAAAGAAAAGCAAAACAAAGGATAGGGTAAAAAAAAAAATGAGAGGGTGGAAAAGTAACCGTCTCTGGTGAAACGAAGTTACGGCCCAGCAAAATCGATCAAACTTTCTCTATTTCATTTCAGAAAGTGCAAAAGAGTGCTAAGGTGAATTTAGCATTCCGTCAGTGTAGGCTTGACAAGATCTTGCGAACATCCCATGTGCCTTTTTGACATTACCTGTTTTTTCCCCCTATGCGAATATTCTGTCTCGATCTAGTGTGTTTGAGAAGGGAAATGAAGCGTGCATTTTTTATTCTCTGATATTCTATGGCTTGCAACATATTTCATCAATGTTATATGATTTTTTTTAACTTTAATTTCAATTGCTGATTTATATTATACTTGTGATTATTGTCAACAAGGATTTTGATAGCTTAAATATGATAAAATAAAGCTGTTCAGGAGAAATATGATTTATTTTTGATGAACGTATATATATTTACTTACTATGTAATGAGGTCCAGTATAAAGTTAACATTTATTTTCTTTAATGACATTTGGAAGAAATTCATTTCCATGTTTTTGAAATAGATATTTTTTTCTATAAATTCTTTATTTCATACATAAGCCTAAAAGAGCAACAAAATGCATTACAAGAGGAGGTGTAAAATAGGCTTCATGAAGGTCTTATTCATCTTTTAAGTATCACTCTAAAAACTTAATCTTATGAATTATGATCCATTTGTTAATTTTAATTAAATAGATGGTTAAGTTTTAATATCTCCTTTGAAAGAGTAAAAATAAAGTGTGTAATAAGAAACTTTAACATTATTTACAAAAACGTTTGGAGAGATTATTTTTTCACAAAAAAAGGTCAGATTTTTATCTATATTATGTATATTTCATACTCAGGACAAAAAATAAATATGTTACCAAAGGTTTCTAAGAGAAAAAAAAATTCAGTGCTGCTGATAAAATATACAAACTCAATCTCCAAAGAAGTATAAGTACTCCAATCTCCAAAGAAGTTTTGTTTTGAGGCTTCTATATATTCTTAGCTGAAGTATCTGAGTATGTTTGAAACTCACACGAAATATACAAAAAATCAATATATTGTCTAACATACTTTTAAAAAGAGACAAACGATGAAATACATTTTTACTATACAGGGTGTCCCAAAAATAGTGGTCAATCTCTTTGCACAGCTAAATTCTTTGTTGGGGGTTCATAAAAATGACCAAAGTTCTGTACCTGTACGATCCATAGTTTAAAGATAGAGTCATTTCTGTTTTTACAAATAGTAAGTTCTGAAAGTACCATTTTATCTACAACGCAACCATCTTACTCCTAGATTTATAATATATTACATGGCATGAATGATTTTGAGGGAGAAATTATTTCTTAGATTGTTTTATGCAATTCTAATGGATTTTGATGAACTGTAATAATTTATCGCACCATATATATTAGTAAATTCTATATGAGTAAGCTTTAGTAAAGATGTATGAATTAACGCATCTCCAAAAGCCTTCCATTCAAATTTTACAGAGAACACTGCGGTATTTATAGAAAGCTGCTGTAATGGCTACATCATTTTTCATAATATGTATAATAATAATTAAAAATATTACATACATTAAAGCTTTTTAAATTAAACTGCTACTATACATAAGAATATGTACTACATTGTCAAATAAATTTTGAGTTTTATAAGTCATTTTGAAACCGTGTGCTTATTCCTTACATAATAGGAATCCATAAATTAATTTCAAAAAATAATTGTAAAAAAAAATTGAAAAATAATGTTTATTCCAATGTAATAATGTTAAATGTATATAAAAGTTCAGTAAACTTTACCTGGATTTAGATAGTAGCTTAAAATATATTGAGCTAAAATTTTAATGGTTGTTTTAAATTTTCATAAATAGTTCATTAGTTCCGATTTAAAAACGATTTCACCTCTACAACATTATAAAGATATTCATATTATTAAAGAGCTTTATTCTCCTATATTATGCTTTCTTCATGCGGAATTAATGCATAATGAGACATTTAGGTGGCTTTAAGTTCCATTTATTCATTTCTTGTTCTAAAGTCAAACCGAGGGTGAGAAGAGAATTTACACATGTAACACTCTATTCAGTAGGGCACAATTCATGATTAACGTCTTTATGGGTGTAGCGAAAAAATTCTTTTTCGTCTAAAAAGTCAAAAGTTTTTAATCCACAATAAAAAGTATAAGGTCTTCACCTAACATCCAATACCAATAAAACAGTGAAATTCAACAGCAACACCATGGAGGAATCATCAGAATTAACTGGAATTTAATGCACAAATAACTTGTATTAGTACAAATAAATAACGAAATTTTCAAAACAAAAAAAAAATATTAAGTGTCCGAAATCATTATTTAGCGTAGCCACCACGCGCTGCAATAAACACGGCTATATGACATGGCACGGCGTCAAACAGATTTTGAATGTCTGCTTGTGGATAGGAATTCCATGTTGCTCGTAGGCGCAGTAAAAGTTCGTCTTTTGAAGCTGCAGGGCGTGGATCAGGAGCAAGTCGCCAACCAACCAAATCCCACTCGTGCTCAATAGGTGACATATACGCCGAATAAGCAGGCCAAGGAAGAAGCTGCATGTGTTGGGCTGAACAGATGTCTCGTACAGTCTTCGCAACATGTGGGCGTCCATTATCCTGCAGAAAGATAACTCCAGGGATGCCTTGAAGGAAGGGAACGACTTCGGGCTGTAGTGCTTCACCGACGTACCTGTTGCTATTTAGATAACCTTCCATTCGTAGCAAATTGGATCGTTCATGACATGAAATCACACTCCAAACCATAACTTCGGGTGTTAGGCCATTATTTCGTTCAATATATACACTGCTGCTTGTAAAAAATGCAACACCATGAAGGAATCATCAGAATTAAATGAACTTTGCAGAAAATATCAATTATAGAATGTTACTTAAAATAGTAAAATTTCAGAGCCACCACGCATGCGTTGCGAGCGCAGCGCCCGCTGAACTTATGCTGAAATTCGTATAAATAGAGGGCTGTAGTGGGATGTTGAAAATAGTTAATGATTATTTGTTAGTGACGAACACTTAGTGAGACCTAAGTGTGCCTCCACGACGAAATAAGGAGAAATTCCAACAAATTATGGAATTTCAACGGGGGAGTATTATCGGCCTTGGAGAAGGACGATTTCCCTATCCTGAAATAGGAGCTCGTGTGCAGCGGAACAGTTCCACAGTGATGCGAGTTTTGCAGCAGCGGACAACTCGAAAAACTGGCAGTGGGTGACGGAAGATCACGACAGTGCACGACGATCGACACCTTCTCCGCATGGCGGTTAATGACTGTACAGCTTCCTCTGGGACCACACACACATAGTTGGCATCACGTTGGTCTACTGCTACAGATGTACTAATGTCAGCTTCGTCAATTCGTCGACGCCTGCTGCACGCGGATTGCGAGCAAGGATGCCTTTATACAGGATGCCCCTCACGGCAAACCATCAACGGCTGCGTCTCAAATAGTCTCATGAGTACAGAGCCTGGCAAGTTAATTGGCAACAAGTTGTCTTTTCAGAAGAATCCCGCTTCAATTTGTGGGACCATGATGGCCCTTTTCGTGTTAGACGCTATGCCTGTGAACACTTGTTTCCAGAGTGCATTATAGAACGACATAGTTGCATAAAACCCGAAGTTATGGTTTGGAGTGTGATTTCATGTCATGGACGATCCAATTTGCTACGAATGGAGGGTTATCTAAA
Organism: Trichonephila clavata; assembly: GCA_019973975.1. Taxonomy (NCBI): domain Eukaryota; kingdom Metazoa; phylum Arthropoda; class Arachnida; order Araneae; family Nephilidae; genus Trichonephila; species Trichonephila clavata. Next base: position 419,295 of record BMAO01019804.1, on the reverse strand, counting down.
TAGCAACAGGTATGTCGGTGAAGTGCTACAGCCTGAAGTCGTTTCCTTCGTTCTCGGCATCCTGAAGCTATCTTTCTGCACTCCCACCATATTGCAAAGAAATGTTAGAAACTTCTGTTCAGCCCAACACATGCAACTTCTTCCTTGACTGCTTATTCGCCAGATATGTCACCTATAGAGCACATGTGGGATTTGGTTGGTCGGCGTCTCGCTCGTGATCCGCGTCCTGCTGTTGCAAAAGAAGAACTTTTGCTGCACATACAAACAATATGAAATTCTCTTCCACAAGCAGACATTCAAAATCTGTTTGACTCCATGCCACGTCGTATATCAGCATTTATTGCAGCGCGATGTGGCTACATCAATTACTGATTTCGGACACTTAATTTTTTTTTTGCATTGAAAATTTCGAATTTTTTTTCTACTAATACAAGTTGTCTGTGCATTAAATTTCATTTAATTCTGATGATTCCTTCATGGTGTTGCATTTTTTACAAACATCAGTTTATATATATTAGTTAAGCTGATTATAATCATTTTTAATTTGAGATTTCCTCTGTCTGCTTTATGATATTTTTGCTGTTTAATTGCGATTAAAAATTCAAGATTATAGTATAAGAGACGAATATTTTGAGAAATAAACACTAATTGTAATTTTCTAGTATATATTTCCATCTTAGAGCTATTAATGTTATAGTTAACTATAATAAATTACTGTAATTGGTTTTACGTTCACTTTTTATTTTTTAAGGAAGCGTCAATATTTTTTCCCTTATGATTCGCTAAAAGCTCTGTGTATAACATGGATGTGCTGATTGCGCACACCAGTTGAGATATTTACTTGCCTTGATAATATGTTGCAAATTTTTACTGTAGTTATGCTTTTTTATTTTATGTTGCTAGTATATACAATAGGTATAATGAGATCCTTCTCGTATCAGTTTTCTTTAATCGTCTTCTGAATAAGCTTCGAGTAAACATGGGAATTACAGAATAATCTTTTACTTTATTTGCTTCCCACGTAGTAGCCGCATGAGGCTGAACGAACACGACTAAATATTGTAAGAGGAATGAAAAGTTGAAAAAATACAGACATATTCATGTGCTTTTCAGAATTTACTAAAAATAATGAATATACTTTTTATTGTTTAAAAGTAACATTCTTAGAATTACTTTTGAAAATATTCGAAAACTTTTCAGATAAGGAATTAGTTAGATATGCGATTCTTACTACAATTTGATATTCTTAATTCCTATAGCCCTATAAGTGAAATAGAAAATTTCTTGATGCATCAAGTGACAACTATTCAAATTTCCAACTTGCCAAACATTTTGATTATCGATTTGAAAGGAAAATGCCAAAATTTCATTCCTATTTCTAATATTGAAGAAACATAAATTCAAATATCATAAAGTGTTTAACTTGAATTACATTGACGATTAAAGAAACATCTTTTGTCTAACCGGGGGTAGCCACAAAATTTTACGAAAAACGGGGAAGGGGGTCAGAAATAAAACATTTGCGTACTACTGCCTTAGATGTGAGCTAAAAAGTCTTTTGAGTAGTAGAGTATATGGATGATTTGCGTGCAAACATCATATAAAAACCTCTACGTGAAGACAGTAATACAAATCTATTAGTCTCAACAGATTCTATAGCCTTGTTTTCTTTTCAGTATTTTTCTTTCTTGACTGCAGTTTATTCATGTTTTTATAGAAAAACGCACAAAACAAGCAAAATGTTTAGTTTGTTGCAATTTTTAAGTTGAGTTACGGTATTTTGTAACTTTGTTTTAATAATGGAAAATATATAATGTGAATGTTACTTATCATAACAAGCGTTAATATTATCTCTCATTTGAATAGTCTGTACAGAAATGTTGGGAGCAAGAGCCATATAAGAGTCCTTAAAAACAACACTCAGCCTTTCTAGAAAAAAATAGGAATATTTTTTATGACTTGTTATTTATAGATGAAATTTTTAAATAAAAAAATCCTCTTATTTTATTTATTGATATATAGTATATTTTATTTTCTAAAATAATGAACGAGGCTTATGAATAAATACTTCTAGAAACTGGATAATTGTAAATCTGAAAATAATCCAGTAATAGAGAGAGAGAAATTTTTCAAGAAGTTACATTTATACAATACTAAATGTCTGTAATTCTTATCATACCCTATTTTGTATTATTAAATGTTTAATTAATGCAAACTTGGGATTTTAATATTCTAACATGTGTATACATTATATTTATTATAAAGCTAAGTTATGTCCAAATTTATCTCAATGACAATACGAAGATTTTGAGTGTAGTCAAATATTAATTAGTTTAAAACTTTAACTAGGGAGAACCTTAACACAAAGCATTTAAATCCATCAATTGTAATAATAGATTCACAATAGACATCATCACATAGAGTATATCATCTTACATGCATACACAATTTTAGACGGATAAATTCAGAATATTGTTACTCCTACAGCAATTTCCTATGTACACTATTTGCTATTTTAAATTTCCAATTATTATTTTATTGCAATATGACATTTACTATCGTTATTCAAATAATAATTCCAAGTAGAGTAGAGAAATATTGCTTTTGAATTTGGTCTTGTAGTTAACTTACTGATATCATATCTTGCTGATATACTTTCTTGACTTACTGTTATCCGAAAAACATACACCCCCAGCTTTTTTTTTTTAAATTCAATAGACATACTTCTAAAAAAAACATGCAAAAATACTTTAAAAAATGTTTACCACGTTGTCTAAAAGTCATGTCAGAGAAAATAAAGAGAGCCGTTGAATTAAAAAACTGTTAAAAAACGAGATGAAAAATCAATTGCATAAGTTTTTATATTCGTGCATTTGCGTTTAACATTTTAGCATATCTGTACAATTAGCATTTATGTTAAGTTCATGCACGTTTCGGTTAATAAATAAATTAAAATTATGAACACATATATTGTCTCAGGGATGAATTTCAAGTTGAATTAAAGGTAATAAAAATAACATTAATTAATTATTTCCCACTGATTTTTGATACTAAATTTTTTCTCTCAATGAAATGAGTTGAACTCACACGTTTTTCACTAAAAAAATACCACATCCGCTATGCTTGAATTCAAAAAATATTTTCATCTAGTAACGATATTTTGTGCTGAAAAATCATTTTCCAAACATTTTTAATGGCATTTAATTGTTTAATTTGAAAATATGATGCTTATTTTTTGCTATTTGTTAATTTTGGAATTTGTGTTCATAATTCTAGGAATCCAGGTGAGTGAAATTTCCGGTTTTCTCGGAGTTTTTGGTTGTGTTCAAATTTTTGATCAATGTATAAACATTATTTTTCGAACTTGAACCCAATTTAAAGCCCTAAAACTAATACTAATAGTTAAATGATGAATTTCATCTCCATCCTTTCGTAAAACAATAAACGATCTCAAACCGTGTTAGTGTAAATCAGTCGTGCAAAAGGAGAGAAAAAAACTGCCAGTTCTTAAGCCATGTATTTCAATACCATGTGATAAAAAAAGTTGAGTGGATTTGTAATTAAAATTTTAAAGGAGCATTTCTGTTTAACTCATAAGAGTGCATACTTATTTGTAGATAAATTAAACAAAGAAACTTTAGAGCAAAATCAATCATTTACCTTCAATTGAACACAAAAATTCTCTTGGCAAAATTAACGTGTTTTTCAGGCTCTCGAAAGTAAAAAGAAAAGAAAAAAAAACAGAAAAGAAATAAAAAATAGAAGAATGAAAAGAAGCAACAAGTTAATTCTTCGTAAATTGCGATATAATCTGCAATGGAAATCGCTTTAGTATTTTGATCCTCACTAAATTGCGTGCCCTAATTCATTTTTGGTGTTTCTTAATGCAAACTCTATCGAGAAATCGCTACAGAATTCTCATATCTTGTCTTCCTCTTTGTAACAAGCTACGTTATAATTTTGCCTTGTTTTCCGAGCAATTTTTCAAGGTTTTATCTCTCCTTGCACTGCTACAAGGGGGTAATTTATTTCTCCTTAGCGTAAAAGAGTCGGGATTTAATACGTCTGCATGTATCTTCTGAATGTTTGTTTATTAGGACACGAATCGAGATCCATACTTGGAAGCTGTCATTATTCACGAACAACTGGAGGTACACTTTATCGAATATTCTCGTCTGAATAATAAAATAAATGAAATAAATGTAGACTCGTCCACTTTCGAAATTGTCCAAGGAAATTTTTTAGGAAACAAACAATTTTCTTGTCTGCTTTACATTCATGATTTTCATATGTAAGATCTTTTTACATATTTAGCTACTGAAATATTTACGCATGAACTGATTTTAAACAAGATTTTCATTTGAAAGTAGATTCTTAAAAATAATGATTGGGAGTAAAAAGGATTTACTTATTTTTGTTTATTTTTGCATTGTTTTAAGTTTTTTAACACATAACTCTCAGGCTTAGAAAAATTTAATATACTTTTTTTAAACTTAACTGTGTGCATATTACAAAAAAGTAAAACTAAACAAATAATAATATACTAATTCAACTGATTAGTGGAACAATTTTATATAAACATAATATTTTATGCAATAATTGTTTTTTAAATTAATTATATTTTGATTGTTAATTATCCTTTTACTCAACTTCAAAATTCTATACTGTGAACGGTGTATTATTTATAGTTCAATGCAATGTAGTTAAATAAATAAATGTACTTTAATATAAGATTCATAGAGTATTAAAATTTATAAAGTGTTTTTTTTTAAAATTTTAACAATATTTTGATTACCCTAAGCTTATATACCAGAAACATAAAAATATTGAAATTTCTATTTAAATGTAATTTATTTGTAGAAAGTTACTAAATTTATATTTGTCTGAATATCAGTAGGCAACTCTCTTGAGACTAAAGAACTTAAAGAAATGTACATATATTGCTTCAATTCATAGCATAGTAAATTTATTATGGTTACTAGAAGTCATGATGTTTTGTTACTGCCTCTACTTTAAAGCGGATTATATTTCGAGAGCAATAAAAAGAAACAATGAATTAATTATGAATAAAAAAGCTCTTTTCATAGTTCTTCAATGCTTTAAATTATTGCAATATATATATAGCGCATTTCATTAATTTTCAGAATTCATCTATTTGCATTCATTTCGGATTCCGTACAATTGTGTACCGATTGAAAAATTCATTTCTCATGAAATTGAATGGAAATAAGATTAAATTTTCGAGAATGTTTGATACATTTGAGTTAAACAAAGAATTGGTATATCATGAATACTTGTTTAAAAAAAGTAAATAATCACAAGGAAATTTATTTAAATATTTTGTTTAGATAGGTGGATAATTCCTCTGGCAATTCAGAGGAGTTCTAGAATTTAGAGAGTGCAATACATTAGCAATTGAAAAAAAGTTAATATATTTGTCCTACAATGATAATAGTGAAATATGAGTTTAAGAAAAAAAATAATAATTGGTTTTTCTAAGATATGACAAGCATTGGCTTTTTGAAACATTAATGGATTTTAAAATGTTAACTAAAATAAGATTTAGATTCCGGAAAAAAACTTAAATGTTAGAATAAAGATAATGATTTAATTTTAATTAAACTTGTATACCATTGTTTAGAGATAGAGAGGAAAAAAAGCAGATTTTAAGCAAATTTCAAATATTGAATGCGTTGGTGTGCAATTTGTAAATCCTAAATAATAATAGAGACCCATAATTAAAACAGTGATAGAGCTTAATTCTTCCTTCTTTATATTTACTGATTTAAAAAAAGTAATAATCTTTTTTTTCTATTACGAGACTAATAAACAATTATAAATGAAATTTGCTTCATAATTATTGTAATGAACAAACTCTTCCATTTTTGATCGTTAACAACTTAAGTGAAACAATCCTTATTTTTTCTTTTCAGTCTTCTATTCTAAAGTGTGCATATGATATCTGAAATCAAATCAAATAAAGTTTTTTAAAGCGGTTTTGCAGGTCCTTAATGGTTTTAAAAATATATATTAATATTTAATAATATTTGTCTACAAAAGTCATCTGACTTTTTCAGTGGTGTTGTATAAGACACCAACAAATTAAAATTTTCTTGAAATAAAAGTATAATCATTTATGCATTGAAAGGTGTACTATTTAAACACCCGAAAACTACTTGTTTTTGCTTAATAATTTCTATAGCGTGGGCTTTATCATAGACTCTTGTTTAATAGTTAAGCCACACAAGAATTCCAGTTACACAGGAACACTTTTAGCTTTTATTAAATTCAAGAAAAATCTTCTGTATTTCAAAACACAATAAATAGCCTGTAATATATTATTCGAAAAATTTGACAGCATTATTTTGTTCCTCTTAGCCACTTACATTCTTCTGATTTTGTTCTATAAATTTATGTATAATTCATCCTTAGCAACTTTCCACCAGAGTATATGCATATATATGTAAGTTTAACTTATATGCACATAATATGAAACAATAGACAGGCTTTTATCGGCAAGGGGCTACGGGCATGTCCATTGAGAACATGTTAGCATATAGTATTTATTTTCTATTATTGTCACATGAAAATCGTTATCAGCTAATGTACTGTTCCATTTAATCGTTGTTTTATCCTGGAAAACAAGCCAAGTTCCCATTGAACCATTGTTTAAAAAAGCAAATAAAACCTTTATTTTGTTTAGTATAAATGTAAATTTAACATGACATAGTAAAAAGACTTCACTTGCATACGATATTCATTCCCAATAACACTAAATTTCTACATTTCATACTTAAAAGTATTTTTATATTAAGCATCTGAAAGCATTGTTCCATTCTCTATATATTATACCCTTTTGGGCCTTTAAAACGGAGATCTATACCTAACATTTTAAAGAGCTTTTTTAGAAAGATCTTTTCTAGTCCAGTTTTCTAAATGACCTAGAGTTCCCACAGAATAAGGAAGTGTGTGCTGAAGAAATAAAACTTTCTTTCCATTGTCTAAATTCCGTGCTCGGTTTCTTACATCTCTCTGACGGAACATCTCCTTTCTCTGTTTTATCTGTAACCAACGAAGAACACAGACAGCCTATTAAATTCCAAGCGTACAAGACCTCTTGGATACGTTTGAAAGAAGTTATGGCCAAGTATTAAAGTTTAATAAGCCTTATTCCATAGGATGATTAAGGAAAGATCTGTCCGTTTTTTTCTCCAATGTTTTTTTCCCGATTGGTAAAGGACGCACCAGGGACAGAGAAAAGAGTAGATTTTTTTTGTAATGTTGTTCATTCTTACATCCGCTAAAAGATTAAAAGGTAGAACTTTCTTCATGATTCAGTTAAGCATAGATTTTAAATTACTTTTGGATTCAATTGGAGAAGAGTTTAGCATGCAATTCAAAAAATTTGGAATCTGAGAAAGAATCAATTATATACAAAGTAAATAAACCAGTAAATCGAATATTCGTTAAATACGCATACATAGTTACGTTTTTATTGTGTTTAGGCTTCTTGAGGTTTTTAATTTTGAATTGAATATCTTTTTTACCATGGGAATTTATTTGCTGAATTCAGAAATTTATTTGAAACTAAAAGTATTTTACTTTCAAGTTATGAAACTGTGACAACATAATGACCACAAAACCAGATTTTTTAACATACAAATGTAATGGGTTCTTCTTGTGCCTTTCTACTAATCTTCAAGGGAAAACACCTCTTATAAATTGTTTGATATGAGAACTTCTTTTCTAAGGAAACCGTGATGTATGCAAAGTAAAATTACTTTTTAAGGTTCAATTAATTGTGTTCATGGTGGAAGATAGTAATTGAACGTGTTGATGTTAGATTATAATAGAGCTCATATCTGAATTGTTAGTGTAAACAGAAAAAAGATTTAGGACCTCATTGTTCGAGTTCAAGGAATCAAGGTGAATATCTGGATTAAACAAAAATTCTCATAAATATTTAGAATAAGTTAAGCCGACTCACACTTCCATTAGCTCCAACTAAAGTTTATAGTATTTGAAAAGATCAAAATAAAAAGCTTTTTGATTTTTGTAGATGGCTCTTCATCCCACCAACGCGAGTAAATGTTTACTGCACATTCACTTGAAGTTAAACGTATGTACATATTCACTTTATGTGTGTGTACCTTTCATCTCATCGTCAATTTCTTGTGGTGAGCTTACGCAGTGTTGCATCATCCATCGGATTCGACCAATTGCGTGCTCAGATTTGAATTCTAATGCATCAGAACAGGGATTTTTAAACTTTTGATCAACGCGGCCCCCCTTTATGTATTAGCCTGACATCGTGCAACCCCAAGATTTTGATTTCCCCTCCCTGATTCCCACCACATGGCTGAGTGAATTAAAGGTTCCTCAATAATCCTAAGACTACCTCTGCTACTTATATATTCTTTTTAAAGCATTTTTTCCCCTTTAAGAAAACACTTGAAGCCAAAAGACAATCCTTGCTATAATGGGGAAGCTTTTTCTTAACACTCGAAATGGCTCCACCTTGCTTTAAAGAAGTATCATATTGTTCAGCATTTTTGCGTTTCAAATTAAGTCAATAATCCATATACAAAACACTGAAGAAATTTCAAAAGTAATATCAATAATTGATATAAATATTATGAAATTAAAAGAGGAAAATAGCTTTCAACTGTCTAAAAAATCTATAATGAAACAGAAATCGAAAAATTAAATATAAAATGACTGATCTGAAAAGATGAAAAATATAGTTCTGATTATATGAGATAGATAGATAGACAGGAGGCAATACAAAAAATATGCACGAACAAGAAAATACAGTACAATATTATTATAGTTAAAAAATCATACGAGGGAGACAAAATTACACCAGTCTTTTACAAATGGATTGCAAAATATAATAGACCAAATTATATTAGTTTATTGCTGATAGATTGCTGAATAAGGAAACAGAAATCTAAACTATTCTGATTCATATTGTTAAAAATATAATGTAACCAGGAAAGGAATAGCTTTTTGTATAGGTTTTTTTTAAGTGAAATTCAGCAGTATGGGAGCAATAAAAACATAGAGTAATCTGTTCTCGGAATAATTAAATAAACATTGTGGAGTGGAAATCAACTGGAACCTATGAAGGTAAACGTGGAATCAATTTTCCCACTTGGTCTCTCAATCTTTAAAAAAGGGAAACATTAGTTGTTAAATATTCCCTAGAAAGGTGATGCGGACCCCCGGGTGTCCATGGACCACATTTTAAGAACCCCGCTGTAGTAGAACTTTCTCGAAACTACTATGATAACAATAAACTGAGGGCCTTTGAAAATGAAAGGAAGATTGTTTTCGTCCATCGTAAGCTTCACTAGCGCGTTTTCGTGATGTCCCTGCTGCCTTCAAGTTTCGCGAATGCCATGCTTATTTAATGAGCGTTCTTAAGGATCATCGTAATTATACATATGATCAATATATCTGCCTGAAAATCTTTCGGCCAGAATTACATCCAAAATTACATCAAAACCGTGAACTGCGAAAGTTACACGCGCGCGCACACACACATACATATACGAGAAAATGTTTGAGTATGTGAGATGTACCACAAAAATGGAAAGCCCCAGCCACCACATGAGTTTGCATACACCTAAACTATAGAAAGTATTGGTTTGCCTCTCGAAGATATTTTTCTGAATTTCGCTTTAGACTTTTTAAGTAGTTTCAAATTTGGATGTAATGATTTTAGATCAGATAGGACATCATATATATATCTGAAGGCAATAAATTATTCGTAGTACGGAATTTCGGAGAAAGCTATTTTCATTAATATTTAATTTATTTAGTGTTACACATTCGCGTACATTTGTTTTTTTTTTTATGATAGAATTACTAGCGTGTTTTAAATAAAACATTGTAGAAAAGGTTTTTTCCCGATACTTGCATATTAATTTTGGTTTAACACGATGTGTCGATGTTGGTGAGTTTGCTAATATATTACTGCGGTCATTTAATTTTGACCTGCACTGTCTTGTTACACTTCTATTTTTGTTTTTGTTTTTCAATTAAATTTATTGTAATTAAGGTTTGATTAATATTTATGTACATATACATACATAATTTTTTTTATAGATTTCATAATTTTTCAACTCTTTGTTTTATTATTATTCATATAAACGCGAAAAATACCTTTAAAATTTTTGAATACAAAAGAAGAGTGCTGCATTATCTATAAAATATAGCAGAAAGTTAAAACTGCTTATATAATGGGGTTAGAACTCATTTATTCGGCTAGGTAGTGTTTTGACTTTTGTTTATAGCAATGAGTAAATTACTAAAGTATAATGAATAGATGCTTTGAATCCAATATTTGTGTAAAAATAAGTTTGAGAACTAAGAAAAGCATTCAATAATGGATAGATCATTTATCGAAAAAAAAAATGATTAACCAATTGTTTCGAAATTTGTGATCCAAATGCAAATTCAGAGTTTGAAAAGAAAAGAACTATGTATATCCTTTGCCAAATTTCTAAAATAGTGAAAAACTAACACTAAATAAAACTAAAATTATATGTATCTATACATACATATTCATATTTTTTAAATTTTCTTTTACATTTAATAATGAATAAATTTCAAAAAAGAGAATGACACTTATATCAAAATAAAATAAGACACACAGATTGTGATATAATATTAAAAATCTTACAAAAATGTTACTAAATGTACAGGCTGAGAGATTTAAATATAGTGTGTATTATGAATTAAATTTTTAATTTTTAGTTTGACTTTCTTTAATTTAATATCACGATGTTAAGAATTTATTTCTCAATATCTTATTTTATTATGAAACTAACTACATCAGAACTGAGGAGCCGTGCAAAATTATAAAAAAAAATTCAATAAAAAAGTCATAATTGTTTCAGATTCTCCCCCCCCCCTTGTTTTGTCTTCGAGATGTAAGTTTTATATTATGATGAACAGTCTGACTCAGCCCCCCCCCCAATATTAAGGTAAAAAAATAATATAATCCTTTTTATCATTTAAAAACTTCTCATTTTCTCTTTTAAAGCCACCTGTGCCATTAACACTGCCCTGTTTGTCCTTTACTCATATACAGTTGGACCTCTAATTAACGAAGTCGCTAAATTCCGAAAAAGAGTTTGTCATAAGGAAAATTCATTATTTAGAGGTTAGCCTTTCAATATATTTTATAAACCACATAAAACAAATTTTAAATCCATAAACACTATGTATTGAAAAAAAGTAATTATTTCACACCTTTTTGTAAATTAATATCTATTTATTTTGTATATATCTTACCTATCAAAAAAGAAAAAGAAAAATTGCAAGGAAAAGAAGACAAAAGAATGTCGACGAATATACTGTATTTTTAAAATTAATTGCACATTAAATTAAAAAAAAATTAAGAATATTTTCTAATTTAAAGTACACAAGTAATTTTAAACATACATTGTTTTATAACTTGAAATTCTAAACATACATTACCACATGCGTCCTTAAATTTAATTACGCATAAAATATGTTAATTTTGTTTGAGTTTCTTGTTTGAAAAAAGCTTTGATGCAATTGAAGTTGTTTCTAGTGAACTAGAGAATGGAGGTTAATGGTTGCTACTCCCATAACTACATTGTCTTCGGTGAGTTTGGCACCTAATAAAGCCAATTTAAGGTTTACGAACACCATAAAACGGGTTAAATGAGAGAATAACTTGAAACGTTGAGAATAGTCGCGTTGAAACTGCCGAGACTCAAGTTTCTCACATTGATGGGATGGGGAGGTTTAGATTGGGGGTCCACTTCGGGATCATTCGATCGTAATTTAAAGGTTCTTTCGAATTTTTTGTATGCAGTTTTCAGTGAGACAATAAAAACAATAAATTTACAAACAATGTTATACATTAAGCAGAAATACCCTTTACTCACAAGTTTATAAGCATAAATACATTTTTGTATTTTTTTCATATTTTACATAATTATGTAGTTATTTTGCTACTTTTATGCGTAAAAATCTAAATAAGTTTTAAGAAATATCCCGTATTTGAATGTTTAATGAATATAGCATTGATCAGTAACACAATAGAGAATCCATTTCAAGATTTTATATTTGGAACTGTTCAGCAAAGCGGCTTTTAAAATAAAGATACATATTTTCTATTAATGGATTCTTATGAATGGTATGGTTTTCAATGAAGAAGAAATCTTTGGATCTTTTCCCTTTTAAATGAAAAGTAATTTGAAAGGAGGTATTTATATATATATAAATAACTATTTTTAACCAAGGGGATTTCCAGATAAAAATTCTTTACATAGTCGGAGTAGTACGTTAATATCATAAGAATCCATAATTTCAGTTCAACGTCAGAGAATAAATCATAAGTAAGCCTGCAGAAAAAAAATCAAATATTCGTATAATTAGGGTTGGTTTCAGAAAATACCATTAAAAAATTTACTCCGGCTTTATAATTTTTATACGAGTAGGGAAAGAAAATAAAACTTATGCAATTATCCCACTGAATGATATTTGAGATTTTTCGCACAGTTGAATGGGTTTCAATATGTTCTGTTCCTTTTTAAGTTATCGAGATATTACTTATTTTTCTACTATAACATCTTCCTTAGGTCATATAACACAAAACATAATATTCCACTGTATATTAATTTGAAAATGAAAAGCAAATTTTAATTTTTTTGAATAAAAACTATTTTGAACGTATATGTATTAAAACTTATCTATAGGCTTTAACCTCTACTTGTGTTGTGCCAAATCTAATTCCGAAAATTTACAAAATATCTAACAACAATCCAACTAAATTGGAAACATTTTACAGCACAATATGTAATACATTTTGCAGAATTCATAATTGGTGGGTAATTAAAATAATGATTCTTTTTCAGCCATTAGTCCTCGTTTTCAATTTACCTTCACCCTCCTGTATCGTCCCGAGTGTTTATTAACGAATCCAAGGCAGTGTATTTCAATGGAATTATGCATAACGTTCCAGCTACTAGTGCTTATGCTCCTTCTGCCTCAATTAACTCTTGGCGTCATTGTCACAAATTCAAGTGTCAATTCCAACAGTCGTGACTGGTATACCTACGCCACGCTTCACGGAACGAGTGAAATAATTGCAGCAGAATTCACGTAAATCCCATCGAAACTGTAAGTACTTGCGAACATAAATCTTCCTTCCTATATCACGTCCTACTGGATGACTTGATGACTGTGTTTCAGATATAACACCGCGTGTACTAGAAAATCATAACAGTGCCTCTTATTCTAATAGAGAACTGAATGGATAGCAAACATGAACAATATGTGTAATATCTTAATCCCAGCAGAGGCTTTTCGAGAACCTTTAAATTAAAATTAGTAGGAAGTACATCAACTTTTGAAGTCAGAGTTAATGTTTGATTAATATCGTGGCTTGCAATAATAAATAAAATATTAATTAACTTTTGCTCTCAGATTCCTGTATGTCATCAAAGAGCTCAGTCATAAATATTTGAATGCAAACGAGAAATATTATAGTATATGCAGTAAATTTGGTGTCGAATTTTAATTTATTTTTGAATTAATGTCTGTTATGTAAAAAATATAGTAATTATAAATAAAGAATTAACTTACTTAAGTATAAAAATGTATCGATGCTTTATTAGCATTTGAATTAAATGAAAATATTTTTCAATTTATTTGACTTGATTTTATGAATTAGAAGTATGACTTAAAATGAACTGCTACTTTATTCAAAAATTATAAAATGCTAGAATTAAAAGAGGAAAATAATCGATCAAGAGCAAATTAAAGGTCTTCCACAAGGATTGCCTGCAAGTAATTGTTTGGCCAATATTTATTTGCACTTTTATGAATATGATAGTATTAGTTTCGAATCTTATTACTTTTTAGATACGTAGATGACTTAACTATCTTTAGTAATACAGTAGATTATGTTCATATTTTCAATTATTATCCGCAATATTTGAAATTAATAAAGACCAATTACAACAGTGAGTCAGCAAACCTTTTAGACTTTCAATTAAATGTTAACAATAATCTACTAATTAGTAATATTTTTGATAAAAGAGACTCTTTTGATTTTAACATTATAAAAATGCCACTTTGGTGTACTAACCTTCACCTATCTGTTTTTAGAAATATTATCTTAAATTTTATGAAAAAGAAACAATGATTTAAAACAAAGAATTTACCAATTTCGCAATAATTGCTTGGAAAACAACTATCCAAGTAAATTCATTTTTAAATATATTTCTATGTTACCTTAACTCTTTATAATTCTTTCTTTTTAATTTTTAAATATATTCCTATGTTATTTTTTCTCCTTCTATTTTATTTATTTATTTCAATATGATATCGTTTGCTTAGTTTAATTACAATAAAACAATCTAGGTGACGCAACTATTTTTTATTTTTTGTTTCTGGTTTAACGCTCCAATATTAACACGTCATTTGTCGAGCGTGTTTGACTTAAGTACATGGTCATTTATTTCTCATTTGGTTAGTATTTTTACATGTTAGTTTTATCTAACAAAATTATTTTTTATATCCATCTCCTTGTAAGAAACCTTTCCTTTCATATTTTAATTTAATTTTATTTTATTTTTCTGTCTGATGCAAAATACACCTGTGTTAGTTTTAGGCCTAACTTTTCAATATGGCTCTGTTTTTTCTATTATGTCCAAAATTTTTGATGTACGAGGAAGGTGGATCCGTAAAGTATACTTAACCCTAAGTTTGCTGATTCGAATTCAGCAACAGTGTTAGAAATCATAATAGGTCCCCATTTTAGTCCATAGCCTCTTTTGGTTTCTTCCATTTTAAAGTTCAAACTCTGATTCCTGTTTTACATACGTTTATTTAAATCTAGTACAATATACATTTATACCATTTATTTTATAGTTATGTCTCTTGGAATCTGGTTTCTATCTTTAAGCTTTGTTGGTTGTTTAAATTTGTTATTTTTTCACTTATATGTGTGTGCATGTTTGTGTGTATATGTATGTGTACGTTTGTGTGTGTATGCTTGTGTGTGTGTATTTACACATATGTATTGGAAACTTTAAAGTATAGATTCTGCAGCATTACTGGCAATGCTGACTATAAACCGCAATTAACTTTATATAAAATTGTGGTTTAACCAGTTTTGTGTTTCGAGCCAACCTCCTCTCTTCTGTTTACAATACTGAGTCAAATTCAATTGAACATAATAGATTGAAATTCTAAATCCATTATACGAAAAAATTATTCTTACCTATATTAAATATATATAAACTCAATGTTATATTATTCGATAAAATATATTAAAATAAATGTAGCTGATTTTTAAAGCATGTATTAATATGAATAGCTTCGTATGGTAATTTTATTCTAAATATGTCTAAATTGTATTATCTTTGAAACGATATTCAGTATATTTTATTATGTAAACAGGTGTTCCTTTTATTATTTCACATTTTTTAGTTTTCGTTTATAACTACATGATATGAATAAAGGGTTTTTTAGAATGAGTATATGCTACGGAATAGAGAGAGAATCCATTCCCAATAAACATATTCATCTCGAATAGAATGCTAAATGAACTTTGATCAAAGAGTGGCAATTCTTAGCCAAACAAAATCGATCGGAAGTCATGATTAATCTAATTAAAGATTAACAATACTTGATACCCTAAAATTATCATGTATATTAAACCCTGAAGGAACTCTTTAATAAATAATCAATTCTCCTATGAGAATGTATATGTTGCTTACCAAATGTGGAATTTTGAAAAGGAAAAAGTATCAGATCAGCCCTGGTTAGTATGTATGGTAGCATTTCTCTGCATTTAATTGGTTTTATTTAATTTCCATATCGTAATTTTCAGACTGAATGATTACATTGTTGATTGAATAAAATTTTCCAAAGCACTTAGAGGATTTTCATCCATTGCATTTTAATAGTTTTAAAACTAGAGGCTTCATTAAACTTAACCAAAATTCCCAACAAAACCCAATGACTGAACTCGCGTAAGCAAGTATTAAATATTTATGAGCAACAAAGGAATAAAAAGATATCTCATACATGTGAAAATTCTGTATTTTGGGAGTATTGGGCGTTTGAAAGATACCTACGGGTACTTAAATCGAGTAAACTGTTTGCACCGCAAGAGATAAGGTAGGCTTCAAGAAGTCCATTAAAATAGTAAGCCTTACCACCCTTTACGCCCGAGTATTCTTCTGGTAGTTTACTTGAGCGAAATGTTACAGATAACAAGATCTATCTTTAAACGTGAAGGTAACACTCTCCCTAGAAAGCAAGTTGTTACTTTGTTCTCGCATTATAGCTGACGAAACAATTCGGAGAATTGTACCTTTCACGTGAATTGATCTTTATACACATGAGTGCCTACGCTCTTCATAGACTTCACACCCATGAGATCCGAGCTTTATGTGAGAAACTGAACTGATTTATACCTTAAAGTGAGAAATATACTTAAGGGTTGTAAACTGCGTTTTAAAAGGTTTGTTTGTAGCTTTCTATTAGAAAGTATGCATTCTCTAATTTAATAGACTTCAGATAAATTTAAGCCATCTATTTACGTATATCTTGCTTGCTTATTTACTGATAATAATTAATCTACAATAAAAATGAGCCAACATACAATCCGCCTTGAGGTAAATTTATAAAATTTAATGCAAATACAAATGTTCTCAGTTTAATTCATTTTTTAAATATCATTAGAATCTTTAGGTCTGTGCTATAGTTCCCATGGACAATTTCAAAAGAGATTTAGATGTTTATCAATTTAAATCATTTAATTGAATGAAAGAATGTATCCATTTAAAAATACAAAATGTAAAATTTAGTAATTTTATGGAAATAATTGGTGAATTTTAAAATATATGCTTGAATTTATAATGTGATCAGTTTTCAAGGAAAGCTGATGTCCCAAAAATCTGCATCTGTGCATATAACCACTTATTTAGTTAATTAAATCATAGAAACTTCATTCATTTATTTATTTTCTATAAGTCTTTGCGAAACGTGGAATAGAAAATCAAAGAATAATATACCAGTTCAGATACCACCTTCAAATGTAAAATATGTGTCTCAGAATTACTAGGATTGTCATTATTTCCTTTCTGTGCAGTTACATAGCCTTATTAAATTAGCTACGCCATATCAAGTCTTTTTAATTAGTTTTAAAGTTTTAACGTTAAACTTGAAGAACTGAAAAATATGCAATGTGGCACAGCAAAAGAGTTTTGTAGAAAATGGATAATTATTCAGTAAACCAAATGAATAAATACCTCCTTATTTCAATTAACCAGTTTGTGATAATTGATCATCAAAGTGCTTTAAATGATCATTATTTGCAGCCCATTCTAAAGTATTTAATTCTCTTGGAAAGAATTTAATACTTGATTTCATTATTGTACAATTAAACATCTCGAGTGCTTGTTATTTAATTGAAATGTGTATCTAGTTTTTGACTTGGTATAACCAGCGCTAAAAACAGGATTCACTCACCTAGAACAAATGACTAATTAGGCTGTCAGGAAGCTATTTCCAGAACTAATTACTTCTGAAAATGTCAACTTTTATTAGAGCACAAACATATGACCGACGGTAATGAAAATAAAATGATGCAGATTTTGAATAAGAAACAGACACAATATGTTGGAGTTACGTTTAAAAAGATCACGCGATGAATCTAAATACAAGTTAAATATATTTTCATTTAAAATTCTTATAAAACATTTGTATATATATATATATATATATATATATATATATATAGACACTCTGTTACTTTTACTGGAATATTTTTAAAATGGATGGTTTAATATTAAGCATAGCAAAAGAGGAAATATAGTTTTTTACAGATATAAATGATTGTTTCCCTTAAGTAAGGTTTCATCCCAAAGCAGTTAATTAATATAAATCTATGAATAGTTACCGTAAAAGTAAAAATGAGTATTCATATTAAAAATAATGTAATTAATTAGCTAATTTTCAAAAAATGTTTAAGTCAATTGCTAGAAGTTTAAATTGTTTAAAAAAGAGAATTTATTGATGTGGGCTTAAACTGAGAAAGTATCTTTTTAAAATGATAGTCAAAAATGAAGATATAATGTGACGGGAAAACATGTAAATATCATGCATATTACTAAAACCAAAATTGAATTTGAAAGAAAAGTTTAAATTTTTTGCGGTAGAGCACTGTAATAACTAAGGATATTATAGATAATCCATAAACTATTTTTAATTTACTATATGAATGCAATGGGTGCTTATTTTAATTTATTCTTAAACGTGTATTTGTTGTTATTTTGTCTTAATCAACTTTACATTAGAACTCCGCAATTAATCCTTTATAAGACGGTATATAAATTCTTGATATAAACTCCATGTATAAGTTCTTGAATTTTTGATTACGAAACGTATCTAATTTATGATGTATATGTTAATATTTACAAATCATTTCTTATAAATATCAAGTAAAAAAATATTAAAAAAAAATTCAAAACACATAAGATATTTTATCTAAGTTCCCAGTGAGTAGTTAGAAACATACTTCCCACCAAAAAATAGTGTTAAAAAGATTAAATTCAAGAAAAAATAACTCAATTTATTCTTATAAATTGATCTAAATCTTAAAAAATTAACATAACATTTCCAAAAACAAATAATACAAAAAAATTAAATCAATCCCTACTTAGATCAACAGAAAAAAAAACACTTTATTTTAGTTACTTTTTATCAAATGATTGCAATTATATAAATGTGTATATACATATGACAGAATCACAATATGAAGTGACAATTAATTTTTGATTAATTATCATTAAAGTATCGTATTGTCATCCAAAACGGTCGTGTATATAAAATTTCAGTTCAACTGAATTCCTTAAAACTTTAGAAAAAAAATATTTTAAAGTTTTGACCCAAGTTGCTAAAAGTGAAGCCAACTTGACTGTACCTGTAATTCTTTAAATAATTAGTTTCAGTCAATTCAGTTTAATTAATTATAATTAAATTATCGTAATGTTACTCAAAACAATCGTGTATAGAAAATTTCATCTCATCTTTAAAGTGTGAGGAAAAAACCTTTTCAAGTTTTGACACAAGCCACCAAAAATGATGCCAACGTGGTTGTATCAGTAGTTATTTGTATAAATAGTTTTGATCAATTAATTTTTTATTAATTATAATTAAATTACCGTATTATCGTCCAAAATAATCGTGAATATAAAATTTCAGCTCAATTGAGTGCTTTAAAATGTATTTTATTAACGAATGAAAATCTGAACAAGATATAGGGAGATTGTGAACTAATAGTAGGAATTGAAAAAATGATCTTATAAAGTGTTAAAGACGAAGAAGGAGAAGTGAAGAAGATAACACATGAGGTGCATTACTTTCCTAAGTTCCATATACTTGTATGCGGGTATTTTTTGTACTGGTGATATATTGCTAGGAAGCAATCCTTCCTTATTTAACACTTTGGCTTTCACAAAGGTATGTCTGAAATTATCTTTAAACAGACCACCATAACGTTGTCACTCGGAGTCTTAGTGCCATAGTACTTGGTAAGGTAAGCAAATCTATTTCAACTTATAGTTTATAAGCATAATTTGTACTAATAACTCTACTGATGTGAAATTCTTATAATTCATGCAAGTGAAAGGACTAGTTTACATACTAATGTATACTTATATGAGATAAATTCTTTAATTAAATTCTGTGTATCTGGCTTACATTACTTAGAAGTAAACGAGACGCGCAGAATTTCAATTCATTGAGTATTTGAGATGGCACTTAAATGAATGTTTAAATTAACTGTTTCATATGAATAGAAAAAGAAATATTTTCTTATATATAAGAATGATAACACATTATTCAGAATAGAATATATTAGAAGCAGATAGAAAATAAGCATGCTAAAAACAAGTGACATTACTAATAAAAATATTGGATTTGCTATATTTCTGTTTGAAGTAAACAAAATTGACGGGACATTTTCATGCTTAATTGTGTTTGAAAATCCAGTGAATAAAAATAAAGCATTACGCACAATGCATTTGAATGAGGAAATAAACGACCCCCTCACCTTCCGGAATGGAAACAAACTATACAATCTGAGTGTTTTATTAAAAATACTTTTAAATATATTAACCCTAATAGGAAAATATAACTAATAACTTTTCAATCACAGCTATTTTGAAGCGAATAATGAATTAGAAAGAATTTTTTAACATTTTGTTGTAAGAAACAAGCATGTAACGAAAACATTATATGATTAAGGGGAAAAAAAACATTTTTGTATAGGCTAAACATTCTGAGTTCATATCCAGGAACCAGTAAAAGAATACTCATCTTGTCTAGAGATAACAATCTTAGAAAAGCAAAATCTTGGGTTAAGTTAAAATGTACTGAATCCACACATATGTAAAGGGTTATACTGAGAGAAACTGAATTTAATCGAACTTAACTTACTTCAGAGAGAAAGAATTAAGATAGATATTAATACTTGGAGTTAAATATTTTATAGTAAATATGCCCTAATCACACATATTGGAATATTCTCTACGCGTATTTTCTAATAAGACATATTCGTAAATATCGTAATTATACGAAGATAAATTTCATGGAAAAGTGACTTTCTTTGTGATACTTTATTAAAGAGCGGATAGTAAAAGAAAACTGAGAAAACTCCTAACTCATTATTTCGTATCGTTCTTTTTATTTTATTTTAGATTCAGCTAATAGATATATTTAAAATAAAATCAACATTTTCGTTATGTAAATCTAAATTCAAAAAACTCCTAAGTACCCGTAGATACATAATCTAAAAGAACTTCATACGTAGAAATGTATTTATTAAACATTTAAATTTTATTTTCAAAGTGGCTATTACAAATATCTTATTGAATTTGGTCCCTATAAGTTTAGTTAATTTCATACTGAACAACTCTGAGAAAGTTAAAGTTTTCGTAGTAGCGACTGTCGAAAATCAATTAGTTAATAGTTTTTATGAAATATACAACACACTTATAAATTTAGAACATATAAATTTAGAAATATTTCATATATATAGTTTCTTAAGTAATGCTTCAAAGTATTACACTACATTCAATGTTATGCATCTATTTTATGAATATGTTTTGAATTTTCGTTAAAAGAAATTTTTAGGTAAACATCATTCCATAGATTTTAAAATTACTCATAGTTTGATGAAATTTCTAGATTTCTTAAGTAGTTCTAATGAATTGAATGACAGTAACTACTTATTGGATTTTTTTTATTAGTTGCAATTAAAGTTTTTACTGAAAGAGATGAAAAAGTAAAAAGTGTATTCAATTTTGGTAATGTTTTTAAAGAACCTCGATTTTTTATTTGAAAAATGATTACGTGGTTTTAAATAATTTAAAACCGGTTTTTATGGTTTTCATTTGTTTTAAGACCACTAAACCCGATTTTTAAACCCAGATTTACAAAAAATACGAACTCGATGGTGATTTATAAAAAAATGATACACAAATAATGGAATTCGAGTACGTACTACTATGAAAATATGCACATTTTTATCAAAAAGAATATATTGGAAGTGTGCTTATAATACATCAGTTGAGTCACCAGCAAATGTTTTAGAGCACACCTTTTCTTTTCTCGTTCAGCTATTTGATCATCTCTTTCTCGAAGATAATGGCACCAAAAGAATTTTTTCTCACCACAGCTATATTTAAACTCCTCTAAAATATAACTGGCCATACTGAAACGTGGGTTGATGTTAATTTATCTTATTATTTACTTTGATTTCTTGCCAGCATGTGATTGCGAAAATGTTACTGATAAAATGTAGCTACAATTTTTTTAACAAATATCTATATTGAAAATTCACATAATTAAAAAATTGTTTCGAAGTGCAATTATGTAATGAATGACAATAATTTAATAATTGATAATGGAATTTAATAATGATGATTTTTTACACTTAAAAGTTTAGTAAACACTATGCGTTTAGTTCTTTTTATTAACGCAGCATGTATAGTATGACATATCTTGCGAATTTCTCTTTTGAGTTATCAATGTGTAAAAACGAAAAACCAGTTTCCAGCGCTTATACAACCGGTTTTTATTTAGTAGGCCAATTTTCCTGTCCGAATATTCTTTATTTTAAAGTTAAAACATTTTTCTGTTACATATAAAGTTATGTATTCCCTTTCTTAAATCTATTTAAAATTTTGATACGTAAGAACTATTAAATTCCAAAACTACTTAGTGATGTAATTACAAAAATTCAAGAGTATAAAACATAATAAAACAAAAGTAGCATTATATTATGTCTATTGCTGCTATAAATCCAGTTTAATCTGCAGATATAGAATTAACTTCATGCAAACTATTAAAAAAATGGGGTTGTAATAGACTCAAAAATAAAAATAATCTTTCAAATTTACATTTTGAAAGTATTGACCAAAAAATTTATCGTAATATTCCAAAATAACAGTTGGTATTAGTGTATAGATAAACATAAGGGATAATTAATGATATGATAACTAATCGTCTAGATATTATGAAACGCCTGGAATTTAAAATAAAGTATTCTTCTGCCATTTCTGCTGTTATATGCAGAAAATAAGCGAGTAAAGGGAGCAGAAATTAGGTCTAAATCTTCGAAAAAGTGGGTTTGTAGCACTCTGAGAACGAGAAAAAAAATTATACTTGAACACTTTCTAAAAGAGTAGGCCCAACACAAGAAAAAGATTCACTGTAAGTGTAAAAGAAAAGTAATTCAATTCAAAAAACTTTGAAATTTGATCTTTAAATACTCCATTTTCCCAGTTTTTAATTTTTCAACTTTCCCATAATATTGAAGAAATGTTTCGGCTGCTGAGCTATGATATTTGCATGCACATATAGTGTACTTGTGTTCTATTGGCCACAATTTTTGTTCATGGAATCAATAGATTTTATTTTGAAACATGATAAATAGAAAAAAAATAGTGATTTTATATATTTTTTTCTTTTATTTTTCATTAAAACTTATTTAATTAAGAGATAAAAATAAAATTTTACGCATTCAGAATACAGCTATTTTTTAGCTTTAATTTTATTTAAGATTGTAGGATATTTACTTTAATTCTTTCGAAATTTATCTTGTGTGCAACATAAAGATAAGTAGGTTTTATTTGTTTTTCATGTGCACTCAATAGAAAAATGTATGTTGTTATTATAAACTTCAAAATTTACTGGTTTATGAAGAATCGAGGAAGTACATTAAAATATGCAATTTTCAAAACTCCTTAGGGTACTACCCCCTCCTCTTAATGAGAATGTTCTATCACATTCCTTTAAAACACGATATATATTTTTTGGGTTTTAGCTAATATTATCTGATATAGTTAAATCTATCCAGATTACTTTACGATTTTATATTCCGTGTGAAATTGTTCAATTTATGACAAATAAGTTCTAGAAATAGCTTTTTTCCAATACAAGCGAATTTCGTCAATGGTGAAAACATATTCATCAAGACATGGAACATTTTGAGGGGAATATTTTGGCTCAAATTTTTCCCAAATCACATGTGGTAGTCAATTAGAACAAATTAAAATTTATTGAGGTAAAATTTAAGTATAACGCGCACTTTTAACACAAAGAATAAGATCGAAATTTAAGGGTGCGCTTTATACGTCGGGTATAAAAATAATAGCTTTAAATTAAAAAAAAAGAGTAAAAAATAAATTTTATTCTACACATTCCAAATGCAGTTTATTTAAGAGAAAGTACATATGCCTTACGAACTTAAAAAGTTGTAGTTCTAGAATTATACTACATTTTTTTAGAAACCTAGGATAATATCTCGAATAAATTACCTCAAAGTATAAGAGCATTGAGCACGTATATTTTAGGTTTCTTCATATAAAAAAGTGCGCGTTATACGGTGAATGCAATTAAAATTAAAAAATGCAGCTTGAAAGTATAAGTACATGTTGTACGCCGGATTTTACTGTACTCAAATTACTAAACGTACCATAGCAAGATATATTTAGTAAATTCACAGGAAAAGAGAAGTATTTCCGTACATTAAAAATCATTCCACATGTCAAGTTTTTTCAACTGTTTTATGTTTAAATAATGATGCCGTTATGGAATGCATACTGAATATTTACCTGATATTCCATCGTAGGTCCACCATTCTTCCCAGCTGCTTTTCACTCCTGTAAATAAATATAATTAACATTAGTGGAAGGTAAAAATGTAAAAACGAAACAAAATGCAAAGATATTAAGATTGAAAACTAGGTTAATATTGTTACATGTGTCTAGAGTTTATAAAATATGTTTGAAATTTACCATGCATAATAATCAAAATAAACCATGCGTAATATTTACAATTTTAACTACAAAACTTGGAATCTTGCAGGCAAGAAATTAGAATAAGGTAGATTTACAGAATGTGTGACATGGAAGAAGTTTTTTTTCTTTTTTTTTTCTTTTTAGTATGAGAGAGAGATGGATATAATAGAGTTTTTTGAAGTTCGCAATAAGAATATAAATTTTAATAGAAATTCATTAAAGTTATTTTAAGGAAAAGATGGAAGTTTGAAACTTTTAATTTACATTAGAAGTTCAGATACGTTTCCAAATCTGATATTTATTTAATAACACCAATATAATGTATGCGGGTCTAGTAACTCAATAATATTTTTTGTTGTGTGAAAAGGTATTTTGAAAATTCTGTAAAACTTTCTTTCTTTATTCCTTAAGAGCTTATTCATAGCCTTAAGAAAATATTTGGATATATATTTTGTGGTCTGTAAAATGATTTCAGTGTTATACATAAATTGCCTTTCTGCTTAGAATTTTTATTTTTCTATGAATAGATATGATAGAGTTGGAAAAAAATATTGCCTTAAGATTAAAATATTCAATTTAAAATATCTGTGTCAACAACTATATAATTTTGAATAATTTAAGTTGTTTTTTTATTTGAAATAAATGTTTCTTTCTTTTAAAACAACCAATATAAGCAGATATAACAGCTCCTATTTTTTTTTAAATGTAGAAAATGACACAGATATTTCGTTTTTCAATTCTAACGAATTATGCTTAAAATATATGTCATAGTTGATTTTTTAATCAGTTTGAAGCGGCATATGTGCTATTTTTATTCGTGCTCTGAAATTGTAATGCAAATACCATTTCAGTTTATATTAATTTATTTTAACTGTGAATTTTTTATGAAGAATTGTGCAAAACTTTCTCTCCAACATGTTTTAAAAAGAAAGAAAAACAATTCATAAAATAAATGTGAAATAATAGATTTTCCAACACGTAAAATAATACCGATCATATCTCTTCCAGCTCTCTTGGTGTTCTATCATGAGAGGGAGTGAAGTAAGTGATTTATAGTACTATTATTTTTTTACAACATTCTTTTAATTTAATACGATGAAAGAATTAAATTATTATCCGTTTTATGAAAATATTTCTACAGAAGATTTACAAATATGAAGAAAATATATTTAAATATAACGATAGAGTAAATACCTTGATTCTTTACTACAGTGGATATATTAAAAGAACTGTTTAGCTAGCTTATAGTTATGCTATGGAATCTTTAAACTACCGATGATAAAATTGAGCAGCTGGGTTAAATTCTCATTCTCTCAAAGATCCGTTGTAGGGAATAGGTCATATTTTACATACATTTAGATCTTAAACATTGAGTGGCAAAAATGAAAGTAATACCAATTCGGATGTCTCTTTTATCATATGACCGAAATTTTAAATACCAAATTTAGTCGTCATCTGCTTATTTACTTTTATGTAACATTCGCACAAAAGCAAGTAGAGTAGTCCCAGAGTATTTTTAGAGCCTTCTTAATTCAAATTAAATTAAATGGTATAATTATTCAACAGAAAATTTAAACAGTTAGAGTTTTCCATATTATGTATAGTTTCTTTCTCGACGTTAATAACATTTATCTTAAGTAATTTTCTCCTTCTGAAACTATGCATTTATTAAATATTTTAAGCATATTTTTCTGCCAATCTAAAGACGTACCAACTATCCGAAAGTACAAATGACTATTCTGTCAACATGAAACGTTTCCACATCAAGACATCTTCTGCTTTGTAGTACGATAGACAGCCTACCAGCAAAAGGAGAACTGGTCGATTTCATTTCATCTCTGTTACTACCCCTAAATCGACCCCATAAGACCACGTTTCCCGTGCCACAACCTATACAGCTGTCATATTGGAAAGCGTTATTTGTAAGGTAAACTTGGTTAATCCAACATGAGGGGGTTTCGCTCCGTGTGTGTGAGTCCCTTCATTTAAACTTTCGGAAAGCACTGGGTGCTTTCCTAAAATCGATACAATTAGAAATCAAAACGTAAATGTTGCTTTTGAAGTAAGATATTTTAGCATGAAAGTCAATTGTTATTGTTTGAGCAGAATTTTATGCAAATAAACATGCTGCAACAAATGTGAAGTATTGTTTTTAAAAAAGATTATAAAACGTAATAACATATCGTAGGTAAGAAGGTTTAAGTATACAATTTAAATAAAGCGTATGTGCAGTATAAGTATGTGTACGTAGAATTTGAAGACTACAAATTTTAAACATAAATTTTTGCAGTGAAATAAATTGAAATTTAAACACCAGTTTACAAATATGTATTTGAAGCATTTAAACTCACTTTTCTCGTAAAACTAGGATCTATGTTACATTTTTGATTTATACTAATATACAAAACAATTTGAAACAGAACAGCAATGCTGAATTTTAGAATGCAAATAATAGTTTTTCGTCAAAAATGGTATTGTTAAAAATAAAGGCAACATACAAAAATTTATCATGTTTGTTAACACGATGTCTAGAAAAAGTTAGGCATTTTAAATGAACATTAATGTATCTATATTGCTTTAAATATAAAACAGGTACTTCTTTACTGTTTCCTCAAAGTTTCCTTTAATCCATAAGTGTGAATATAAGAAAATATAATAATACAAATTTCTGAAATGCAAGTAGCGTTCTAATATTGTTTAAATAGTTCAACGAAAATTAAACATAATCTAAAAGGATCAATTGAAAAATGTATAATAATACAATGTCCTGTTTCCACACGTGTTTTATTCTTTTATGGAAACTCTTGAATAATAAATTACACCAAAGGCTTAGATTTCAAAAGATACCTTTACATACTGAAACTTTTTTGACCGAGCATATAGAAAATTGAGAGCTTGCTGTTTTATTATAGGTTATTTATGCATTATTGTTGAGTTATTCGAAATTTGAATGGCTGGAATTTTACTGCCATTGAATCGAGGATTGATGATTGAATACGAAGAAAGAGATTTAGACAAAAATTGATGCCTAAAATAAAAGAAAGGCAGAAAATGTTAGGTCCACCCTCGTAAAACTTTAAGTATTCAACAATTCTACTTCTTTGATCACTGTACTCAGTACTGAGGTCACAGTGATTGATGATTTCAACCAACGGCAAAGAAGAGCCCTAAGAGTTGCTGAAAAAATTCCGATAACATTTTGATGATTACTTACGAAGCTTCGAGGCACAAAAATCAATCAATATCTCTTATGATTGATTATCGACTGTTTCATTAAATTAGCTATTCTACCTCTAATTTTGTTCATTAAAATTTTTACCAAATATTAAAGGATATTGAATTTTTTTTTTTAAGATGGTGTTGTTTAACGTAAACTAGTTCTCATATATTTAGGATAAAAAAGCATTATACATTATATATTTCTCTTAAGAACACAATATCTACCATTTTATTTAACACCTTTCAGCCTTTAAAGTACTTAATAAGAGTTAAAAATAACAATATTCTTGAAAAATCCATTCATTTTAAAATGATAGTCATTTAAAAAGTGTTTCTAAAAATTATTTAACTTCAAAATTTCATAAAATTATAATTGTCTCCGGACGTTTTAATTTGAAAAATGCTTTTTGAAATAAATGTACTTTGATCCATAACTTTAGATATTTAATTTGTTACAAAACATATTTTAAATGCAGTTTTTGCTACACATGTTTAAAATGTTTTTATTTGCTCTTGCGTTCGGCTTTAAAGAAAAAATGTTATATTCTATGTTTTTTTTTCTTTCTATTATATCTATCTTAACATTTTGGATAAATGTTTGACTTAGCGCAACATTAAAAATAAAATGAATTGCACTGAATCTATAAAAACATATTTTAGTGACCTACTGCATTATTTGTAAGGATGCTAGAGCTACGTTTTTCAGCAGAATGGGTGCATTCATAAAAGTAATCTCTAAAAAAACGATGCAAATCGTTTCCAATTGTTACTTTGGCACTGTACTAAAATGCATTCAGACTCTAATGCATTATCTCTTTTAAAAAATACTAAAACATCTGCTCAAAAGCATCTGCCTATGAGAATAAAAAAACAGCGAATGTTCAATCTCTTCTCTTATATATGTTATCTTTTTTTTAAAAAAAAGAGGAAAGAGCTTACAGCTACTTTGGTTATTTCTGCATACATTTTAGATGACAAATTTCTTTTGAAAAAGAAGCTAAAGCTTTTGTCTAAGATGTGCATTGAATGGTTCCAAATCACCTGAGAAGCTTCAAAAAGATGTAAAGGGTATTTCATTTTGGGTATTTTACTCGAGTATTTTTACTACTCCCTATATTTAAGTTTTAAAGTAAAGATATAAATCCCGCACTTTTTTTATGATTTGAAACATCAGAAAATACAAATTTGAAAAGTTGCAAAACATATTTACTTTGAAATGACTTTTATGTGAACTATTTCTTAAATTTCAATTATAGTTATGCATTCATCTTTCTTTTATGATTTAAGATTGTCGAAATTTTATATTTGACAATCTATTTTTGTTAATCTATTCAAAAATAAAACTTATACATATCCTACAGTATAATTGTATGTATTATCTCTCTTCTATTTTAATTTAGTTCTCCAGTGAGACAAATTCATCTAATCTCTCCTATATGCATTACAATATTAAATTATTTGGTTTTTTATGAAGGAACATTATCTTGTGGGTGATTAAACATTTTCAGTTAATTATTTATGAATTATAATAGCTATTTTAATGCAAGATAATAAATTGTTTTACAAAGCTTTATGTCTATAATTTTTCAATTTCTTTGTTGGTAATGTAAAAATAAGATAAGGTGTTTAGGCGAAAACAACGGAAGGGATATGTCAATGTCCTTACTGTCAATTATTATACAGGTGTACATTTATGGCTGTAAGTGAGTAAAGTATTAAATTTAATGATTTTATATTGATTTATTTCTGAGATATATTTTAAAAATAAGTGAATATTACATTTCCATAACACACAAAAATATTTTTTTTTTATAAAGCTTTAAAATTTTTACTCACTTCAATGTATTTCCATGAAAATTTTATTTAAAGTATAGCAAAACTGTGTTAACATTCTTAAAAGATTAGATCATGAGTTTTAGTTTTCTTTCTTTGTGTCTCTAAGAAAATACTTAAGAAATAGTTTTACGTTTTGAATTTTTCAAATCTGGTAGAAAGCTGTATTGAAATAAAGTTGCAATAACCACCTACGTTTTATTTTTATCAAATGATTTATTAACTTTTCAAAGTACATACAAATATATAATTTTTTTAATACAAAAAAATCTATTTTAAACTTTTTCATTAACTGAAAGGAGTATTTTTAAAAATAATAATGTTTTAAAATAAAATATTTAATAAATATTTTGCATTAGATTTATTATTTTTTTCTAATTTTACTCAAATACAAAATTATTTTTCTTATTACTTCAATAATTAGTAAATTTCATATAACTTTTGATGGAAAATACCTTACTAATACTAATTTCATTTTTACAATGGAAACAAATTTAATACATTGTGTCTAAATTTAAAATTTCGATTGGAATTTGTGAATTCCTTTTCCACAGCACGACAAATTTCACTGAATATTGTGTTTTGTGAAACATACTCTGAGCTGAGAGCATGCTGAAAGCTCTGAGACACATGCGTACTTTAAATTAACTTTATTTTTCTTTTTCGCCGCAATTTTTGCTACGCTTGTGTGATCGATATTTTATTTAAATATCCATAACCTATAAAGCAATATGTATATCTCTTCTGCTGCATATTACTTAAACTTAAGCCAATATTGCGTGTCCAACAGTAATTGCAAAATGATAAAGACTTGATATTTAATCAAGATTTAAAATCTGCCTTCTCTCAAACATCCAGATAATTAATGATCTGCCATTTTACCAATACCAATGTGGGATTAATATATTGTTTTCATGATTCATGATCTCGATGTTTAGCATCAAATTCAACTGCATTTACCATTTATAAGGATTTTTAATTAAACAACTGTAGAGATATTCGAAGAATTTCATTTATTTGTATTTACCATCAAGTAAAAATCTGCTTGTAATAAAAAATGAGTTTTATTGATCTAGTCCAAATAGATTTTTATCATAATCAGAAGGTGTAAAATATTTTTGAGCAGTCAATTGAATACTAGAAAAGCATTAAAGTAGGCTCGTTTTTTCGGAGTGAACATTTTAAAAATATGTCATTATTTAAAAAATCTATTTTTTCTCATCAGAAAACAAATGAACATACTACGTTTTAAATAGTCGAATAATTTAACATACTAAAGTAACCTGGATAGGTTTAGGTGAAAAGGAAATAAAATTATCTGAATGGTTTAAAATGAACTCTATTTATCTACAGAAAGGTTTTAAGTAACAAAATATTTAAGAGATACACACAATTAAAAAAATGCTGGTATTCTTATTGTATATGAATGAATCTCTTGTGCTAATTAACAATAATAAGTATTTTTTCGAAATACTGATATTATTTTATTATTTTTACTCGTGCTAAAAACTTTAATCTAACAAAGTTACAAAACTCCGTGACTTCTCTTGTATTGTAGAACTTTGAAATGCATTATTTTGCATTTAAGGGGCAATAATCCAATTGCTAATTTATCACATGAGCAATTTTCGTATTAGACAAGCTACAACATAAATTTTATCAATCTTATAAATTTATTTTCGTCAAGTAATGTCTTGATGCACCTTGGAAGAATCTTAACAGTGAAATTTGATTACATTATACACTTTCTCTGCAGTTTATTTTACACTTCCCTTCTTTTGAACAAAAAAGTGATAAGCCACAAGTCTTTTGTGTAAAACCATACTTTTCACTCTATTGCAAAATCCATTTTAATAGGAAGGTATGATGAATTTCATCAACCTTTTTACTGATAGCAGGGAGTCAAACATACTAATGAAAAATGCATTTTTGTTTGAGTAGATCAAAAAGATAATTCTTTTATTATTATTAACACAGAATAAAAAAGCAGGTGAAAAATCACCATTTATACTGATAAGCTTAGATGAGTCTTCTATTGTTAAAGAAAAGTTCTTTAATTTTATCTTGTACTTCTTTTATATTTCATGAATTGAGAATGTATTCCTAATCACACGATATTTCAGTTATAATGAAGAGTAAAAAATAAAAACGAGATAACGTTTATAGCAATATTTTTTTGATGTCGTATAGTTCTATGCTCCATTCTTTCTCGGTGTTGGGGTGTTCTTCGGTAACTTTTTAAAAATTATTTTGAAATTATGATTTGCCTTTCTTCAGAGCTGCAGCTAAGTAGAAAATGTAACGCGTGAAGCGATATACTTACTTTCTATTATCCGTTTAATTAAATAATACCTTAATTTATTTCGTAGCACTAAAAATACTTTAAGTAAGAATTGAAAGGATCTTTTTTTTTTGGAAAACTTTTAGATTAATCATACCTTTTCAATTGACTTAAATCGTCTTTATTTGCTTTTATTGAGAAATTATTCCTTGGCTTTCATTTTCTTAACAGTTTCCCTTTCTGCAAAGATCCTTAAAATATGTAGAGTGCTATATTTATTGTAAGATACATATGTACATATTTTTTTAACCAAAATTATATATACTCTAAAATTATCTCACTTTATATATAAATAATATATATATAATATACGTATATATATATACAATGTGTGTGTGCTGTTTTCAAGAAATGCAACACCATTGACGAACCATCAGAATTAAATTAACTTTGCAGCGAATATCAATTATAGGATGTTACGTAAAATAGTAAATTTTCATAGCCACCGCTCATGCGTGGTGAGCGCAGCGCCCTCTGAACTGTTGCTGAAAGCGTATAAATAGAGGGCTGTAGCGGGATGTTCAAAAAGTTAACACATGAAAGTTCTTCATCGACCTGCTTATTCGCCGGATATCTCACCTATTGAGCATGTGTGGGATTTGGTTGATCTCTCGGCGTCTCACTCATGATCTGTGTCCTGCATCTTCAAAAGACGAACTTTTACTGCATATACAAGCAATATTCAATTCTCTTCCACAAGCAGACATTCAAAATTCTTTTGACTCTATGCCACATCGTATAGCAGCATTTATTGCAGCACGTGGTGTCTACACCATATACTGATTTCGGACACTTAATATTATTATTTTGTTGCTTTGAAAATTTTGTCATTTATTTGTAATAATACAAGTCGTTCAAGCATTAAATTTCATTTAATTCTGATGATTCCTGAATGGTGCTGCATTTTTACACAAACAGCAGTATATACTATACTAACCTATATAAAAAACAACGTATGGGAAAGGTTCAATTTCAAATTCATTAGTACTGTTAATTTTTTTAAAAAATCATTCAGAATTTTTTAAGAATATTTGTAATAATATTTTCCCTCTCTTTATGTGTTTCTTTTTGATGAGAAAATTAACACATAATGGAAATATTGAACTAATCATATTCGTTCTGTGTCTTCTAATTCATAAAGTGCTTTTCGAAGTATGAAAGGTAATATTTAATCTACATAATTAATTTCATTGATTTTTTTCCATCTAAAACAACATATACTTAATCAGAAATGCGCGAATAGAATTTGATGTCGAATTTCCAAAAATCTTTCAACTGTGCAGCACTGATTTTTATAGATATAAGCTTCCAAATACAAACGATTTGTTATTATTCCCTTTCAAGTAAGTACTATTATATACTATATATTTGTATTGATATGAGAATATCAGAAAAAAGTACGATTGTTGTAAAAACTAGTTTTTTTAAAATTAGTTCGCTTACAAATACTTATAGAAGGTTGCTTTTGTCTAATTTAAAATGTATTGAGTATCAAATACCATTTGTATGAAAAAATAAAATACATCACTTTAAAAAGTTTTTTAACACACGTTATCCTTAAACGGGAAACGTTACAAACAGGGCAAGCATCTAAATATTGCCTGCAAATTTTGATCCATTTCAATGTTATATGAATTGCTAAAACTATAATAAAATTTTTCAATAAAACATAAAAACGTTCAAAATATCTCCATGCGTATTTGGCATGTTTTCATGCCGCAAACTTGTTATGGATGCAATGGGTCATAATTAGATAGATGCTTAGAGTTTGCACAATATATTTATCCCTTACACAAAGCATGTTATCGTCTAGGCTTATTAGTAATGTTAATTTACATAGCTAAATATTTTTCGTTATAATCAATATATAATATCTATAATAAAAATAAGTATATATACATATTTATTAAATTGAGCAAAAAGTATTCCTCACAAATTTGTTTTTCCAATTAAAAGACATTTCTTTCGTTCGGTATGGTTGAATATAATTCATTCTTTTCTTGGAGTTTTCAGTATATCTTAGGGCGTTAAATTTATTTTTGTCAAATGTAATTTTCTCTAAAGTAATATTTTAGTTCTAAATAGTCCCAGTTATTATGTTTCTATATATTTCCTCGAGATATGTCAATCGTAAAAATTTTCATCTTAACATTCCTTTCTCAGTGTTTTAATGAAAATAATAAATCAATATCCTATTCATGCATATTAATAAAAATTTCATAATTTTCAATGTTTATTTATATTTCCAATATAAAAAAATACACACAATTTTATAGCTTAATGCATTACATGAATAACTTTAAATATAAAACCAAATTGTTAAGTTTTGTCATTCATGTTTATAACACTTTTCTTGCATCTAGTTAAAACTATGTAATATATTTTTAAAGAAAATAAATCCTAAGAAAAATTATTTTTGAATACCTATCAACCTAGACCAGGGAAACATATATTTCTCTACATTATAAGCTTTAAATATTTAATGATATAAAAGTAAATTTTTCCCCAGATTCTTTACATAACTAGTAGAAAAAACTACACATGAAGTAATTCAGATCCATAAATGTAGAAAGATATATCAGAATTTTATAATTCGCTATTTCAATATAATTCACTATTTGTTATTAATTTTTGTTTCATATAATCCAGGATTAATTCATTTCCAGCTGATTGTCATTTTAATACACTTAATCCATCGCAATCCACATCAACCTCACCTCAACACCAAATTAAATTCAGTGCAGAAGCGAAATTCTCATTTGTCTTCCTTTTCATTTATTTGCTTAGAGTTACGGTTAGCGTTAAGCGAGACTGCAAGGTGCATTTTGTGCACTAAATTTAAACCTTGAAGACCACCAATTGAAGTATTTGTATTGAATAAAATATTGAACCTTTGTTAATCAATAGTTAAAGAAAAAACTACATTGAATTCAGAAAATATTCACTCATATAAAATGCTTATATATTCTTATGAAGAACTGTTTTTTTCTTCAAAGAAAAAATATTTTATTGTGAATATGTTTATATAAATAATTAATTTGGACAATATTAGCTCTTTAAATGAATTAGAATTTGATTTTATTTTAATTTGCGTCACTCACTAAGCAACACAAAGACTCATGGTAACGGATCTTGTAATTTTTAACCATGGACAAGTAACGCAAATGACACCTGTGTTTGAGCTATATAACACTTTCTTTACAAACATTCATACCTAACCCTAACGCGATCATTAAGAGTCTCAGCAGATTTAAAGCGCATCAACCTCTTCACGCGTTGGGTCTCCAAATGCCCTATTTTTAAAAAGGAAAAGAGCAATATGTTTTATTAACGGCTTTTATTTTCAAAATGTAATTGTAAAATGTAAATAACTAAAATAAATACTGGCACTACGTGGATTTTGTGACTTAAAATGAATATACATTATTGTAATTCATTTTTTCATGCATAATCTAGAGATTTATCAAAAATAATTTCTTTCTGAATTAATGACGTGAGTACCATGTAAAATACAACATAAATGTACGCTCACTAAAATAACACATAAATTCTAGAATTAATGATACATAGAAGTAAATCTTAGTTCAAATATAACTATATTGCTCAGCTTACATTTCCAAACTATACCTTGTAAAAAAAAATTAATGTAAAAATATATTCTCATATTTAAAATGTAGTGGTTAGTTAAGAAATATTGTGCTACAGTGTGTGCAGTCTGGTTGAATTCCTTTAAGTAATATTCCCCTAACAGTTTTCTTTGTATTTTTATCCCTTTTAAATAAAACCCAATTCTAAAAAAATTGTAAAAATAAAAGCCTTTTAGGTAGCGGAATGAAAATTGACATCAATTATATTATTATTATATTTTATATGAATGGACATTTCGCTTTATATATATTCCATGTTTCTACTCAATTAATTCTTTATATTGTGACTGATTATCATTGAATAAATTTTTAAATGCATTTACCGCTGGCAAAACGTAGAAATAAACCAGTTTCATATTCAAGTTTCATGAAAATTAAAAGCAAATATTGACATTCTGCTTCTTTTCTAGAACCGTTTTATAAATTTATATTTAGACTGACTGTTTTGTATATAAAAGTGCTTCAGAAATTAAATTTATCCGAAAAATAGAAATAACAATATTTTTTCGTAATAAACTTATTTGACTGCAGCACATTATTCCTGATTTGTTTGATAGGTAGATGCTAATCTGTAAATTTATTTATGATTTGAGTGTTTCTTTTTTTATTTTTGACATCTTTCATAATTCTCTACTGAAAGAAAGATATATAGTGCATTATCATATCTTCAGAATAAATTAGAAACATTATTTATTTCGGAGTATTTGCAAAATATATTGCCAATCATTTGTTTTAATTTTTCATTAAAAATATTTTAAACGGTATAAAGCATACTTCAACTCAATTCAGAACCTATAAAATTATATTTAAATTTAAAATTAAAAAGTATTTGTAACTGTCTCCTTCTATACACTTTGCCGTAAAATGAGATTTAAAAAAGAATTCAGTAAATCTTGGAAAAATTAAATATTCAAAGGACGAATGTAGGAACGTGTTTTCCGATTTAATATTCATATATTCAAAGAAACAAGCGAAATTTTATTCTGTAATACAAGGGTAGGAAATTCTGTGAATTTGGAAATATAGATCAAGTTCTAAACCGAAAATTAAAATAAAAGCCTGAAATTATATGTGAGAAGGATATGTTTCATTTGATTATTAAATGTAAAGAAGAAATTTAATTAAGTATTTTAAGGCAGTTCAAGAAAAATAAAAAGTTTTGTCGCGCCACTGATTTTCAATTTTTGCGAATTTCTAACAATTACTGTTCATTCTTTGATTTAGAAACCTTTCCCGGGTATATTATGAGTTTTAATTTAGATTTTAATTAGCTGCCTAACATTATAAAAATATATATCACGTATCAACGTATTCTCATTTTAACGTTTTTAATTTATTAAAGATTTATTGATTTATATTTACAGACAGTATATATAGCACATGCATTTTAAACTCATTTGGGAAATATTGTATAATATCTCTAGAGAATACGTGTTTTTATTATTCTTTTGGGATATTATCTAACTGTAGCATACAAGAAAAAAAATCTGAACATTTTACGCATTTCATTTAGTAATATTATAGCCACTATTTAAAATGTATGCGAAAAATATAAAGAAAATTGCCTCAGGGAATATTAAAAGCTATGATATTTTGTAGCTAGTATGAACATAGTAAATGGTTAATTAAATTCTGTTTTTGTATGGATATTAATAGCAACAACTTTAAAAGCAAGTGAGAATAGAATCTAAATACATTTCAGTTTAAATGAGGCATGTTCAATGTTAAGATTTAATTTATATTCTCCTGTGCACACATTCCTTAAGATAATGAACACTTTTTTTATTATCATATATCTCTGCAACATGTTTTCGGCTGTCATATATTTCAGCTACGTATTTAGATCTTACGGGTGGCTAACTACCGTTTCTCTTATTCCATTTGAATCACTTTTTGAGAATGTCTCCTGTCGAATGCTTCTGAATAAGAGAAAGTTGGTACAAAACTCTGATAGGATATCTAATAAAATAAATATTTATGAATTTCTGAATGTTTAGCACACCATGAACATGTCTCAGCCTGCAATCTTAAACTTACTATTGTAAAAATTATATCATAAAATATTCTTTTAAGAAAGAAAACATCTCTTTTTCATATTGAGAAAATTTAAACTAAACTTATATAGTACAAAGCTAAACTATAAACTATTTTTAGTACAAAAACTACGCTCTAACTTTTCGTAAATACAGAAACCTAATAAAAACTGAGAAGTTTTGAAAATGAAAAGAGTGAAACAAAATTAAAGAGAAAAACCAACAAAACAAATTTATAGATTGAAACAAGAAAATATTTTTTGGTTCTGTTGACAGCTAACACCACACGCAAAATTCAGTCTGGAGTTCTTTCTTTGTTTTTGGTTCTAAACTGTCAACATTTATAAGTATACAGATTTTGTCATATTCTGATACTTTACTGAAGAAAACATCACATCATCAATCATTGCTATTATTTTTCTCTTTGCACAAAAGCTTTCAACGAATGGCTCAAGTATTTGCAAGAGATATTTAGAAGCAATGACAGTCAGACAAGTCAAAATATTATCTAGACTTTAATAATAGATTCTCTAGATTTATATATATATATATATATATATATATTTGTCTCAAGTTGTACTGTTTAAGTAAAGAAAGATATACACGAAGAATTATTTTCTGTATATACTTAATTTCCGTTTGAGAGAAATTGTACTGTTTTTACTAATGATATTAAGTTGCCAAATGGTCCTGGGCTCGAACCCGTGATCGGCGTTGTTTCCGTCCAGTATTGCATTCCTGGTTTCATTAATACTGTGGCGTATAAAGAAATTCATGCAACACATGCCGTAGCGTATGTGTGAAATACGATGCTAATTAGCAATTGAAGCATTAAAATAATACCTTAACACGAAAGTGATTAGATGTCATGAAAAATCTCATAATCTCATATTAAATATGTAAGTAAATGTATCTTAGTGTACAACAGGGGTCGGCAAACTTTTGCACACGGTACAATTCTCAGTGGCACTCTACACTACTCAACAAATTTGTCATATTTGAAAAATTTGTATTGGAACTGATTTAAAAAATTCTTCAGAATTATGGACAATTACGGAATTATGAAAAATCTGAAAGCTAACTTGTAATGTAACTTTTAAGTAACTTGCAGCTATTTTGTAAATTATTGAATGTCATTACTGGAGAGTCTTATTTGTTTGAAGAGAGAACATATATTGTGCATGTGTGTATATATTTATATGTATTATATATAAATATATATATTCTGCTTTCGCCTTTGCTTTTACGTATCTAAGTAAAAAAATTTTCCTCAGATGAAAAATATTTCGAGTCCGCTAAGAGATGGTTTAAGAAATGAATGCTCAGAACCGTGTCAAACTGAAAGTCACAAATGACACCCTTGATTTTGTGATACGAAAGTAGAACAGTGCAAGTACTAGGTTTGCATTAAAGTTTTTTTTAGTGTTTTATTTAACTATAATGAAGAGATGTACTTATATTTTATGTTGCATATTTCTTATTTTAATAAATATAATTAAAAATACGTATTATATGTACAATTTTAAGTTTTTTAAAATTTTTGTTGAAAAAATAGATATATTCCAGGATATTTATTTTTATTTTAAAAATATCTTAAAATTTATTATATAATAAATGATTATATAATAAAATGATTTATTATATAATAAAATGATGCAAATATATTATACAATAAAACTGTAACTCAATGTTATTGACCTCTATTCTCTAACTCTGCATTCATTATCGTGAGTATCAAAGTGTTTCAATAATGTTCTACTGTATGGCATGCTGAATCATATTGGTACATTGGTTTGGGATGCCACAAGTAAAATGTTGCCAGCCCCTGGTGTAGATAGTCTGATTAATAACGGACCTTCTCTCTCTCTACACATTTGGTAAATTAAGTAAAAATAATAATGCTTAACATATCGCATCATAGATAATCAGTGTTAAAAACTTAAAGGAAACGTATTTCAAAGAATTTTGTGAAATTATGTGCAGTATAAAAAAAGATGAAAAAAAGACCAGCAGTAAATGAATTTTACTCTAGTAGAATTTGAAAGAAAACAACTCTATCTTTAATAGCTTAAGTATATAGAATCAAAGAAAAAGACACGAGTCTTTTAACGAGTTGCAGGGCCTACTTTTTTTAAATAAATGATAAGTAAGATCTTATTAACTATATTTTATTCTTTTGTTCAGAAAATCT
The DNA here is from genome assembly GCA_019973975.1 of Trichonephila clavata. Taxonomy (NCBI): domain Eukaryota; kingdom Metazoa; phylum Arthropoda; class Arachnida; order Araneae; family Nephilidae; genus Trichonephila; species Trichonephila clavata. The sequence continues at coordinate 379,669 of BMAO01019804.1, read as the reverse complement.
GAAAGAAATGCCATTTTTAAATACACTGCTATCAATCTATGAATATCTATCACTGATTTAACATAAAAATTAAATGAATTAGATATTATTGAATACTTTTTTAAAATTATGATTATTAAATTATTGAAAAATGAATTTAGGAGCTTTAATACTTTTGTAAGAACTCCAAAATATGATTACATATCCAGTATGAAATGTTTTTTGAATTTACCTCTTATAACTGCATTTTTATTTCTTGAAATTGAGAGTACAGGTAGCGAAATTCTAAGAATGTAGGCTTGAATAAATAAATGTAATCGTTTACCCATGTGACCCCGCAAAGAAATAGTTTAAGCGCCTCGTATTAAACTTTAAGGATAAATTACTTTGGTCTTGCGTAGCAAAACCAAAATAAATCTTATAGGAGGTAAGCTCTCCGTGAAAGATCAAGATGAAAGTTTCAAAGAATGAGAACAACATGTTATGCGATTGATCATCTGGCTTATCAATCACCCTGTCCGTAGCACGGTCTCTTCGACTAAGCCACGCCCAGATAAAAATTTCCCTTTCAACCAAAGCAATTCTGCTGAATGGGGAAAAAATAGCTAAAAGAAAAGAAAGAATTTAAAAGAATTAAGGCAAATCCGATCGGAAAGAAAAAAATTGGAAAACTTTACGCAAAAAAGTATATTGCCCTCTTTCAAACAAGAATGCATCTATACATATATACGTATATACGCATATGAACGTCTTTTTTAGAAAATCTTCCGTTCAGGGCACTAAAGAGATAAAATAACGATTTGCTTTTTTACAGAAAAAGCAAGTACATAATAATGAAAGATGAAATAAAAAAATATGTATAAATTTTCTTTTACCTGATGTTATTTGATTCCATCATACTTGAATAAAAGATTTAGCTCATTTTGGGAAATATCTTGTTCAATAACGGAAAAGAAGAGAAAATAAAAATTTTTTTTTTTAATTTAAGACAACCGGTTTTGTTCAACTGAATATAGTGGATTCAAAGATAAGTATTTTTATGACTTCCCCCTATTTCTATTAAATTTTGATGATGAGTGATATTGTAAGAGAATTAAATAAATTTTAATGATTATATAAAAAATGGGACCTAATTTTTTACCATAAGTATATTGGCAAAAATTATCAGTTATAACGTGACAATATTTAAATTTGAGGAAAAAGCTTTTTTATGCATAGTTCTTTATATGGAACATAAAAAGGCCGTTACCATGAGAAAAGGAATCACTTTTTAGTTATTTTAATTTATATTGAACAATACGGCCTCTATCGTTACTGATAGAATTTATAGAACAGAAATACACACATGCACTTATATATACACTGCTGAGCAAAAACAGTATGACCACATTCTCAATAGCACATTGAGTCAAATTTGGCTTACAAAACAGCTTCAACTCGCCTTATTATTAGTCCCAAATAAATATTTTAACATGATGGTATTTGATATCTGATCTACCTTTCTATGAAAGCCCAAATGGGGATAAAAATCCAGCAATTTAAATGGCTAGGATATTAATCGGAATTCATCCTCATGCTCCTCAAACCCCTCTAACGCAATTTGAGCCTTGTGACATGGGACATTGTCATGCTTAAAGATTCAATTTCTAGTAGAATAGGCAGATGCCATGTAACGATGCAACTGATCCTTAAGTATATTCACGTATTCCTCACCTTTCATGGTCTGTTCTACTAAAATTAAGAGCATCAGACCCATCCATAAGAATAACCCCCTTAGCAGAATACCATCACCTGTGTATGACCTGTTGTATCTGGGGGAGAAACTGTTCGCTTAGAAGAAGTCCATCTTGACGCTGCCGTCGATGTGATGAACGAGTAATCGAGATACATTCAACCGGGCAACTGTCTTCCACATATCCATGGTGCAGGCTCAATGTTCAAGAGCAAAAAACCGTAGCTGTAGTTGGTAAGGACGCTTGCTTGGTTAACAAATGTAGACATGTGTCAGATGTCTATCGCTCTGTGAAGAGTAAGAACTTGGATTATCTATATACATTTGAACATGTATCAGCTTCTCGGCAGGGACGATCTTTAATGAAACCAAAATTTGAATCCTATAGCCTAGAATAAAACAGTACTAAGAGGCTTCAGAAAGAATTGGTCTCCAATGAGAACGTTCACCTTAACTGAGCATCAACTTGAACTAACCCCCATATTTTATATAATATCACGTTACAAACTTAAATATTCTATTTATTTAAAATATATTAGTTATTTTTTCCTTCTGTTTAATAAATCCACCTTCTGATTAAAAATTAAAACCACAACTTACTTAAAGTTTAGTTATCTTGTCAGCAATAACATTTGGTTGTACAATTATATAAACAATCGTGCAATTAATCGTTTTCTAAAATTATCGTGCTTCAATTAATATAACTCTAACATCCATCCTGCGTCACAAATAAGAGTAATAAATTCGGTTTCTCTATCAATAGTTAAATCATCTTGATCACAATTATAATATTAATGATTTAAACAAATAATAATTCATTTATATCTTTTGTTATAAGTTTGAAGCAATAACTAGTATCGCAGAATTAATGCAGGTGCATGGAATTGACTTAAGAAAAATGTTTGAATGCCTCAGAAATTGATGCTAGATTGCACATTATCTGAACCAATACAGATGTCAACTCATAGTTGTTACTTCAGTTTCCAACAAATGTCAGAAGCTAATTGAATGAAATGGGACTATGCAATTGTTCATTCTTTGATGTACAGAAAGAGTAATAAACAGTAGCATATAATTTTCTGGTACTTCATAGATGTCAGTGTAGTCAATGCATATGTCATCTATCGCGAAATAAGTCTTTCAAACTTGAACTTGAAGGACACTTCTGAAGAGATATATCCAGAGATTTTGCCAATTCTGCATTTGTAACTTCAAGAAATAAGGATCTGAGAAACAGCAGAAGCGTTCAAATCAAGAATAAGAAGCCCTCTGCGACAAAAAATACACGCCTAAAAAGAGTTCTCCCCCCCCCCAGTCAGAAAGATCCACGAGGAGACGATGTTTTGCTTGCATCACAAAAACAATTCCAGTTCGTACAGAATGGATGTGATGTGTCTGCAAAGTTTCATTGTGCCTAGGGAAGAAAAAACCATGTTTCCAGAACTATCATGCTGCTTGAAGTGTACAAAATATGTGCCACCTATTTTTTAAAGTTTTGGATACCCTTTATTTTAAAAAGTGTTCAATATTATTAATATATACCCGCTTTTTTCTTCAATAATTATAATTTTGTGAGGTTTATCTAAAATATTTGTAATTATTTCCCACTAGTGAAATATTTTTGCCAAACATTCAGCGCATTGAAGAGTTAAAAAGATGTTCTTTAAAAATCCAAACTTCAAGCACACATTTTTATTGATTGAATAGAGATGAAAATCTGGAAAGTATTTGAAATAACTGCCCCCCTCCTCCTTAATCCAGCAATTGTTAGAGTCATATTTTGTTAGTACGGAATAGAAAGACTTGTTCGAAGATATATTTAATATGATTACAATAAAAAGTACGTAATTCAAAATTATGGTACGGGCATGAAGAAAAGTAATTACATTGGTACTTCGGTCTCAATGTTCCTCACTTCTCTAGCCCAAGTAGTTTGAGGCCTACAAGTAGAAAGTGTGATATTCGCTTTTATTTTATACAACGATTTTAAGCATCCCCAACAAACATACAATATCTCTACATATGACACTATGCTGTAGTTTCTACTTTTCTTTTATTAGAGGGAGTCCAATGGAGTTTTTACTCATTTTACTTTACCTAGCAAATTATTTATCATACCAAAATTATGATAGTCGCTCAAATTTTTCACTAAAGATATGGCATACAAATATAAGCCGGTTAACATTGTAAAACGGAGGGTTTATGAATTACAAAAGAATTTTATTATTGAGACTACATCGAACAAAGTGCCTGGCAATTATGCGGTAATTTGTAAATATTTTTATAATATGGTTAATGAACACTTTTTGAACAATGAATATTTTAAGAGATTGGACTTTACACATAAATAAATTAGTAATCGGATTGTTGCTATATATAAAAATTTGAGTATTTGCATTCCTAAGATTAAATTTCCTTATATATTTTAACAGCTAAATTCCATAAAGATCATCTTAAATTTCACACTGTAACAATTGGCTTTAAAACATATATCACTACTGCAGGTAAAATGCTGCATAATATTATATAAAACTTCACCAATAAGCAAAATAATAAAACTATAATTAAAATAGTAAAGCTATAGATTTTTTTTAAAAAAAATATTTTTTTCCAGTTCATAGTTTTGATTTTGAAGATCTTTTCAATTTCATTGATATCAACGATCTTATTAAGATTATTTAAGAAAATCACAGTAATTTTAATATTATTATTACTTCCCACAAATTTAAAACTTTCATAGATTTAGTCTTACAAGAAAATTACATTAATTTTAATGGTTCATATTATAAGCAAACTAAAGATTTGCCTCAATGTGGCACTGTTGGCAAAAGTTTGGCTAATTTATATTTACATTTTAATGAATATAAATATATTATTAGTAATGACTATTATATTTTTAGATATATAGATGATCTAATTGTTTTTGGTTAAAAGAATAATTTTAAACCTAATAATAACTTTTATCCTGATTACTTCAACCTAGGTAAAATTAATAATAATCTATTTAAATTACTTAGACGTATCATTGGTTATCAAAGGTTATAAATTACATAGTAATATCTATAATAAAAGAGATGATTTTAGGTTTAACATTCTTAAATTGCCATATTGGTATTCTAATTTATCAATTCCCATATATAGAATTTTTTTAACTATATTTATCATAATAATGTATTAGTTAGCAATAAATCTAATATATTTTAAAATTTCTAAAACTGTATTAACTAATGTATTAAACACGGATGTCCTGCTAATTTTCTTTACATTTATATTTCTAATAGTTCTCAGTGAAATGACACTAAGTAATAATATGTGCATTAAGTGGTGTTCTTTCTAAAATTGGTTATAAGGTTAATCAAAAGAAGTTTCATAAATTAATAATACTTATATTTTATTTTAGTATCATTGTGTATGTTTAGAAAACCCTTTTATATATTTTCTAATAAAAATTTTATATTTATATTTAAGGTTTTTAAATGCATATATAGAGACTTCCTATCATTTTATCATAATTTATTAAGTTTATTTTTATGCGGAATTTTTAATAGTCCTTTGTATTTGGCAGGATACATAAACCTGTTGCATTGATCATAAAGTAAGTTTTATCTTCTAGTTTTATTACATCGATATTAACTCTATATTAGTAAGTACGTAGGCGCTATTAAATTTTAGAAATATATATTAATATTATTTTGTATTTTACTTGTAATAATTACATTTCTTATAATATGTCTTCCTTTCCCAATGACACAGTGCATAGGCAAATTACAGGTGAAGGTTGACTAGTCAAAAACATTTGTTCAAACTTGCAAACTCGGTTCCTAAGGCCAAAAGTTTGCTATTGTACTATCGTGGCTAATATTTCTTACTATCTTGACCGGTTATACTTAGGTGTATAGCTATTTGTACATATATTTATGGATTTTATATATATATATGTGTGTGTGTGTGTGTGTACATATATATGTATTCATTATATTCCGTTGTATTTCACTTAGTTTTTAGTCTTATAAACAGAAAGGGGGAATTTTGTCCAGCTTTAAACTGATTACCTCCCTCACAGTTTTTTTTATTAAGTATAGTCTTCACATTTTCAATGTTTCTAATATTGCAGCATCCATCTCTTTATTGTATCCAAAATTTTAAGCATTATTTTAATCTCAAACTTATTCAAATCACATTCTTGTCTTTCAAGTAGAACGTATATATTCACAAATATATAGTATTCGTGGGAATTGTTATGCAATTTATCGAAGGGAATGGTAACCCGGCACTACGCATGCAGAGTGTGTCATACTTACCGTCTAACTTTTTTCAACGCTCCTTCTAAACCTTTTTTGAAAAATGGATGGTTTCTCGTGTTGCTGACTTTAAGGTCATATCCTTTGAGGGGCCTTAGCTTGTAGGTAAATTCTAAATATATATTTTTGGATATCACCTCTTTGGGTATGCCATACCCAGCACGTGAATCAACGTTACACTTCTGAATGCATGAACACGTTTTAAGTCTTCCTTATGCTATGGCGTATTATTTTAGTTATGATGAAGAAACGTGACATTTAAGTAATTTAATAAATACAGTATTTAATAGATATAGCACAACAGAATTTTCGGATGAACAAATTCTCTTCGGGGTTATGATGAGGAAAAATCAAATGAAGAATATAACTGCAAGTATGATTCTACCACTGAAATCGATCCAGATTTAGAAAAGGGACACAATGTTGAAAATAAATGTTTTAAATGTAGGGACACAAAAATATTTGAGAAGAATGTAATTTTAAAGTAGATAACTGGTACACATCTTATCCACTTTCAGATGAACTTTTGAAAAAAGAAAACTATTGCTTTAAGAAAATAAAAAGAAATTCAAAATTTTTAAATTTAAGGAATAGAGAAGTTTACTCCTATATGTTTAGTTTAAAAAAATACAAATTTAAAAAAAAATTAAGATCCAGCGAAAACATCGCACTTATTCACGACGCGATTAATGGAGTATATAAACAATGCACTGAATGCCCTTATAAAAAGAACAGAAAAACTAAATTTACGTATGAAAAATGTAATAAACATGTTGTATTTCCTACTTTTCTTCCTTTTTAACATTTGTATAGAAACTTTACGGTAAAAGCACAATGTAAACACCCTTGGGTACGACACACACTGCGCGAGAACTTTAGGTTGTTTTTTTCACGCGATTGATGCCGGTGTATAAATGCCAGGTCGATTGAAGATAGTTTCTTTTATTGAGATTTTCCATAGGCTTCTGTGTAAAACATTTTTCAAAATGAATTTCTCTTTTTATTTCTAGACCAATGTTCCTGATTTCTGGATTAAATATGTTACGTTATACTTATTGTGTAGTTTTCAAGTTAAAAAAACCAGGAAGCCGACAGTTTTTCGAGATTTCGGATTCTCTTTTAGAAAAATAACGAAATTTATCCAGAGTTGATTTAATTTATAATGTTAGATCAATAACGGAGTAAATGGAGAAAATTTAATAATGTGTGTCATTTGACGGCACTGAATTTGGCTGCAATGTTTGCTTTACGTTCTATCTGCTGCAAAATGTGGATTGTAATTAAAGATTGCTTCTTTGTCTAAACAACTTGTCATAGAAAGAAGTCTGAATAATTGACTGAAAAATGAGTTAAAACTCTTACAGGATGAAAATTTTAATTGAATTTCGTTGATGCTGAAATGACAAGGAGATTGCTCTTGCATCAGGTGCTTTGGTTAGTAATATCAATTAAGTAAATGTTAAAAAGACCTTTTTTTTTCTTACTTTCTTTTTTTTTTTGTCATTTTTAGTAGTTTCAATTTATGCTTGAAAATATATTATCTGATATTATGAAACTTCATTTTCACAAAGAAATATAACTTAACGCTTGTAAAAATATTACCGAGGTATTCTATATTTGTAAGTAAATTAACTTCTTCGTGTTATTTGTATGTATTTGGGTATATTTATTTAAATTAAATATAAATACATTTGAGTGTATTTTTACTTCTTTAAATTCCATCTTCAAGAATAATTATTATTTTTAAAAAAATAAACTTGTTTTCATTGTTTTCGTATAATATCGTTTCTGTAGCGTTTTTATAAAAAAAAAATTGTGATTAATTACAGTAAAAATCTAATTCATTAAATCATTTGTTAAATTAGTAACTAGTGTGTATCCAAGCCGAAAGCAATTATTTTGCAATGGACAAGAGTAATAAGAAAATAAATATTGTCTCATAAATTGATAAATAATAAGCAAGTGGAAATCCTAATAAATAATTCTATTCTTTTTTATCTTGTACACAAAATTGTAACATAATTGTTATAAAAATAGTAATGAACATGAGGTATAGAGATAAGTTATTACAAATAAGTTCTGAAAGAAATAATATATTGCAATAAAATAACAATTACAGAAGCAAATCATTTAGTTCTATCACACATACTATGCTTAAGAATAAATCATTTATTTAACAAATTAAATCTTTTTTCTTAATTTTCTAAGATTAATATTCAATATTGTTGTTCAATGGTAAAGAAACATATTGTTAGCTGAGTAAATAAACTATTTTTTCTAATAGAATTTAACAAAGCTAAATAATTAATCATTTGCCTACTATGTAAACAGATTATAGTTACGCGATTGTTATGGGGTCACTCTGAAACTTTTGAGATACTCTAAGATTTTTAAAGTTATACTTACAAAATTTTAGGGCTGTTCAAACTAGTCACCTCCAGCATCAATGCACTTTTGTATACGAATTTTCTACAAATTAAATGCCTGAAACCATTCATTTATTGGAATTGATAAAAAATGAATTTATATCCACATTAATCTCTTCTGAATGAAAACGACGTCTACGTAAGTTCTTTTTTAGATTAAAAAATAGCCAAAAGCCACACATAGCTAAATCTGGAGAATAAGGTTGATGTTCTATCATTTTAGTTTGTTTTTATTTAAGAAACTCAACTGTGAATCCAACTGTATGGGAAAATGCATTGTCATGGTAAATCATTAGTCCCCTAACATTAACTTTTTGGAGAATTTCTGGAAGACATTTAGTGGTACACCAGTTTGATGTTACTGTCTTCTGTCCTTCAAACTTGATGACTTTGATCAATCCCGTACTTCTGAAAAAATGGCATACATTACTTTTTTCATTGATCGTTGGCTTTTTACCATTGTTGGTGTGGGATCATCTTCAAAGATCCATAGTTTGCTTTCTTGACGAGTTGGAACGTCAAAAATCAGCATGTGCGTTTCATTCCCCGTTACAATTTTAAAAATGATGTTGTGGCTACCATCATTTAGCAATTTAAGGGTTTCTTTACTGATTCTGACACGCTGCCCTTTTTGGTGCTCAGTTAGATTACGGGTAACCTAACGGCACACTACTTTTTTCATATGTAATTAATTCTTCATGAATAATTTTGTTTATAGCTGTGGATCCAAAGTTAAGTTCCTTCTGTATCATTTAGTAGGGACAGCGATTATCAGCGATTTCTTATGGCAGGCACATTATCCGGGATTACTGCCGACCGCTGCCTTCCTGTGTGTTCTTCATTCTGAAGAGAATTGTGGCCTCTGCAAAATTATTTAAACTAACAAAATACAGTATCATGACATGAAGATTCATCTCCAAACGCTAATTGTAGCCTTTTAACGCATTCCTCTTGATTTAATCCACTTTTAAAATCATAGAAGAACATAGCACGATAATTTTCTTGCGTCAACTCCATTTTGTCTTCTGTCTAAAAAATTTTCTACACTAAACAACTTGAAGTAAGTTATTAAATTGTTGTCTTCTGTATTAAAATACTTTGTATTTTCAAATTAAACCGTTAATTTTGTTTTATAACTTCTTATTTGCGCGTATCTCAAAAATATATTTCAGAGTTACCCTCGTATTATGAAACAAATAAAATCGAAAGGTGTATAAAGAAATTTGGATTGTTTAACGTCAGTTGGTGCTTCAAAAGCTTCAGTCACAAATAATAATATATTATTCATGGCTCAGATAAATTTTTATTTTTAAGTTATAATGGATGTGTTCGAAAAACGATCGTAATAAATGTATTTGTATACACATAATGAAATAAAAATATATGCCACTGTGAAATTTATCTATTTTATATATTTTTTGTCCACTTAAATTTCCAATTTAATTATGTTTTTTTTTTATGTTTCAGCAATATTCACATAACCGTTTATTAAAATAAATATTAAATTTATTTGGTCTTTCAATTGTGAAGTGTTTTTAATAACAGTACTTTAAATTCCGTCAAAAAGCAGCTTTTAAACAACAAAAATAAGTTAGTTTATACAATTCTTATAATTATTTACAAAATACAATTTCAGCAATTTTACAACACTAATGTAAAGTATTTAGCAGCTTTAGTACAAAAGTTACTATTTTATTAGTTAAACAATATATATTTTATATATACTGGAAAAGATTTAGCTGTTTACACATTTGTATTACAATGCATTATCGGTTGATTAAACTGATAATTGAACTTATTTAAAATTCCGATTCTTCAAAAAATAGCAATTCTTATGAAGTTACAGATTACTTAGTAATCCAAATTGAACTGTGCATAGCTGTAAAAGTTTCTCAAAGTCTAAGACCAAAGTTTAAGTACAGCTCAAGGCGCACTTCGGGGAAATCCTAATGTTTAAATTCCGATTCCTTTCGCTGTACAAAATTGGTTGCTACAGTTCTGTGACCATTAAATAAGAACAAAGTGCATTTAACTTGAAGGAAAACAACGATAGTAAGAAAAAAACTTCATGAAAAAAGTAAGAGCTAAAACAAAAACGTAAAGGAATGAACGAAAACGAAATCGAACAAGGAAGTAGGGAATCATGAGTCGTTTAGAGGGAATCCAAGCGCGTTGTGTCTTTATATTTGATAAAGATCAGGTTGCTCAGACACGCTTCCAGTTTTGTTTTTCTAGCTAAAAAGAACCGTCTGTTTCGAGCAGAGGAAGATTGAGTCCAATTCAGTTCCAGTTCAAAGAATCCAATTTTCTTATTAGTATTGCATACAACAATATTGCAATATTAAACAAATCGTTTCAAATTTTTTAAAATTACTTATATGTGTTTCACATATTTTTAATGTGTCCTTTACATTTAGTGAATTGGAATTTTATGTCAAATCAGATGTGTTTCTGTTTATATGAATGTTGATTTCAGTTGAGAAATATAACTTCAAGAACTGTATTCATTTGTACAATTGAAATTGTTCAAAAAAGTTTTCTTTAAAATTCTTAATATACAGCTAATGTTTGTTAAAGTCAATTCAACACATTTTCTGGAGCCTGTAACTAGTTTTATACTTTTGAATATTTGAATAAAGTTTAAAAAATAAGAAGCTAAATAAAATAACCGTGTTTTTTATCTTTTTCTCTTTATTTTATATATCTTATTCAGAAGTTTAATTTCTTAAACGTTTTTAGAACTGTATTTAATTATTAGCAAAACTGTATCTAAAATAGAGATTATAAAGAAGTATTATACAAAACTGTTATTATTTTCCTGATTAATATGTTTTATGTTTGTGTGTGTTTGTTTATACTTTAATACATATAAATTTATCAAAGTATTACTAGAGGTCGTATATTTTTTTATGGATATAACATCGTTTTTTATTTAAATTTTTTCAATTTCATCTTCATTTTAAGAATATCAAGTATACACAAAGAACTAAATTAAGATATAATTGGAATATTTAATCAAAGTGGTTTTTTTTTTAAATTACTTTTTTTTCAATGACGAAAATATGCGTGCTTAATTTCTGAATCATGCAATCTGTTGGTAATTTAAACATGCATTACAATTATGTATTTTATTGCATTTGTTAATCTAAAACTAAAGAGAAGAGTCAATGTGATAAAATTCTAATAATATAAAACAAATTACCTTATAAATCCATTACATAATTCTTCTGTTATTGAATCTGAATGTTTTGTTTATTTTTGAGAAATTATTTCTTATGTCTACAAACTGATACATATCTGTTGACACTATCTAATTTTTTTTAATTTTCTGCAGTGTAACATTTAGATGGTTTGGTTTCTGAAGACAAAATAATGAATAGACTGATCTGACTCCATTTATTTTTCCGGCAGTTGTCTTTCACAAAAATAAAATCTTTTACAAGATATAGATAATAATAAAAAATAATGACAATAAATTGTATACAACACAAAAGTAGTGGAGAGTATTTATTGTAATTAAATATTATTTAGAGTTTTAAGCAATAATTGCACAGCGATTTTAGATTTTTTATGAAATTAAAAGTAATGACGTCGCAATATTTCTTCCAAAGTAGGTTCGTTGACCATGGTTCAAAATTACGAGATTCTTTGCCAATAGCCCTCGTGCAGCTTTATAGTGCGACACAAATATAACTCTCGTTGCCACCTAAGAGGATTTGTGACAAGAACTTTCCTAATATTTTTATAGTTTTTTATTATAAAGAAAGTAAGATAGACACCACACACTATTCATATATTTTGTTAAAATTAAAATAGAAAATTTTTAGGAAAGTACTTTTGCAAAATTTAGCATTAAATTTTAAAAATTATCTACAGTAAAAGACCGTGCAGTCATGGATATTTATGACATGAGTAATAATCTCATCTATTGTAAACTAAAACTAGCTGGTATAATCATTCTTCGCATGGGTGAATGAAATAATAGATATTGAAGGGTAAAGAAGTTTTTAATGAGTTAATTTAAAGTCATTTGGAAATTAAACAGAAAATAAAAGCTTTTAGTATATCACTGCTCAACAAAAAATCATATTTACCAAATTTTAAATCTGCAGGGCTAATTGCTGAAAAAAAAACTATAATTTTTTATTTATAACATATCTGTCAACCCTTTGTAGGTCGACTTTTAAAAAGGCCCTTCTAAGCTGATCTCTTCTCAGCAAAAGTAGCGTGTATTCCAGATTTCAAGTTTATAGGTTTATTAGTTCCTAAAAGAGGACTTTTTTAATATAAAACACCTTAGTAGTAGGTTTTAGCAAAACCCTACGTAGAAATTATATGCTCGATGGAAGGAACCTGTCCCCTTAATTTCAAGTCTGCAGGTATAATAGTTCGAAAACGAGGATAACTGTCTATAACTCCACTTTAAACCCTCGTCACCCCTTCGGGGTCAATTTTCATAAAAACCTCTTTTGTTGTGGTTATTTAGTCCAAAAAAGGGGCATACATGCCAAATTTCAAATATGTAGATCTATAGTTAAGAAACCTGAGTATTTATCAATAACGGCACTTAACATCTCACAACCCCTTTTTTTCGGGGGAGGGGGTTGATTTCCATAAAACCCTTTACTTCATAAAAGGAACATGCCTGCTAAATCTGAAGTATGCAGGTCTAATTGCTCAAAAATGGAATATTTATCTATAACGCTCCTTTAACCTATCGCAACACAACTTGGGAATCTATTTTTCCTAAACTGATTTTGTGTAGCTGAGGTCTACTCAATGAAAAGACATGCCTGTCAAACTTCCAGACTCTAGGTCTAATAGTTCAAAAACGTGAAGCTGTCTTATCTATAGCGCCCTTCAAACATTGCAACCCCCTAGGAGGTCAGTTTTTGGTAAAAACCTCTTCTGCAGTGGTTCTCTATACCTTGAAAGTAATATAACAGCCAAACTTCAAATCTTAAGATCTATTAGTTAAGAAATGTAAATGTTGATCTATAATGGCAAACCCTTTGGGGGTTCATTTTGGCAAAATTCTTTCTTAGAGGATCTCTATTGCATGAAAGGAACATGCCTACCAAAGTTCTAGTCTGAAGGTCTAATAATTCAAGAACGAGAATATTTATCTTTAACACCTCATTAATCCCTTGCAACCTCCTTTCTGGGTCTATTTTCGAAAAACCTTTTTTCGTAGCGAATAACAAATCTACGAAAGGAACATGCCGACCAAATTTCTAGTCTGTATGTCTTATAGTTCAAAAACGGAAATATTTTTCTCTAAAGCCACTTAACCCCTCGTAACCACCCTTGGTTGTCTATTTTCGCAAAACCATTTATCAGAGGATCTTTGTTTCATGAAAGGAACATAGTTCCCAAATTTAAAATCTGCACGTCTAATAGCTCAAAAACTGGAATATTTATCTATAACGACACTTAAACCCACGCAACTCCCCATGGGAGTTTTAAAAAACAACAACTTTTTAGCGGATCTCTACTCTATGAAAGAATATGCTTGCTAAATTTCAAGTCTTCAGGCTTAATAGTTAAAAAAAGAAACATTGACCTTTAACCCCTCTCTTTAATCCCCATGAGAATTCATTTTTGCAAAACCTATCTTATAGTGGATTTTTAATCCATGCAAAGAACATGCCTGTCAAATTTCAAGTCTGTAGGTCTGAAAATTCAAAAAGATTACTCTATTTTTATCAATAACGACCCTTTAACACTTCAAACCCTCTTAGGGATCTATTTTTGAAAAATCTCTTTCGTAGCGGATTTCTTCTCTATGGAAGGAACGTCCCTGCCAAATTTGATATTTATATATCTAATGATTCAAAGAAAGCATATTTAACTGTAACGGCAGTTAATCCTTCGTAACGCCCCTCGAGGTTCAATTTTCACAAAACCCTTTCTTAGTGGATCTTATTCCATGAAAGGAAAACACCTACGAAATTCCAAGTCTATAGGTCGAATATTTCCCGAAATATCGTGATAAGTGAGGGAGTCACTTTTCTCCTTTATACACTCACATCCAAAAGTTAAGCACGAAGATGTAAAATGCAAAAAAAAAAAAAAAAAATCAACAAATACTGCTTTGATTGTCACAAAATTTGGCAGTAAATCAGCATATATATTTATACATAAACAAAATCAAAAATTATATACAGAAATAAAAACAATATTAAATTTTTGTAAGTTATCAGATAATGCCATACTGGAGACTTAAAAAAATTATGTATAAAGTAAAAATAAACAGCATAAAATGAAAAAAAGGACATTAATAGGGTATGTGATCCCCCTCATCTGTATGCAAAGCTTACACCTTCTCACCATGCTTTCAATCAGGTGGTCAACCGCCGCAGTATTAAGCAATCGCCATTCTTCTTGTAGAGCAGTTTCCAGCTCAATAAGAGTGGTTAGAGGTGGGAAATGTGAAGATACAGCACGGCCGACAGCATCCCAAAGATTTTCAATGGGATTAAGATCGGGCGAATATGCTGATCACGCCATACGCGCAATCCCTTCACTCTCCAGGTAGTCATCGACGATGTCAGCTCTATAGGGACGTGTGTTATCGTCCATTAAAACAAAAGTAGGGCCAACTGCTGCAGCGTACAATCTCACAATGGGTTCTAGGACTTCATCTCGATACCGGACAGCCGTCCCAGAACCCCGTTTTAAGATGTGCAGGACGGTGCGGTGTCCTAATGAAATCCCTGCCCACACCATAATGCTTCCGCCTTTGGAATGCTAAATGTTCGGTGATGTTTTGGGGCTGATTGCGTGTTCCTTGTTTACGCAATATCCTTATACACTTGTCATCTGGCTCCAGAGCAAATCTTGACTCATCAGTAAACATGACATTGCCCCAGTCAGACACAGTCCAATTGCCATATTCCCGGCACCACTTTAATCCTGCCCCTCTTGATTGGACAGATAGGGGAACACAAACTCGAGATACCCGGGCATACGGTCCATTCATATGTAATCTTCGGCGTACAGTAGCTGCAGATATAGCCTTACCAATGGAAGCTGTAACCATAGATGTCACACGTGTGGAGGACGCTCTGTGATTCCGTTTGGCTACAATGGTAATATATCGATCCTCCACGGGGGTTGTAACCCTTGGGTGGCCGCCTACGGGCATTCGGGCAACTGTCTATGTGGTTTGGAATTGTTTCCACAAACTTGGAATTACAGAATGATGAACGCCGAAGAAAAAAGCAACATCTGTGATCGACTATCCTGCTGCAATGCGCCCCACAGCACGCCAGCGCTCAGAATCTTCCATTCGTTTTCTGGAAGTCATAGAAACAAGTATGTCTTGAAAACAAATTGTACGAAAGTTTTAAACACCTTCTATCAGCACTTACAATCAATTTCTGTAACCCTTCATAAAGCTGGCTTCTTATAAGACTGCCCTTTTTTCATATTTCTTGACATAAAAGCACGATTGGCTGTTACGTAACATATTTGCATACTTCCATCCACCTCTGCAGCGAATTCTGATTCAATTCTGATTGGCTTCTGGAAATTAGAATTTTCCTCTTCATGCTTAACTTTTGGAAGTGAGTGTATGTACAAATTGGCGTTTATTGTTGCATTATTTTCGATAATATATATTATAAAACTGACGTACAGCGCGCATTGGCGTATAGTGCGCACCTATACTTTCAAGTTGCGTTTTTCGATTTTTAGGTATGTTCGCCTTAAAAAAAGGGTTCCCCTTTTTTACTAAAAGATCTAAAATATACGTAAGCGTAATTATGTTTTTAAGTCATCTATTCGAAATATTATCTCAGGTTTTTGAAAAATAGTATACTCTTAGAACTACGACTCTTTAAATAATTTAAAGCTAAGTAATTCTACTTTTAACATTTCAACGATAAAGCTTAATAAACGATAAACACTGACGTTTCTTTGGTGATACTATCGTAAGAGTTTAGCATTTTTTTACCATAAAATACATCAAAATATTAGATTTTGTTCCATTTTCTTACTTTATTAAATTTATGAATTTTCATCATAACATTTAATTAAACTCGCATTATTGATAGTTAGGGAAATATTTGTTTTTTATTATCTGAAGTTATGTTTATGAAATTTGAAAGCTATATACATAATATTGAGCAGATGTTTCAATAAAATTATCCCTTTTGAAGGATTATTGTGATGATATTTTTCTCTTTTTTCACATACAGGTATAAATATACTTGCACTGTAGCTTTTAATTTGAAAGTATTTTAATTTTCAAGAATTCGAATTTGACTGTGTTGTTTAAGCACTACATAGTTTTGGGACAAAATATTAATAGTAAATGCGTAATTAATTAAATCAAACTGTTTTGTTAATTATCTTTTTTTAAAAAGAGAGAATAAATTCTAACATAAAAATGAAACTAATTAAATATATCATCAAAATTCTAAAAAAAATCTACTACAAAAAATTATTTTGAAAAGTTTAAAAAATATATATTTCCTAAATTGATGGACACACAATCCAAGTTGAAGCTTCTTATATTAGTAACAGTAATAAAGCCTCTAGATAATACTCAAACTACAGTGAAGGATTTGTGGAGGCTTCAGGAAATCCTCAAAAATTGTTTCATCTTCGGGTATTTTAAGAAGTGGAGTTTTTACTATTTATTTACGACTGGACTATACTTCGTACATTGGAGTTATCGGGGTATTTTTTTGGAATCCCATTTATTGCGTCCCCCTTTTTTTTTCTTTTAGAATCATCACATATAGAATAATAAAAAAAGAAGTGAAAAAGTTTGCTTACTCTTCTTCCAAAGCTCTTCAAAATAACTCTAATTCACTACTAGAATTTTGAGCTTTTGTTCGCTAGAAATTGTCTGCAAATGGTTGAAATGAGAAAAAAATATAAAAAATTAATTCTTAAAAAATGAAATGCTCTTATGTTAAATTTAACAATTCAATGGAAGATATCAAAGTTTTAAGATTTTAAAGAAGATTAGAGAGCTTATGTTATCAGTTGCAAATAAATGTAAAAAATATCTGCATTTCAAATACAAGAATACTAATAATTCTGTCTTAAAACTTTCAACATCAGAATGAAAAAAAATGGCGTATTTAAACTGTTTTTAATGATATCATTAAATATTTTAATACCTGAAGATATGATTATTTTAAATGCGGCTCATGTAATATTGAAATATACGTTTTATTGATTTCATTGTTTTCCACATCTTTCTTACATTTTCAAATATTTTAAGAAATAATTTATGAATTTTTATTACTGATATTATAAGTTTTCAACTTATTTTTAGATAAAAAGTAAATTAACAAAAGGACTGCAAAGCATGTACTTTTATTCTAGAAAGATTGAATGTAAAATTGAAGTTTTTTATTACATGCAAAAATATTAAAATTAATTCTTGATTGCTTATGTTTATGAACTGTCAGCAAAAACTTATTTAAAATATGTACTAATTTAGATATTTTACTAAAAGGAGCTTATCACATTTAAACACACATAGCTCTAACCAAAGTTTAGCTTCATTGTGTGAAACTAAAAATGTATATTTAGCTTAATTGTAATTATATTCATACAATTTTTTATCAGCCTCAGAAAGTTAAATATGAAATAAAAATAATATGTTATAAGTATATATATATATAAGTAACTGTTTTTAATTTCATAATATTGTAGTATTTTGTATAATGTATTTATCAGAATATCGAAAATCTTTACAAAGTTGTTGTTTTTTCATTAGTCAGTGGTTAGTTATAGTTAAAGTAACGTGTTTCTCAAATACGGAAAGTTTTCTAACACTTCTCCCAACAAAATATTGCGTTTTCCTTTATATAGTTATTTATTATGTGTGAATCTATGTAAGATATAAAAATTTCTTTGATCAAACTAGACACGAATACCCGGAACGAGCAAATATTTCTTTTGTTTTATAGGTATATGATATGAAAGGTTTGTTAAATCATAAGATATATATATATATAAGATTTGGTATATTCGAGTACACTCTCTCAATTTGACTTAAAGCATACAAACATAAATAATAGAACTAAGTACTATAGTCACAGTGATGGATTCACGAACTCTTAGGCATAAGGCTAAGAGTACCAGGTTAAACAAAGAATTAATGATCCAGTCATGGTTTTATTTGCTATATTACTGAGTGAGAATAGAATTTAGAATAGAAAATATTATGGTTGGAAATGATTGGAAAAAAGTTTATTACTGAATTGATTAAAATCAAAATCGCCATAAACCATTAGAATCAAAGAGTATATATATATATATATTCTGTTATTTTTTATATATATATTGGAACTCAACACTGGGAGGTTTCGCTGCTGACTGACCACTTGGCCGAAACATCTGTACATGCACCTCAGCACCGAAGGTCACGTAAACTGAGATAGGCACAGTAGGCCTTGGCCATCATGCGCTGTTGCGTCCCTGAGTTCAGTTCGGTGTTTCTTTTTGAGATTTTTTTCCATTCTGCTTAATTTGGAAGTGAATAATAGAGTAAAAGCAACATGACTCAACGTGTTAATGTAAAATTTTCTTTTAAGCTTAGAAAATATTACTAAAATATTGTCATCGAATGATTTCATTGGTGTATGGAGAATACCACATTTTTCAAGTATGTGTACAAGTGCTATCCACGGCTTCAGGAAAGACAAATGGTTTCAACAATGGAAGAGATTCAACAAAACCTGACCAACTTGTCCAACTGCATCCGAAAGGATGCCTTTTTGTGTAGTTCCAGTGCCTTGTACATATCAAACGTGCTTAACACCGGACGGGGATTACTTTGAAGCACAACGAGCCTTGCTTGAAGATATGTGTGAATACTTTTTACAAAACATTTTCCCCGAAACTTTTGAACAAAGGTTGAATATATGTATACGAGGGTTGTCGGGAAAGTAAAGAATAATTATGCATCCAGCCTGAGAGTCAGACCCACCATCACTCTGAACGCTTGCTTACATTACTTTCTTCCCTCGCTTCAATGTAAGCCAAGTTTTTTTTCTGAACTGTCATGGGTTTTTATTCTGTTATCTTTTAAAATGATTGCATTCAACAAAAATACCACCAAATGTGAAATATATAGCGTTATTTATATTTTCTGAATGCCGAAATATTTGTCCTTTGAAACATTTCAACGATTTAGCCATCCAAAACAAGAGGCAAGGAACGTTTTCTTCAAAGGTGTCTTTGTTACATGACGATATGCTCCTAATGCATAATTAGAAAAAATAGCTAGAGCTTCAGCATTTTAATTGAGGCATTTTTGGGTATTTTTCTTACAGCCTTGACTAAGAACCCATTGTTTTTCACTTATTCTCAAAATGAAAGGAAATAAATATTTGAGTAAAAAACAGTTCGCAAATAAAGAAAACTTCATGCAAGAAGTGAAATCTTATCTCAGATTTTTTGCGGCTGAAGAGTATAACATCGGAATTGAAAAAAATTGGTTCCACGTTTCAATAAGCGCCTTTGAAGTTATGACGACTACATTAAAAAAAATGAAGTATTGTGACTTGGAAATAGAGAGTTTTTGTGTTGTGTTTTGCATTTAACTTTGCAAAAATGTTCTGCATTTTTTGGATGACTCTTTTATATGTGTGCATGTAAACTACTGAATAACGTTCACACACAATGAGTTTAATTCTCATTTAGATGTTTCTGAACTAAAATTAATGTGAAACATCAAAAATGTTAGAAAAATGCGCAAGGATTGAGAATGAAATAATGTGAAGTCCATTTAATCCAGTGTATTTGAATATCATACCAGCAAATTTAATCAAAATATATAATATATATTTAAACTATTAAAATAGTTAATAATAAGATTAATTTATAACTATGCATTGCATTTTATTAACTTCCGTTATGTTTTATTTAAACAGATATGTTGTACAGAGATATGAAATATGGCTTAAGACATTTTTATTTTTTACCAAGAAACATGATACTCCAATGAGTGACGGTATTACAATCCCATCTTTCTGAATAAAACTAAAAAAAATCATTTGAATATCTTTTTAATAGTTATCTTTCGAATGACTTAAAATAATCAATTAAGATAAAATTAGCGTTTGAACGATGGGTTACTATCTTCATACGTCAATTATTTTGACTTAGACATGTGATTGTATTTTTCAATTTACTCAATCTCAATGGATTTCTAAGGTCAAAACAAAGATCTCTCTGTTAATCACGCAATATGGGACACTCTCCTATTCTGTTCCTGCTGAAATATCAGAAAGTACAGCATCCGGATTGGTGATAAGAAAAATCACTGAAAATTTCTAGTGTAAACGGCATTGACGAGCCTTTTGATTAAGCAATTGATCATAAAATACTTTTAAAAGATTGGATATGTAACTGAGGTATAAGTCGGAATCGTGCTTTTGTCTACTGAAACTTTAACCCTCAGTTTATTTTGCTACGAATCGAACAAGTGTAGACATGTAGATTAGTAATTAAAATTATATTTATGGTAATTAACATAAATAAAAAGATCACATCTATAAATTTATTACGCAGTTAATTAAATAATACTTAGTTGTAATTTTATTGAATCAGCGTTTATATAACCTTACCTCAGTTTTTTATTGGGCTGCAATATTAAAAAAAAATTGTTACAATTTATGTTTCAAATAGTGCAGAGAAGATATTTTTTTCAATGAAGCATTTTTAGAACAAAATATCATTACTTATTTTTATGTAAATTGTATTACTAGTGAAAATATATAGCATTTATGCCTTAGATCGTGCAAAATTAAATTTGAAGTTGAATTTTTTTTCCCGGTTATTTGCTAAATTTTTAATTTAAGGTAATTAACTACATAAACTCTCATATGTAGGTACTATGTTGAATTTTTATAACATTATCTTTTATGCATACATTATTCTTTTACTTGTTCGTTAATCCTTTGTGAATTATTTTTGTATTATTTATTTCAAGACTCTTTTGTAATCGGATTAAAATTTATTCAGTTGAATAGTTTATGTCCTTGGCATACTAAGTGTATAAACATTCTTAAGATAATACTTTTATACTCGATATATAAAGGATATTGTAAAATAAGAAAAGAATTGAAAAAAATACAACAGACAGTTTCTTATATATGCATATCCGATATATATAAAAAGTACACTTTGAGTTACTCAATTATTGATATTAGTTTTTCACAGACAGTACATTTTAAGAAAATGATGTAAATTTCCAAATTGCAACTAAGACAATTCTTAGCTTAAGTTAAATAAAAGTTTTAAAAAATTCATTTATATTCCATTACTGTTTTAATACTGCTTGTATTTATAAGTTTCCTATTTACAGTTATGTTTGGAAAAATTACGTTATAAACAAAAGTATGAAGTTAATCGACTTTTTTGAAATACAGATTCAATTAAAAATGGACCACAAAACAGAATCACTAGAAAAAAATAAAATTTGTTTAGTCTAACTAAGATTTAGGTGACTTTTTTTTCATTGCATCTGTCAACTCTGGATATGTTACAAGTCAGAATAGAGATGTACATTTAAGAAAACAAAAAGTTTTTATTCATTTTAAGACATACATAAAAGTTATATAATTTCATCAAAAATGTTTAAGTTAAACAAAATTTCTCACAGTTTCAATTGGATTGATAACAGAACTGCATAATAGATTCATAGCAGAAAAACATTTATTTCTCGATGTTATTTATTATAATTTAATTTTTCCTTCAATATCATTTGGAAGAATTTATTCTCGCTACTGTTATAACATTTGTTCAGAAATTGTTAGATGTAATAATTGCTTAGTAAGTTTTGATTTTCTGCACGGAAAACAGAATGCATAATTTAATGCCTGTTTTATTCTGTTTATTTCTGTTTGTTTTCCTATACCATTGGGATTCCGTGGTAGGAAGAAAACGCTGAATACGTGATAGGATTATTTATGATATTTCAGTATGAAGATTAAATTATCTGCTGGAGTAAGAAAAAGATACCATCAGATTCAATTTTTAAATGCTGTTTTATGGTAACTGTAGTAAAAGAGGTACCAGAAAGAATTACATAGATAAATTAATGCTTGATAGAATTTTTGGTTGTCAATGTCAAAGAAATATATATTATTTTAAAATCTACTTGTATTGACTATTAAATGGTAAAACCATCTTTCTCTGTCAGAAAAATATCACACAATATTTGAAATAAAATGCTTCATTAGCAACTTTCTGACATTCTCCATAGATACCTAAGGTAACAAATCTTAAATTTTCATTCTAAAGTTTTGCTATTTTACGAACACAAGCTGGGTTTTAATTGAAGCGGAAATAAATGATAGTAATCTTCACAATTAAACACAAGAATCAACAAATCACTTTTCATCTGTCATATCCAAAGTGGTAAAACATAATAACTAATGTTAATCTAATAAAGTTTCTAATAATGATCATGACAATGCAATGAGTGCATTATAATCATTTGCTTTCTTCCTGTCTAATTCAGACAGGAAACATTATTGGCCTTTGTAATATAGGTTGCGTTATTTTAAGACATATGTTAAACGGAGTTTATGGGACCGACATGGAATAATTATCAAGATTCAGAACAAAGCCTCTGAGTCTGGGAAGAACAGGTTAGATAAATGACTTTGTATGTATCATTAAGCAAATACCGTGAGCTTTATCACTGCCTGTTCAGTTATTTCGCACTTTTCAATCACCCGTAGAGTTACTAAATAACAGAGTGATCAGTAGTTGTTCAAATATTTGCAATGGGTGATGTCTTCCACTCTCATTGTGTTAATTCACTGATCGTCATTAAATAACCCCTGGGAACTTGAGTCTCATTTTTTTAAATACAATTCAGATCAAATTTACATTTGAACTGATCAAATGTAAAAATATACATTTTTTACACTTTTAATAAAAATAATAAATAATAATCTGGCTCTTAAGGCCAGTCAGTAAAATTTTCAAAAGAAGAAAATAATCGAATGTAATGCAAATTAATGGAAATATGTCAAATGAAAAATTTTGTTAAAATCGAAACATGCCAAACTTAGGCTTACAAAACAATCCTTTTTTAATGCCTTTGATTAATGGAATACATATTAATGTTACTCAGAATATTATTTTTCAAAAATATTTAAAAGTTAAAAAACGTAATTAATAATAGATTTATTTCAAAGAAAACAAATTGAATAGGTAGAATTACAAAATTGCAACAATTTATGAACGTATTTGTTTCTTGATTAATTTTTATTCCATGAAAATTAAATTACATGTTCATTAATCCTTGAAATTTTTAACAAATATAAAAGATAAAAGTTGTTTTAACCTGCTTATCCGCTTAAATATTTCCTACGCTTAAGTAAAATATTTGAAAACCATTCTTCAATACTTACTCAAACTCTCCTGATATTATATGCATCATCTATCACACATAACTGAAAATTTTAATAGCCATTTACTTTTTTATATATGATTTCAAAATTAAACAATTTTTCTATTATATTTAAAGGGCTTTTAGTGCTTTTTAGTTAAAGAATATCAAACGCTGTAAATAGCAGAATGAAAAATAGTATCAATAAAGACAATACAAGTGAGTTAATTGAAATATATTTTTATAATATTCACCATTTAAATACTTGCTTTAATTATAAAGTCCCTATTTTTTAAACATTCGCGGAAATTGTCGATTACGTATATCAAAAGGCTCGCACAATAAATATTCTTGTTATTAAATTTTTTTTGAGTATTATACATAAAGAAAAAGTTACACGCACTCATCACGAGATCTCTAAAACAATTGCGCATGCAGACTTTAAATTTAGCAGGAATGTTTCTTTTGTTAGGTAGAGATCCATTAAGAACGGGTTTTGCGCAAATCAACTCCCAAGAGAAGTTCTTAAAATATAAATTCCTTTCTGTGTTTGATATTAAATATCTGTTCATCTTAAATCGAAAGGTAAGGGCTATAGAGAGTTTTTTAATACAATCAAAAGCCTATAGCTAGGACTTAGATGACAAAAACTCGATATATGGTCATAGAACTTCAAGAAACATCCAGCGTAGTGGATAGGTAACATCTAGTATACTCACACACACACACAATTACCCTGTATTTTTTTAACTGAGTAGCCTATATTGGAGCTTGTCAATTTATAAATATGGTAATATTGAAGTACACATTTACAATCAACTTTATTCTAAAAAAGGATATGTTTTTCTGAGTTTTAATGGGTAAATTTCAAATAACTGCATATTTTTCTCTTGTTCTAATTGACATAATGCATTTATTTTCTGATTTGAATTCTCTCTCTCTCTCTCTCTATCGCAGGAAATATTTCACAACTAGAATTAGGTTCTTCCTTCAACTTTAAAATTATCTTGCTGAATTTCGAGAGCTCTTCTGTAATATAACGATGAAAGTTTGGAAGAATGTATAGATGTCTTCATGTTCTGAGAAATAATTGAATTTAGCAATCTGTCTTTTTTTATTTCCTCGCTACAACTGATTATTTCAACGTCTCTTGAAAGACTTTGGAATCCCATGATAAAAGACAGGATGTAACTATCATTATTTTAAACACATCTCGTTACTTCTCTTGCTAATTAAAAATTTCCAGAATTCCACCGGTAAATTAATTTCTAAGAATTCATTGCAACATACTCTTAACACAAGTATTCATTTTTGGATAATACGCTTAGGGTATATATCTTCTTGGTAAAAGTAATGTTCAAATGATAAAATTGTCTTTATATTTTCACAAACGCTATAATTAATGGAATTGCAAATTTCGTAATCACCACGTTTTAGAACTTCTAAGGAATGTTGTAATTCTATACCTAATTTATCCACATCTAAGATTCCTTAGCGTATTTTAGCTAATTAATACGAATACTTTGGTTTCAAATGTACTTGTCCTTAACGTATTAAGACCGTAACATTTTTATAAAAAAATATGATGCATAAAAATACAAATTTAAAAAAAATCAAATTGAATCCTTTCAAGATCCTGTCAGATACATTTTAATACCTCAAAAAAAAATCTAGCAAGTTTATTGTCAAAAAATAACTTCTATATAAATTACTTAAAATTATACTCGTAGTTGCTAGTGCTGTTTTAAAATATGTAAAGGAACGTTTCGTTGAGTTCTCATTGATAATTCAGGCAATCAAAATCCACAAACATGAGGTTATTAAACGAAGAGGTATGGGCGTGAGTAGTTCAAAACGTCATTACTTGGTACAGTAATGATTTATAACCAAGTGGAAATAGATGGAGATAGAGATTGTTTAGATACAGACATTTCTAGATTAAATATTTACGTGCTATCGCATATATTTGTGAAATATTATACATAAATAGATTGACATTGCCAACTTATGATTTATGATTAGGCAAAAAAGCAATATCTTCGAAGCCATATGTATGTATATATAAAATAAGTACTCTTCAATTGCTTATAGAATGTTCATTTACATGCAAATACTTTTATATGTTAATTTTTTTTATTACAAATATTTTCATTTTAATTGTCTACATTTTCTTAACATGCTTTTATAAGTTTTACTTGCATGTAACGGAATCTTCGAACTCGATTCTTACCCATTTTAAAAGATCGGATTAATTCGAAATTTTGCACACTTGTCAAGAACCGATGACAATACAATAATTTCATAATTTTGTTCCATTGTCCTAATCAGGATCGTCAGGAATAACGATAATCAGATTTGGCAACAATTCCATATGCCACTTCCAGATTTGGCGACTTATTGCATATACAATTTTCAAATTTGGCGACTAATTCCATATACCATTTTCAGATATGGCTACTAATTCCATATACCAATTTCAGATTTGGCGACTAATTCCAGATTTAGCGACTAAAAGAATAAGGTTTAACCCTAAAAGCAAGTGTTTTTATGCAAGTGTAAATTACATTGGGATTAATACAAATAAAGCAAGCAAAAAATAATTTTCTTTATGGGAGAAAGTGGAGAGTGGGTGTGCGTTAGCAATTTCTAACCATAATATAAGCATTTTTCTCAAAATGAAAATAAAAAAAAGGCTCGTGCATAAGAAAAAAAAATTATATTCTAACTGCTAAATATTTTTTTTTATGTAAAGCAATACGTTTAGAAGTGAGGATACGAATTAACATTATAGCAATACGTTTAAAAGGGGATAATACGATTGACACTTAACATTATCATGTTTTTATTAACTCGCTATCTTGAATGTTTGTCCGGGTGGATATTTGTAATTGATTTTAAACTGTGTAACTTTAAGATGAGTTACAGACTTAAAATTTCGACCATAGCTCAGAAGTGGATGACAATGCATAAAAATGTGAAAAAAGGGAAAAAATGGAAAAGGAAGAATTTTATAATTTTTAGTCCGTTATAAAAACATGGCACATTAATTTTTTTTTAATTCGAACTGTTTCTTCTTAACACACTTTGATTTGTTTGTCCTCTTTTATAGAGACGTAATCTAATATAACCATACAGGACTCATCCGAGGCCTCGTTAACGGAGAGAATAAACACACTTCAGACCCTTTAATTAATATCCATTGAAGAGCAAGTATCCAGCAGCCACGAAATTCCAGCTCTAAATATCAAACTCAAGAATAAATTCAACAATCAATAAATTATAGTTTAAAAAACTAAAAAGCACGCTTTTATTGTAGATCAAACTAAATAATGAAAAATAAATTATAGTTTAAAAAAAACTAAAGAACATGCTTTTACTCTGAATTGAAATAAAAAGTAAAGATATAATTCTTAATATAAGAATAAAATGATGAACGAGAAAATTAATGTCAGTGTGGTAAACGCGTGGGATGCTTTCTACTACATTTTTACACTAACTCAGCATTTAGAAATAGAAGTTAGAAACTGTAATTGATATATTTAGAGAACACCCCACGTTCTTACTCCAATGACATTTATTTTCGCGTTCATCATTTTATTCTTATATTAAGAATTTTTTTTTTTTTACTTTTTAGTTAGATTCTGTATAAAGCATGTTCCTTAGTTTTTTTAAACTATAATTTATTGATTATTTGATATATTAATTATTTTAATAAGAAATTTAATTAATTACGTATTATACCGTCGATTAATTTTGTCAAATTGAAAATCGTTGCAAAATTCCACTATGTGCTGTCAGCATTGGAAAACTGTTCTCCCACTTTCTCAAACACAATAATCTTATTCGAGCATGCTCGATAGTGAAAACAGTGTTTATAATTTGCAAGATTCTTCTTTAATTTTGTAAGAAAGAAAAATCAGCTGAGTATCTAAAAAAATAGGGGCGGGCGCTGGGGTTTAGCAGGTGGAGAAATAAGAAAGGTAGCGAAGCTGCACAAATCTAGATTTGTACTTTTGTGAATTTATGAAACAGCGTCTTCATAAAAAAAAGACTCAATTGTGTCGAAGTTTTGAACACATTTACCGTGCTTGATCTACCAAAATATTATAAATAGTAGATTTTTTGTTTATTTCAATTCTACGTGTTTTTTAAATATAGAATTTAGTTCTTCGAAATCTTTACCAGTTTACTTTTTGGCGAACTAAAATGGTAGAATCATGTGCTGGAATTACTTTTTTCTCATGTGCGGAAACGATGGCAGCAAATGAAGATGTTTTTTGATTTGGTGACTTATTTTCGCTTAGCGAAAGTGGTCGACGGTATGATACATAAGTACCGAATATAGTCTTTACAGCCATTAATGTATTCCTTCAATAAACGCGTCTTTAAACAATGTCGTGCTGCATAATGTAAAATAACTCGAGAACAAAATTTAAGAAATTACATGCATAAAAGAAGTCCGGTGGTTTAGTGGTAGTGTATCACGCTTCCACACCACAGGTCCGGGGTTCAAATCTCGGACTGTTCGAGATCAACTCAGCCTTTCATCCCTTCAGTGGGTTGAAAAAATTGAGTACTAGTTGCTTGGGAACTGAACAATGGGGTTTCACGTCAGAATGACCACTTGACCGAAACATCTGCCTATGCACCCCAACGCTAAAGGTAATGAAAGCTGAGATAGGTACAGCAGGCTTTGGTCCTCATGGACTTTTGCGCCGCTGAGTACAGTTCAGTACATGCATAAAATGATGCAACTAACATAATATTTTCATAAATGCATTTACTTACAAAACAGTGAAAGGACCTTGGAATTCAAATTAGTGAGAATTTTGCCCTTCGATTTATTATTTGTCCAGAAGGTACTGGACAGATTTCAATGATAAAGTCACTGGATTTCAAACTTATACCTCTTAACAATCACGAAGTTCCTGTCCAAGAAAAGGAGTTATCAGCACCCATTGAACATGACACCTAACCAGATGTAAGCCCTCTGATGCTGTATTGATCTCTTTCTAGGCTTGTGTAGGACACATATAGCAGATCTCTGAATTCTTTCGGAGGAAAGTACGTCTATGGTCAGTGGTTAGACGTGATCTGGACTCCTCAGTTAGTAAAAAGGCCAGGCGCCGATCTATTCCTGCGCCATTATCATTTTTATCTGAGCCATTCTAAATAGGCTCTTTAAAGCACAGAAAATAGCGGGTTGTAGGCTTTCTTGTAAAATGACATTTATCATTTCTTGTTCTGGAAGCGGTAAATCTTAAAATCTTGGGATTCTGTTACTTCACGATGGCTATGAGGCACCTGTTACGCCTCGTTTAAATGAACAAATATGGATCTTCATTTGCCATCAGAACTTTTGAAAGGGCTTACTCAAGCCTTCTCTGTATGTGAGAATCCCGTTCTATCAAACTATATCCGTAAGCTGTAGATAATGCTTACAATTATAATAACGTCTCTAACAATCTATACATGAAACAGCCCTGCGCCTCAAATCTTTGAATTATTTACGACCTCATTACATTATACAAACATTGGTTGTTACTCATTCTAAATGTTTGGTTTGAGATTCTCTAAATTATGTTACATAAATATTACTGAAGTCCCCGAGGTATATAAATAGAATCTAAAAGAGCGACAATGCACATCTATTCCTACAAGGGCTTTACTCTAAATGTGTAGCTTGCGTGTACTCTTACAAATCAAATTCTTCTAAATAGTCTATGTATATTCTTATGTATTCAACATTAAATATTTCCATCTTCATTTAGAACCTTTACCTTTATCTCATTCACTAAGTATTTTTCAAGTAACTTGCCTAAATATTCAAATTCTTCTAATTTTAAATGCCAGAGTACAATGCATTTTTTGAGGAGAAAATAGCATATGTAGCTTCAAAAGAGTAATCAAAGTAAGCATGATTCTAGTTTCTTTTGTATCAGCACTCCACAAAAAACTATTGGCATTGAGCTTCGAATTCTTGTATTTCAGTCGGACGACGAAATATTCACCGGATATCTTTTTTGTCAAAATTGCACACTGAATCCCCTGAGAACTTTGGAAGTTTTGTTTTATTTTACTAGTAGCAGCCGGTATTATATTTTGTAGGAAAACTTCAGTGGTATCGTAGTTCAAACCCCACTGTAGTTATTAAGCTTGAACCATTGATTACTGAGGATACAGCAATTTGTGTAACATGCAGAACTTATTGTTATTTAAATTAAATTAGTAGTTTCAAAAGTAAAAAAATTTATGTGGTAACTTGTAAAATTCTACCAAAGAATAAATGTGGTCACTTTACGCAAACTCAAGAAGAGACGAATAGAAACAAAAAACAAGTTTGCATTTCAAAGAGAAACCTGTCTATGTATTAGTCTTAGTATATTAATATACCATTTTATTTAAATTTCTTGAAAATGAAAAAAATTAATTAAATAAAATAACAGGAATTAATAGAGATTTTATTTTTAAACCGCCCATATGAAGTTGTGGATACAAGATATTTATTAAACAGCAAATTGCATTTCCTTTGTCAACATGTAAGTCATTATATTTCTATATTTGTTTATTGATGTGTAGAATTGCACATTTAAAAATTATAAAACACTGCCTGCATGCAGTACAGTGAATACATCGGTACACGGAAAATTACTTTATTTTTCGATTATATATATATTCCTTTCTTTTTAGTACTTTTAATTTACATTGGATGTCTATTTCGTCGTAATTATTACATTTACACTAATATTCTATTATGATTTTAGTTTATATCGCAAATATAGAAATATTTTTTATTATAATTTATACATAAATATTATCTCTATATAATAGAAATGCAGTCATAGGTAGAAAAGTGAATAAAACGTGTGGCTTTTCTGTGTAACATGCAGCTCCGTCACATAATCTCACAAATAAATAACACATGCAAACAATTGATCGAAATAATTGACATGACAATAGAAACTTTCTTATTATGACCTCTTTAGGAGACCAAATTGAAACCACATTAATCGAAATAAAACAGAAAATAGGATAAAAAGTTCAGGACAGAAAGCAGTTTTTAGAATTTTCTTCCAATTCTAATTGTGACTAGATACAATTACTTTGCCATAGACTAAATGCTTCCGATAGATAATCAAACTTGAGATGGTAAATTTCTTTACTAGAATGGATGATGGAAAATTTTGAATCACATGGGAAATGTTTACGTTTATGCATAAAATAAATATTTTTGTCCTATTATTTTACTTGAAAAATAAAAATATATTCATCAGAAAAATATCTAAAACAAATTGCTGTAAAATACAAGAAATTAGATGCACATATTGCAGCAAATCCCCTGAGTCCTATAGAACCAGATGTATGTGCTACAATGTAAGACAGAGTGCTCCAAAAAAGACCAATACGTTTTCAAAAATTCCATTCAAAATAAAAATAAAATTGTAAGCACACCAAGAATAGATAATTTTAATATACCGAAGAATTACTAGGTGTAAATTACTAAAAACTATTTACAATTGTTTCATTTACCTACATGGATTAAACATTTTTTTTCAAGTGCACTCATGCTAATAACTAATTCAGAGTCACATGGAAGAAAGTAAACATATCACCCGTAAAATGATTAAACACATCATCAAGAATCATACACAAATTGCAGAAAGCCACAAGATTACAACGATAGTACATCACAATGATGAAAGTGTAAGAGGGGGATGCATAAGGAGTATTCCAAAGAAGTAAAATTGTTCGCAAGCGCATTATAAACTTTTCAGTGCAATGACCACTTAGTTATGACACAAATGACGCATTTGGAAGATTTTTTACATAGAAGAATTGTCGGCCGTCTGGAATGTGAGCGTACCCAGCTGGAAGTATCCAAGGAATTTGGAATCGAACAAAGTGTTCTCTTCGGGCTTTAACAACGACTCCAAAATGATGGAAATGTGAGTAAACGTTACAGCACCGGTCACCCCTGAATTACAACCACGAATGAAGACCTGCAATTGGCAGTTACTGCCAAAAGAAACAGACGGAGTACAGCATCAGACCTATCTTGTCAGCTCTCTTAAGCCACTGGTACGACAATTTTAAGACAGATCGTGTACAGTCGTTTAGGGCAGATTGGTCTATAATATAGACCAATCTGCATATAGACTCTATATGGTCGTAGACCTATCACATGTGTTCCAATTAATGCAATTCTCTGTCGCATGTGGTTAGCCTGGAGTAGAGAGCCTACATAGTGGACACCGCAACAGTAGGTTTGTGTGATGTTTTCCAATGAAACCGGGGTGAGCTTGCAGTCTGATTCTCGCCAGACTTACATATGGAAAGCGCCTGGTACCCGTTACCGCCAAGATAACATCACTGAATGACACCGTTTTGGTGCTGCAGGATTGCTCGTTTGTGGTAGGGGGGGGGATTATACTGGATTCCAGAACTGACTTGCATGTTCAAGTTGGAGCCATGACAGGCCAAATTCTGGAACAACATGTAGATTTGTTTCGGGGCGCCATGGGTGCAAAATTAATGTTTATGGTTGGCAACACTCGTCCTCACCGTACAAACATCATAAACGAAAGGCTTCAATCGGAGGATATCACCCGTATGGACTGGTCAGCATTCTCACCGGACTTAAATCCAGTGGAGAATGTGTGGGACATGCTTGGCCGACGAATAGCAGCCCATCAGATCACCTCCTACATGTCTACCGAAACTTTGGAGAGAATTGCTTAATGAGCGGTGTAATATTCTCTAAGATCAGATCGATAATTTTAAACTCCACGGAACAATAATCACAATTTTTACTAATGAAATCAACATATAGCACATCTTTAGCTCTTTACCTTTTGCTCAGAAAAAAGGTTTTACAAATAAGTCAAATTTGTGTGTTTTGCTCTTTTGACTCTTTCCTTGCCTCAACCTGCAGTATCCTAAATTTATAGAAATGAGTGTATTACATAGAACGCAAGGCAAGATGTTTTTCCTCCTTTTAACATCCCATGCAAATCAATAGATTTCATTGTTTACTGCATGAAATCCTTTTGGTCAATAGACAGCGGTAATTTTTTAAATGCTTATTAATAACCCATATGACCTTAATAATGAATTCCATTCATTACTTTGTTAAGAAATACTATAATAAAAGGCACATCTTAAAGCGTTATAGCGTCACAGTCCTAAGTTTAAATTTCTGAAGTAAATACACACATTTTATTCTCTGATTTTCACATACCGTTTTAAACGTTAGAGAGTGATACTTTAAAGTAAAGAAACCGATTCAAAGCTCAAGTAAGACACATGCTAATAACAATAAAGGTTAAGCAGTTCTTAGAATTGTGTAATAACAATTATAAACAATAATTGAAATTAGTATACGTTACGAAATCGACTTGATTTATTTGGCTCTTGAATATTGAGGAAGCATTTACAAAAAATTCAAAATTTTTATAAAGTTAATTATTTGTTTAAAAATGTACACTAATTGAACAAATAATATGTAGTAAGAGTACACACAAAGTTATCTAATATTTTAATTTGCGGAGAAAAACTTTTATACTCGTTGACGGTACGTGACAAAGTACTGTTATTAAGTACTGACCCTTATATATTAGGAGCTATCCTTACGAATATGATCGTTATGGCTATTCCATGTGAGAAAGCGGTACTGACCTTATTGTAACTAATTAATATGAGTGCACTAAAAGCTTCAAGATAGCTGTACCGGCCTTTCCTCTTTACCTTCACCCCCAATCACCAGCTAGGCAAGAGTGAAACTTGGAACCACTCTAAGTTTTGAGTGGGAAGCGAAATATTTCATGGCGAGAGAGAATGCCTCACGAAGCGAGTTCTGGCAGATTAAAACTTATGAAATATAGTGTATTAGAAATAAGTTTTTATCCAAACTAAAAAACACATGATTTTGTAGTTTGGTATACATTTGGTTCTGATGAAAATGTATCCCTCTAGATAAAAAGCTTAGCTAGTTATTATTATTGTATTTTTAATAATCTCCCATCGGTTGGAAACTTAGATTTCGAATTCTACTTTGGCGTCATGTTTGTTAATGCTGATGCTATGAACATAAATTTTAGATATATATTGCTTATGTGTGCTTAAATAAAAATTAAATACATAGAAATGAAATAATTTTTAATCAAAATTTTATGAAAAAATTAAAAATATTTCATTACAAGTTCTTTTAGTTCTATGTATTATTTTGAAGCATACAAAAATTTTATAATAGGTTTATAATGTGTAAAGTTGCTCATAAGTTCGGTTTTTAATTAAGCTTAATGTCTTGCAACACATTTTAAGAAATATGAAAAATTTGGTTAAGATTTAATAAAATATATATTTATGCATTCTTTCGTAACAAACCATTAAGGATTTTCAGGATATACGCAAGAAAATAGATTAACAATTTTTCATTCAAGAAAGCTAAAATGAGAGAGATTTAGCACATAAAGAGAGAAAAGACAATATTTTATAAGTTCATATTATAGTGTATTTTATATAATCAAAAATATTTTTTATATGTTATATATTTTTTTTAACTCTGAGAGTGCTGCAACCCCACTTCCAAACAGGCTTCCTGTTAAGGATCCGAATGTAGCTCAAGGTTTTTAGTACAAAAGTTAAAATAAAAAAACTCCCACTCATAGACTGTAAATGAGTGAGTGAATAATAACATCACACTGTTCAGCTACACAAGGGCCTTTGGCAACCAACCTCGTCATTTTGATCCATGGTCAATTGACGATGGTGACACCTGATCTATCACCCTCTCTCATAACTACCTCACCTCACCAAAGGGAGGACGTTTGAGTTCACGAAAGATTTAACGTGCATCAATCCCCTACATGACGGGTCTTCAGTAGTACTGGGCTCGAACTCATGACACGCCAGCCATGAGTCCGTTACCGTGACCACTAGGCTACCGTAGTCTCTGATAGACTGATTGAAAACCTTTGACCTTACGTGGGCCAAAGATTGTGAGAAACCGGATGAGGTTTTCAGTGAAATCTCTTGACTCGAACATTAAACTCCACCTCGAAAGGAAGAATGTCTGAATGTTAGCTCAAGGTATGCCCAATTAAAATTATTAGGAGTCACACGTCTTTCTTTGAAAGCATGACAAAGAGACAAACGATAAAAATACCGATTCAGATAATTTATATCGTCAGATATTCATTTTAACACTTGCACCTGTAATGGATATGGACTAGCTAACGCTCAACAAGATGCTCTTTTCAATGCTCTTTCGAGCCCCCAAATAGTTTAAACTTATACGAAAGATCTGAATATTGAGAATTTTTTAGTTTGTAAAATATTTTTTTCGTTCTGGCTTTAGCCACTCAGTAACGAAATTTGACATACTGGATTATAGCAACATAGATACGCAGCAAAAAGAGAGTGAGTGAGTGAGAGTGTTATAGTAACATCGCACTATGAAGCTGCGCTAGGATTATGTAAAAGAGAGAGAAAAAAGTACAAAGCAGTGCTTCTCATACTTTCAATATTTGCGACCCAATTTTGATTCATAATTTTCATCGCACCCTCTCCATACAATAAAAATGAATTGAATTCAATAATAATATATTTGACGCTAAAGCTACAATACGATTTTTGATTATAAACATTTCAAATTATCAAGATAAGTGTTAAATTATGTATATAATTTTGTATATGACAAGCCCATGGGAATCACTTGTAATTATTAATCTTTTTCTTAATTTAGTATTGATAATTAATTATCAAATACATTGCACAGTATTGATGCATTTATAAGTATATTACATCAGCGTAAATGTGTATTTTACTTGTATTATGTCAGAATGTATTTTGTTTTGATTCCTTTCACTAAATTTGTAATCTTTTTAAATCTTATTTTCGCCTTTCGATATGCTCACGCTTCCCTAGTAGGGTTATTATGACCCACAGTTTGAGAAACGCTGGTATAAACCAAATGTTTTATCATCTTATAGATCAATTACCAAATATGACATTTAAAATAAAAATTGAACAAAAATTTCTTAAAAATTTTGTAATTATAATTGTAATGAAAATAAACAATTTTACTTGAAACAATTTTATTTAAATAAACAATTTATGCGAAAGTAAATGTGCACAAAAGTGTTTGTTTTCATTACAAACATATTTCATTTAAACATATTTCATTTAATTTAAAACGACATAAGAGAAAAAAATACGTATTTTTTAAAGAAAGCATTGCTCTCAATCTTTAAGCATGGGACTTCATATTTCCGTAATGAGTACATTGAAGCGAGAAACACTCATGCTTCATCGAATATTTTCAGTTAATTGTTGTCGTTAATTCAAAATTAGCTTTGTTACACAAGCATTAATTAATAATATCGTGACTTAGATCCGTAGTTAAGATAATTTTCTATTTATCACTATATGAGCATGAGCAATTAGTATGAATAAAAATTTATTTAAAAAAAAGTATATTTTATCTCTCTTCTTACTCATATTTTTTTATTTCGAACATACTATAGAAAAGATCATCCATTATTGTTAAATTGGAGCTAATTAAGATCTGACTGTTTTAATTGCGGTGTTTTATGTCTTTCAAGTATTAGTCACTCACTTTATACTTGCAGTATTCATCATTAGATAAAACCATCTCATGTTATTTTTAAAAATAAAAATGGAATATAAAATTTCGAAGTTTGTTTGAAACAAAAAGAAATCATTGCTATTCTTAAGTTAAAAAGGCAAAATAAAATTAAGAATATCTTTTTTTCCTGCATGGGAAAGAAGTAATATATTTCCTTTCATCTAAGAACAAACTTTTCTCAATTCTTTGTATTATGGACAGGGGAATTTGAGCATTATTTTTTTGTTTCCAAAGGAATCAGTATGATGTGTGTATTTACTGAATATAAAAAGAAACACACACACTTGCACTTTATTTTTCTTATAAAACCTCCCCCAACTTAGGACCCCATACATTGGTAAGATGACAATGGCAAGTATACTACAGCTGATCAATCTTCGTTCGCATCAAATTCCTGTCGAGCCGAATGTTTTGCTTTTAGACCCGATACTGAGGAATATAAGGGATATAAAATACGAATAAAAACGGACATTCTTGGGAAAATATAAATAAAGGGCAGATCCGGATTTGTAAATAAGATGTGTTTTTTTACATCTTTTTGCTCTAAAAATTACATATTCCTGTATGATTTATAAGTAATTCATGCTTATACACGCGTGTTTTTTGTTTATTAATACGGGGAAAAAATTAATTGTTGCGGCAAAGCTCAAATAAAATAGTCTGCAGAGGAAAACTTTTAGGGAGCATTGTTTGGTGATAATTGATCTACAAATTTAATTTCATATTACAGTTATTAAGATATGCAACAACACATGACTCTGACAATTTTGCTTAGATATTTTGTCTTTCTTGTGTGATTTTAACATATTCTATCTAATCAACTTCTTCCAGTGTTAGATCGCATTTACTACCAGAAGTTGCTCATAGAGTTATACAAACTGCATTTCCGACCTTCTTGGAAGCCGTCCACTGGAGAAATTGATATTGTGAATTACATAATTTTCTGAAGAAGAATGTCATCAACCACTGTTGTGTCAGATACGCTGTTTTTACTTCACGTAAGACGACTTTAGGTTTAAGACTATATATTCCCAGCATTACGAATTATTTTAGTCGTGATTTTTATATACTTACCAATTTCAGTAAAAAGCTTTTTAGTTATTCTGCTTACCTCTAAATGAGACTTAATAACTTAAGTTTTACTTAAAAGAGGAAGATTTTTTGAAAATAAGAAACTTGAGAACGATTTATTTTGACTATGTCGGACTACCTTTGAGAACTCTGGAGCTATGTAAGTAATTTCATTTTAGACCAAACCCCCATCAACAAAACTTTCAAAGTAATCTCTCATTTTGATGAACACCATGAGCATTAGAAGATCATGTTATCTCAAGAAAATATTTTCGCAAACGTAAGTGTTTTCTAATAGACTACTTTCTAATAGACTAATATTTACATTGCGAGAATCATGAAAACAACACTCTTATTACAGAAAGTAGCAATTATTTGAGTGGTTAAACGTAAAAATATTGGAGATTTTGTTCCAAATTTTGCTGAAAGTATAAATAAGATGCTTCAAAATATTTTTGGAAATAAATATACCATTTTCGACTTAATATTAAGATTCTAGAGTCTAAAAGAGTATTATCATTTTGCTAGTATAGTATTGCAAGTGAAAAATTGGATAAAAAATTACAGAATGCTACATAAAAAAGTCGGAAATAACTTGAGCTTAGACATCCTTTGTGCAATATTTCCTGTCATAACAACATTACCGTTATAGCTCCTGTAATGAAAAATACACAGTCACTTTGCGTAAGAAAATATTTTCTCATATAGCACTAAGCAAAACTATAAAGTTAATAATCAGGCCCTGAGCATATGCATACCATATAATTCGTTTAAATTATAAGGCTTTAAACACATGCTAAAGAAGGATGTAATCCAAAACCATTTAGTAGAAGATACTTTGTGAAAAGTTTCCTATGTAACATAGAAACTATTATGCTTAAAACTAGTTAATTTATATTTAAAAATATCTTTTTAATATATAAACGGAGACAAAACTTCTAAAAAGGGAATACATATTTAAAAGAGTATATATTTTGTAGAAAGAATATAGAGTATTTTAATGTAGAAACAAATAAATTATGTGGATGTATGTTTAGATATTTTTGTTTATTAGCTCGAAAACAAAGATAAAATAGAATGGTTGCATATTTAACTTATTGTTTCTTATTACCCCAAATATTTTAAAAATAATTTATGCTAATCTTACAATATACGATCAATTTTTTTTTCTAAAGACGTCAATATCATCATTTATAAAAAAAAAAAAATCATGTTAATCAGCATTTATGCATTTACTTTCATTTTATGCTGAAGGGATGCTGGAAGAAATAATTTAAAGTTTCTTTTGAAGTTACTTAAAAGGAAAGTTTTAAAATACAAAGTTTAATACTCAATCACTTTTATTTCTTGTTTGTTTATTTTGTTATATATTTTTTTCCTTTTTATTTTATTTCTTTTCAATTGACGTACAGGAAAATAAATTGAATGATTTTTAATTACTTAATCAAAGATAAATTGAAAAATTATTTAAAATCTGATTTAAAATAGTTCCGCTATTATTTTTCAGTTTTTAACACGCTTTTATAAGTTTCACTTGCATGTAACGGAATCTTAGAACTCGATTTTTACCCACTTAAAAAGATCGGATTCATTCGAAATTTCGCACACTTGTCAAGGACCGATGACAATGCAATAATTTCATAATTTTGTTCCATTGTCCTAATCAGGATCGTCAGGAATAAGGATAATCAGATTTGGCGACAAATCCACATATCACGTCCAGATTTGGCGACTTATTATACATATTTTTAAATTTGGCGACTAGCTCCATATACCATTTTCAGATATGGCGACTAATTTCCTACATCATTTCCAGATTTGGCGACTAAAAGAATAAGGTGTAACCCTAAAGTGTTTTGAATTTAACGCTAACTATATATGCAAGTATAAAATACACTTGCGGTTAAAAGAAATAAAACAAACAAAAGAAGTGTTCTGTATCTGAGAAAGTGGAGGGTGGGTGTGTGTTAGCAATTTCTAACCATAATATAAACATTTTTCTGAAAATGAAAATAAAAAAAAGGGTCGAGTATGTGGGAAAAAAAATTTGCGTTCTAACTGCTAAATATTTTTTTTTATTTTTATAAAGCAATACGCTTAGAAATGATGATAGGAATTAACATGAAAGGAACACGTTTAAAATGTGAAAAAACGATTGACACTTAATATTACCATGTATTTAATAACTCGCTTTTTCTTTAATGTCTATCCGGGTGGAATTTTGTAATTGATTTTAAACTGTGTGACTTTCCGATGAACTAGAGACTTGAAATTCGGGCTATAGCTCGGAAGTGGATGGCAATGCATGAAAATGTGAAAAAAGAAAACAAAAACAAAAAGGTGGAATTTTATAATATTTAATCCATACAGAAACATGATACATTAAAAATGTTTGTAATTCAAACTTTTTCTTCTTTACACACTTTTATTTGTTTGACCAGTTCAAAAGAGACGGAATCTAATATAACGATCCAAGGCCTCGTAAACGGAGAAAATAAATACATTTCAGACCCATTAATTAATATCCATTGAAGAGCAAGACTGATTCTTTAGCCACGTAATTCCAGCTTCAAATATCAAACTCAAGGATAAATTCAACAATGAATAAATGATAGTTTAAAATACTAAAAAACACGCTTTTATTGTAGTTCGAACTAAAAAATGAAAAATAAATTATAGTTTGAAAAAAAAAACTAAAAAACACGCTTTTATACTGAATCGAACTAAAAGGTAAAAAAATAATTCTTAATAAAGAATAAAATGATTTACGAGAAAATGAATGTTATTGGGGTAAAAGCGTGGGGTGTTCTATAAATGTATAAATTGTTATAATTTCTAACTTCTATTCCGAAAAGCTGAATTAGTGTAAAAATGTAGTACAAAGCACCCCACGCTTTTACCACAATGACATTCATTTTCTCGTTAATCATTTTATTCTTTATTAAGAATTATTTTTTTACTTTTTAGTTCTATTCAGTATAAAAGCGTGTTTTTTAGTTTTTTTCAAACTATAACTTTTTTATAATAGATATGGAATGCGTGTATTGCCAGAATTATTTGAAATAGAATATAATCAGAAAATGTAATAAAGTTATTTTGCGATTTTTTTAAATAGTATTGTTATAATTTTTGTACATAAATTTGGAAATTTTGATAATTTTGGGTCTATATGCTAGTGATTATTGAAATCTCAGTTATTCAATTGTAGAAAACTATGTAGCTATTGAATTTTTGAAAGAGTCAGATTTGAAAATAGTTTCCTTTACAAACATATAAATATAATGAATATGCCCAAATTTTCTTGTATGTAACTAACACGTAAATGCAGATGAAATGAAGAATTTTGAGTTAAAATGTTTGAAGAAATATTTCACATAGTACTATATGCCTTAAACTAATCTTGGAAAAATATTCTTAAGTATTTACAGGTTTTTTTAAATAAAAAAAAAACACTGACATCTCACAAAGAATTTTAAAGCAAGAATAACTTTTTCTTGAAATTATAATCCTTATAATAACAATATATATATTCTAATGCAAGTGACACTAAAGAACAAAAAAAACAATTCATTTATACTATTTTTCAAAAGAATGGCTTTGAACATAGTCAGTCACCTTTTTACAAATTAAAGTTATAATTCTGAGACAAATTTGCTTTTTAAAAGCGCTCTTTACCTATCCCTATTATATTTTATTTAATTCCTGCTATTAGTCGA
Organism: Trichonephila clavata; assembly: GCA_019973975.1. Taxonomy (NCBI): domain Eukaryota; kingdom Metazoa; phylum Arthropoda; class Arachnida; order Araneae; family Nephilidae; genus Trichonephila; species Trichonephila clavata. The sequence goes on along the minus strand of BMAO01019804.1, from coordinate 338,425 downwards.
CAATCTCTCTCTCTCTTTCTCTCTCTCTTTCACTTTATATATATATTAAATTATGTTCGTAGTTTTAAATATTATCCACAATATCTGAAATTATTAAAAACCAATTATAATACTGAATTTGCAAATTTTTAGACCTGCAATTATATGTTAAGAATAATATACTAATTAGTAATATTTTTAATATAAGAGACTCTTTTGATTTTAACATTATTAAAATACCTTTTTGGGGTAGTAACCTACACCTATCTATTCTTAGTAATATTATCTGAAATTTTATAAAAAGAAACAACGATTTAGTCACAGATAATGATGGTAAACAAAATAATTATTAGCTGTTCTGCAATAATTGCTTGGTATACAACTATCCAAGTAAATTCATTTTTAAATATATTTCTAAGTTACCTCTCTAATTCTCCTTTTTAATGCTTAATAATTTTTTTCCTTGTGTTTTTTATGAATTTCAATTTGTTTTTGTTTGATTAGTTTAATTACAATAAAACTATCTAGGTGGCGCCACTAATTTTTGTTTCTGGTTTTACCAATTTAACACGAAATTTTTAACATCTTTTTTCCGCTTTCTTGTGGATTGCATCTTTTCACGTATGTTTTTTTTTCCAATATTTATTTTTTATTTTTATCTTGTCATCGTTGTATTTCATTTCCTTTCATATTTTATATTGATTATTTTTCTGTCGATTGCAAATTACACGTGGTTGGTTTTAGACCTATCTTTTCAATTTGGTTATGTTTTGCTATTATAACTAAAATTTCTGCTGTACGGGGAAGTGTTGGATCCGTAAAATATATTTAACCCTAATTTTGCTGGTCCTAATTCAGCAACAGCTTTAGAAATCATCATAGGTCTTCATTTTAGTCCATTGACTCTTCTGGTTTCTTACATTTTAAAGTTATAACTCTGTTTCAGGCTATACATACGCTTAGTTAATTCTAGTACAATATACTTTTCCATCATTTTTTTATATTGTGTTTCTTGAAATCTGGTTTAAATCATCTAGTTTTGTTAGTGGTATAATTTAGTACTATGAATTTTATTACACTGTGTATTTTTTTTCAGCCAAAAAAACTGGTACACCTGCCTAATAACGTGCAGGGCACCCACGAGCATGCAGAAGTCCCTTAACACGCCTTGTCATGGATTCGATAAGTGTCTGAAGTAGTGCTGGAGGTAATTGACTCCATGAATCCTGAAGGCATGTCTCTAAATCAGTAGGAAAGTACTTCTCGAAGTTTCAATATTTGCGAAACAATGTTCAATCATAACTTTCATTGCTCCCCTCTCCATACAATAACAATGTATGGAATTCAATAATACTATACTTTGACGTTCTAAAGCTACAATACAACTTTAACATTTTAAGTACCACCAGCGTATATAAACGTCTCACTCAGCCGAAGTCTTAATTACACCGGACGTATATACACGTCTTTCAGAAGAACGATCTTTTCTGTGCAGTGTTATCCAAAACATTGCTCCGAAAATGAAACAATGAAAGTACCTTAACAGTGTTTGCGAAAGACTTACTTATTTCAGAGAAGAATTTGTTTATTTATTGCTTCCTTTCACCAATACATCACATACTCGCGCCTATTTGAAAAACAGTGGCATTGTTGAGCGAATTACGTTACTTTTAATCGGCTTTTAAGGGATTAATTATAAACCATCTATATTATCAAAACAAGAATTGGTTTTCACATACAATTTTATACGCGAAAGCCCATGGGGTCACTTGTAATTATTAAACTTGTTTCTAACTTAGCATTGTTAAACTAATTGTAACATACTTTGTGCAGCACTGATACATTTATAAGTGTATTATATCAGTGTAAATGAGTATTTTATTTTTTTATGTCAAAGTGTATTTTTTTTGTTTACCCTCAGTAAATTAATAACTTTTTAAAATAATATTTTGTTTTCGAATTTTTAATATGCTCGCACCCCTTGTAGAGTTATCACGCCCACCTAGTTATCGCCCCACAGTTTGAGAAACGCTGTAGTAGGAGTAAGAGAGGGTGGAGATCTCTTCTGAAAAGCACGTTGCAAGGCATCCCAGGTATATTCGATAATGCTCATGTCTGGGATTTTGGTGGCAAGCGGAAGTGTCTAAATTCAGAAGTGTGCAACTGGAGCCACTCTGTAGAAATTCTAGATATGTGGGATGTCGCATTGTCCTGCTGAAATTCCCAAAGTCCATCGGAATGCACAATGCACATGAATGGGTGCAGGTGATCTGAAAGGATGCTTACGTACTTATCACCTGTCATAGTTGTATCTGGACGTATCAGGGGTCCCATATCACGCCAACTGCACACGCCGCACACCATCACAGAGCCTCCACCAGCTTGAGCAGTCCCCTGTTGACATGTAGGATCCATGGATTCATGAGGTTATCTTCATACTCATACACGTCCCTCAGTTCGATTAAATTGGAAACGAGACTCGTCAGACCAGGTAACGTGTTTTCAGTCATTAACAGTCCAACATCGGTGTTGACGGTCCCAGGCGAGGCATAATGCTTTGTGCAATCAACAAGGATACACGAGTAGGCCTCCGGATCCGAAAACCCATCTCGATGATGTTTTGTTGAATGGTTCGTACTGTGACACTTGTTGATGGCCCAGCATTAAAATCTGCAGCAATTTGCGGAAGGGTTGCAGGTCTGTCACGCTTAATGATTTTCGTCAGTCGTCGTTGGTCTCATTCTTGCATGACCTTTTTCCGGCAGCAACGATGTCGTAGATTAAATGTTTTACCGGATTCCCGATATTCACGGTACACTAGTAAAATAGACGCACGTGGAAATCCAAATTTCATCGCTACCTCGGAGATTCTATGTCCCACCTCTCGTGTGCCGACTATAACACCCCTTTCGAACTCACTTAAATATTAATAACCAGCCATTGTAGCAGCAGTAACCTATCTAACTACTGTGCCAGACACTCGTTGTCTTATATAGGCTTTGCCGACCGCAGCGCCGTACTCTGGTTGGTTCCATATCTATTTCTTTGCATACGCCTGCCTGTACCAGTTTTTTTGGCTCTTAAGTATATATATATATATATATATATTATATATATATACATATCATGTTCAAATTTTCAATCGTTAATAAAATACTTCCTACTCAAACATTCAAGTTCAAATACATTTTTTTAAACTTGTAACTTGATGTTTTAATACAGTTTTTTCAAATAATAAAACATTAGTTAAATTTAATTAATGAATAAATGTTAAAAACAAAAATAATAGTCCAACACCCCATATATCAGTGCTTCTCAAACTTTCAATATTTTCGGACCCAATATTCAACTATAGTTTTCATCGCACCCTCCTCCATACAATAACAATGTATTGGATTCAATAATACAATAATATGACGTTAAAGCTGTAATACGACTTTAACCTCTTGAGTGCCAATGGCGTATATCAACGTCTTGTTCCGCCAAAGCGTTAATTGCCGAGGGCGTATATATACGTCTTTCAGAAGTAAAGTCTTTTCTGTGCACTGCTGCTCATAAACACATACACATACACATACCTACGTGGAAAATGATTGGCATTGGGGAACGAATTGCGTAACTTTTAATCGGCAGAAAATGGATAAATTATAAACCGTACAAATTGGAATTAATGTTTATTTTTTATGTAATTTATATATGACAAGCCGTTTGGTCAATGATAACTATTTAACTTGTTCTTAACTTATTATTGCTAAATTAATTAAAAATACATTGAGCAGTACTGATGCATTTATAAATATATTTATTTTAGGGTTTGCCGCCCCGGGATCCTGAAATCCCGGGATCTCGGTAGTTTTTTTCAAATCCCGGGATTAAAATAACTACTCCCGGGATCTAATTTTTGTCTGAATTATATTTTGAAATTTTTTTAAAAGCATTGTGAATCTGGTATCACATTAAATGTACCTTATTTACCTTTATTGTACTGTATACGGTTGATGTTAGTTTTCTTACTTGTTGAACCTTGAAGAGTTCGAGGCGGGAGTGTATGTTAAACGGCAAAATTTCATATGTTTTCTCTTATTTTCATTTGTAACTTTCTCCCTATCGCGAGTGGGGTCAGAAAACGGACATTTCTCCCACCCTCAGACTGTGTGGTTTAAGCTAACTTGAACAGAGGCATTTAGAATTTTTGGAAGATATCTAGTAGGGTCTTCAGCCCCGGGATCCTTGAATTCCGAAAATCCGGAAATCCCGGGATTAAAATAACTAATTTCAGGATTTAATTTTTGTCTAAATTATAATTAAAAAAAATTTTCTCACAAATTTTTTTTAAGAGTTTAATTTTTCAAAAAATTTATATTATGTTTATGAAATATGTACGTAGAGTTTTTCCGTGCACTTATAAGTGCTATATGTAAAAAAAATACATATATGCACAGAATGTGAGAACGTCGCAAAGATCTACGTGTCTGACTGTAATGCTTACACAATAATATAAGCAACATCACAAGAATAGATTTTGTCGCAGTTCCTTCTTCAATTAAATGCCGTTAATTAATAGCGGACAAGCTTGGTAGACTTAAGACACTCCAAATCCCTTTGCATCACTAACAGCTCATGCAACTGGATCTTCAAATTCAAAAGAGGTAACACTTGAAATTGATTCACATTCTAATTCAATAATTGGATCAATTTATATATAAAAACCATTAAGTGTAGCAGAATAACTAAATAAAGTTATCAAAGAGGTATATGCACCAATGCAGTCTACTAGATTTGAGACAATGTGTGTCATCTAAAATTCAAAAAGATATGTCTCTTTTTTGAAAATGGAGGGTGACGTGGTGACTAACTGAAAAGAACATACTCCTATTTAATGATGATAATACCTACTAGTAAAGAATTCGAACGTGCATTTTCTACAGCAGGACAATTTGTAACAAAAATAAGAAGCCGTTCCACCGATGAAACGCTGAAGGAGCTGTGTTTTTATAAGCTTATTTACCAAAACACAAGAAATGAAGAAATGCTTTTTTTAAAATTTCCTTATGTACTATTTTTATTTTTTTCTAAGATGAATTAATTTTTTTATTTGCTTCATTAAAATAATATAAAATAATTTTTTTAATTATATTTTCAGTTTTATTACGCAATTTCAACTATGCTAATATGTAAGTATCATTGATAAATAGTCCAATCCTAATCCCTGTACCAATCCCAGGATCCCGGGATTGAAAATATGACACGGGATTGCAAACCCTAATTTGTTTCTTACTATGTGAGAATGTATTTTGTTTTACATTTACAAATTAATACTTTTTTTAAATAATCTTTTCTTCTCGACTTTTCAATATGCTCGCACCCCCCTCGTAGATTTATCACAACCCCCTAGGGGGCGCCTTACAGTTTCAGAAACCTGCCATATATAGGGACGAAAATGGGAAATCACTTTCTATTTTGCCACTTAATGCTGTGATAATGTCATATGTATATGCATATTTATATAAATTGTAATTATTTATTAAAAAGTAATTAAAATAAAATTTTCTTTTTTGACTTCATTAGGAATTGAGTGTAACTTTAGTAGAAACTAAACAAGTCTTTAGTGTAACTTTATAAAATTTACCTTCCATCAAGAAAGTTTTCAAATGAAAATTTCCAAAATAACATTTTGTTTGTGTGCTTTTCTGTTTGTAATAGATTAGTCACATTGTACATTCTTTCTCCATCAGAATAATCCAGTACTATAAGCCATACAAGCTACGAGCGAATCGCTGTCAGATAACTCACAGCTTTTGACTTTACTTATCGACAAGTTAACAGCTAAGCCATTTGGATGTTCATCAGCTATGAATAGAATAAATTACTTTAAGCGTTAAATGCATTCTCTTGTTTGACGCAGCTGCAATCGAAATGGGTTTTAAACTCCATTATTTCTGTGTTTAAATTGGAAACATTCCTTATACACAGTTATGTGACCGATTATTTCATACGCACTGTAAGTAGCTCTTAACAGATTATTTCAATTGCCCTCAATTAGATTCTACAGAATAAATACTTTCAAATTTTCTAGAATAACATTTGTTCACTGTGCTTTAGTTTATTTTTTTTAAATATCTGTATTTTTATACCAACATGAAGAAATAAGTAGTTAATGTGCATTTTACCTAAATTTTTAAGTAAGTTTATTAAAAAAATATTTTTATAAGCTGTAATGTCTAAATATGAATATAGGAAATATTAACATGTGGCAATCTAAAAAAAATACACAGATTTCTTACAGTTGACAAGCCAGTCGTGACTGAAGGTGCCAAATCGAAGCAAAACCAAAATTGGGATCATCAGATATTTACTTTCCTATTCACGCATTTATTAGTTGGCAAGCTGACTTCTTGATGATGTTATGCATTTTTCTTTCTTTAATTTTTAAATTTAGATCTAAATGTATCAGTTGTTAATTTTTAGCAGCTTATTATTATTATTATTATTTAAATATTTAATAATGACTTTATGGGGGTATGGAGTCTACTCAAATTCCCCATTGAATCTGACTCAAAATCAGAAAATTGCATGTTTAGATCCAGTCCGGGTCACCAATGAGGAATTTGTTATGAAAAATAAATCCATTTAGCCGTTTACTAACGTTTTTTTTAATTTTTTTTTAACAAATTAGCTTTGAGGACAAACTATTTTTATGTTTTACTTTTAGCTAACACTAAATTTTAAATAAAAATTTTAAGGTAACTTTTTATTAATCTTTCAAATTAACAACTAATAAGTGTTAATCCTTAGCATTTATTCTATCATTTAAAACATGGGTAAAAAGTATCAAAAACATTGCGTATTAGCAATCCAGTGTACCATGAGAGAACTTTTGACTCTTTGCAACTTTTATTATATAAAACATTCTCACTTAGGAAAATGAAAGCAGATATTTTCTTTTATTTTAATTCTGCAAAAGTCTTTAATATAATTCCGCTTAGTTTTAATTCTTATGTTTGATTTTTGCAAAGGGTAATTAAGTCTTGTTTGTAAAAAAGATACACATAAAGCGATGTGAAGTTGCAATAAAGATTAAATCACGCGTTCTGCATGCTTGATTTGTATTTAATTTTCGTACTTTCTTAATTTGTTAATTTAGATGAACACACTCTGAAAAATTTCTATTCTGATCTGTTTATCATTGTGTATCAACCAGGGCATCGGAATTCAATCATTAATTGGTAAATTTTTATTATTATTTTTTAATTAATTATTATTATTGTTAATTATTTTATAATTAATATAATATATGTTACAGATTATGTTATAATTTTAAATAATATAATATTTATTAAAATTATATTTACTTTTTATATAGTATTTAATTTTTAAATTATATTTATTTTTATATAGTATTTTATTTAAATTATATTTATTTTTATATAGTATTTTATTTAAATTATATTTAATTTCACAATAAAACTATATTTTTTTTTGTAACTAATTTTTATGTAAAATATCATTTGATATTTATTATACATTTTACTATAAATATTAATTATTATAAAATATATTTATAAGATTTAATATAAATATGTATATATCTAGAGTTATTATTTTACTTTATAAAATACAAAACAATTACATAAAATATTATTTAATATTTAATAAATAAATTTGTTTAATTTAAAAAAATAATTAAATACATTGAAAAAAAATCATCGCATGATTCAAACCCCATCCGTTTGCGTATAAAACACGTGCTCTTCCAACTGCGCCATCGCATCGCCGGTGATATTTAAAAATTAATTGTATAAAAGCTAAGAGTGAATTTCGAAGGCTATTTTCTCCGAATTGACTGCCCATTCGGCGCTAATATATTAAGGGTTGAACCTCCTAATGGAGTATTATTATTATACCGAGTCTGGTCCCAAAATGAATTTTCTTCGTCGTGCCCTCCCCTTGTAAGTAAAAATCCATGCATAATACATTGCTGTATATTGACGATAATTTTCGTGCTGGTAGTTACTATAAATTCCGTAACTTTTAAATTGCTCTCTTAGTAACATCAACCACGACATGCTAGTAAGCTTTAATGTATGTTGAGGCTTTTTACAATATAATAAAAGTACCGGTATATTAGTCTTTTTTTAAAAAAAAAATGATTAATACTTTTGAAAATCGACATATGTTATAGAAATAAATTTTATGAATAATACCTAAGACATGCTGTGATATTTTATGATCCCAACAATTTTATCTTCAATATTTCAGTCGAAAAAAATATAAATTTTTAAGTAGTTGTCCTAGGAAACATGTATCTGTTTTAAGAAGCAAAAAGTATTAATGTATTTGTAAGACATACACGCGGGGTTATAAGACTTTATGCGACAGTCTCATCCTCCTTCTAACTTCCGGTATTCTATCAAGTATAAAAAAATATACATATTGAAAGCTCCTCATAAGACCAAACCCATTTACAAAACATATTTCGAGAAAAAGAGATTAAAATTGTGCGCCCGAATTTTTAACCTCCGTTAGAACATTGACGACATTATCTTATGGTTTCGCGGGAACAATAGAAGTGTTTAGAAGTTGCGGACATGAACCTTAATTACACGCAAAGGAACGGAGTGCGCTTTTCATTTACGAGATACATAAATCAAAAGATGGCTGGGTTGGGGCAACAAAATAAGAGCTACTCCAAACTCTATAATTGCTGGAATTACAAGCATTATTCCTCAACACCTGCTGTTAATGAATGGCGAAACACAAAAAGATAAGTACATCTTTTTTTTGTGTTCCTACGCGCCAGGACATTCAACAACGAAAATATTTAGCCATTGAGAAAGAGGGAAAGAATTACCACAAGAGAATGATTGATTTGCATAATTTTAACGATATCAGCTTCTTTTTATTACAGAAGGTCCTTACATTGGACTAATTGAGCCTTGAGACTCCACATACCAGAGGAAATCTATCCTTTTGAAGAAAAGTGGTGGTGACTTAGGAATATTACTATTTAAGCGACATAATTTATTTAACATGGACGTCGTAATGAACTTAGCAGATGGCCATTTAATTAAAAATGTTTGGGGTACAGGAGATTATGGTGTTCTTAAAAGTATTTTGGGTGGGCTTGTGGAGGAGTGTGTTTGCTCCACTTTTAAATAACAAACATTATTTTTGAGGTTACTAGAATATTGTTCAAACATTTTTAAATTTCACTTTGATAGTAAAATTAGTTTACCTTTAGTTAATTATACTCGTACATCGAAACAAATATTAAAAGCTATTTAAACTAGTCAAGCATTTTATATTTTAAAGTTTCTAATGATAGTCAATATTTTATACACACTTTCTCGGGTTAATTTTTTAAACTTAATAAAGATTTGAGAGTATGAAGTTTTTTTGGTGCATAATATAAAGCATATACTCACTCTACCTTTAAATACACTATATAATTAATATGCAGACAACATTTCCTTATATGAAATATGTAAAAATCTGTGCTCTTGAGGAACAGCAATAATAATTTTAGATACTTTACGAAGAGTGCATAGTGCTACAGTTTTAAAACGACGCAAATATAAGATCGATAAACCTTTAGCTATGCAAATTGCTATACAAAAAGGACTGTCTGAAACTGACGTTATCCAAAAAATGTTATAATTATAAGTTCAGGTGTGATCAATTAGCCTCTCAATTTTTATCTCACTCGTGTATGGTCTCTTCATTGTCTTATATACTTTTCTCCACAACATTCAAAGTTCTTTTCATTATTATTCTTTCAAGACGATAAAGGCGTTTCCATTATGTATCTGTAACATTTTATGCTATGCAAATGTAGGTATTAAATAAAAATGTGATTTTTATTTGTGCAGTGCTTTATCAACGTTTAGTTCTTGTTTACTATTATGCTTAAGCTGTAAAACATTGTATTGAAGAAATCTTTGAATTGACACTAAGGAATTTATATATTTTTTATTCCTTTTTTCATGTCATTTAAATTAGCTTTATTTTCTTTGAAGAATACTTTATCAATGACATTTTTTGGTATGTAATGGATTTTAATGAGTGTCTAATATAAAAAATATAAGCTTACAGTTTATATCTTGTGTGTTGTATATAAATCGTACTAAATTCTGTGTATGCTTTAAGGGTACTTACGTATTTTACTAACAGACATTTAGGACAATTCAAGAGATATTGTCAATTGAAAAAACGTCACTAAATGTGTTATGGTTACTGCACATGTGTGAAAACAAATTCCCGCTCATATACCTTCAGTATTAACACATCGACAAATAACTTGATGAAGGTTAAGAAGAATTAAGCCACATATTTTAAGAAACCGATATGTAAACTTGTAATAAAAAAATGAAATACAAAATACCTATATAGTTGTAGGTGGACTAAACACCATAATTGCATTCAAAATTACAGCAAATGTATATTTTTCTTCATATAGACTTAGCCAATTAAGCTCGCATAAGTACGATTCTAACTGCTGTCGTGCAAATCCACGCGAGTGTGAGGCTTTGCCATTTTGCTGAAATAGTCTTTCGGGTACTTAGCTATTAGACCAAAATGCACTACATTCTCTTCCGTTGAAAATAGATCTTACATTTTAATAGTTTCCCCCAAAAAACTGAGATATAGTAATAATAATAAAAAAATAATTAATAATCAAAAAATTATAAACAATGTTTTTTTCTTCGAGCATGCATAACCAAGAATATTATGTTTTATCATGCGTAGGAAAAATACAGTAAATAAAACGGTTATTTTCTATTATTAATTTATATTTTAACTCATGAATTATTGTTCATTTGATTGATTGATTGTACATTAAGTTTATCTCAGTAGCAACACAAGGCTTTTTGGAGACGGATCTTGTGATTTTGAACCTCGTTTTAGTGACGAGGACAATTAAATTGGCACTCTACTCCTCAAATTTCCAATCCATGCGAACGGGAATTCTTTCAGTTTCGACGGATTTAATGAGCATCAGCTCCTCCCTACGATGGGTCTTAAGTAGTACTAGGATTCGAACCCATGAATGAAAATAACCCATACTGGTCACAAGTTCGCTATCATGCCCATTCGACTTCTGTTGCCATAAATGTTTGCTGAATGTGTGATAACAATTGACGGTGAATTTATCTCTGTGTGTATGATTTTTTCGAAGAGAAGAAAAATATTTTTTTCATATTTTTTGTACTGTACATTCCAGTCCCTTTTACCTGGATAATTATTAATAATAGCGTAATCTATTTAGTTCCATAAACGCTGACATGATGTATTTACATGACAGTTATTCTCAAATAAGTGAAACATTGAATTTCAAAAGAGGAAGAAAAGGAGTGAGAGAAATCCTATCTAAAAGACACATCAAAAGAGGCTTATTTAATCATCTGCTCTAAAATGGGCTTGTGTTAGTGAGCAATCAATAGCACGATTCAAATGATGCCTCGGTATTCACTCGGGGGATTGCATAAGTTGACACTAGCAATCAGAACACTTGCACTAACCACGTTACAAGATGTGAAAAGTAGTTTCATGGAGAGGGCGAGGAAATACAGAGGTAAGTGAGATTATTCGCGTTAAGCTCTGAAGCCCAAACGAGATCTCACCCACTCTCTGTGTGTTTTAATGAATCTACTCAATCACATGCACTCACAGCTAGGTTCAAAGGAGGAGGACGTGATTTAATCAATTCGGTTAAAATTACGAACATAAGTATAGCAAGCTGAATCTCGCTCCTGTCGGGAATTGAAAATTTTCATACTTTGTTACTCCTTTGAGAATACAAGGGGAATTTGGTGTGAGAATTTTGGATGGGTTGTGGAATTAAGATTACGGGACTGCCTTCAGCACATTTAATTTTGCCTTTTGAAAAAGTTATAAAGTTAAGAGCTCAATTGTACCACGATATGAGCCGCTGTAGCCTATTGGTTAAAGTGACTAACACAGAAGCTTTTATTGATTGGGTTGAGTAATAGTTTTCCAGTCATGATTTTACCAATAGCACTGTTGAGAAAATTCTGTTTCAATTTAAATTAAAATTCAGTATCGCGAAGTCTCCACGTAACATTAGGTGAAAGTTTGATCCGTAGTGGGAACTATTTAAAATTCCATACCAGTGATAGCTGTTCATTGTTATTTTCAAGCCTCTCACTATCCATAAATTGTGCAACTGTAAAACGGCATTAATGCAAACAAAATTAATTTTTTGACCTCCAAATTCTTAGATGATGTAGAAGTAAGGAATACAGTTATGTTATGCATGCAGAAGGCAGGGCCACCTTCTCTATTTAACTGTGGGTTAAGTATTGCGGGAGTTTCGCCAATAACACTTACATAGCTAGTTCCAGAATGTCTTTAGTTTCCACAATTACTATGAGAGAGATAATTGGAGGAGTTAAATTTATTCAAATAGTGTAATATCAGTTAAATGAACAAGACCTTGTTTTTGTAGAGTTCATTCTTATTAGTAATAGTGTAAATTTTTATTAGTTTTTTAGAGAGTTCATTCAGATATCATATGCATTCAACTCTGAACAAACACTCTATTGCGTTTATGTAGAAGTTAATATAATCTTTGTATCCTATGCTATAAGATGTAATAAGTACTAACATGAGATGGTAAAATATCACACATTAATTAATCTTGAGAAATTTTATACTTCAAAGAAAAATATGTTTTTAATGTTGTAGAGTTGCATAATATTCATATATGGTTTGCAATAGATATTTAATTTAATCTATAGAGCAAATGTACAATAATTCAATGCTTAAACAATCCCTTCACCCACCGAATTTACAGCAGTATAATGAATCGCAGTTTTCCTGTAAGTTTCGGCAAAGTAGTAATAAGAAGAACCAGGTTTTGAACTCCTAAATATCCTGCTCTTTTGACTTTACAAACCAGATTTACAGACAAGAGATTTAAAAAAAGATAATTTTGAGGTTTGTTTTCTCAGAATAAGAATTAATTAATTCGAATTATTTTTGTAGAAAAATAGAAATGTAATTGGACATTTTTTGATAAGCAGTCTGATGTTAGAGGAAAAAATTCGAAAAAAAAGTAATTAAAAAAATTCAAAATGTAGACCAACCCAAAGATAAGCTAGTTAACATGATTTTTTTTCGTTTAATAAATTATAATTATCAACATAAGTTACAACAGATATCTTGTTTTTTTGTCAATTAATTTAAATATGATTCTACAAAAATCATGTGAATTAAAAAAAAAATCAAAATTCTTTAATTAAATTATTGTTAACTTTTTGCATTTAAATTCAATACCCACAAAAAGATGAGATTTAATTTACTTATTCGCTTTTGGTAATTAAATGCACACAATTATAATCAATTCTAAAAAAAAGTCTCACTTTTCTGTGATAAATGTCGTCTAAATTAATTTGGAAGAATGATGGAGATTAATTAAAAGTAATTATGATAATTTACTCTGCCTCTCCATGAATTGAATTAATTTATACATATATCTTATTAAATAACATAAGCAAATAATAAGGCACAAATGATATCTTTGGCTTCAATTATTCTTTTGAACTTGTTGCTGTGAAAAAAAGACAAATCAGTCATTAACGAAGGAAAATGTTCATAGAGAAATAAACAGAGAAAAGCTCTAACGCTTTCATTTCGCTTTTCATATGAAACTCAAACTCATTACGGAAACTCTCTAAAGTTCAAATAATAATAATAATAATAATTCGAAAGAAATGTGGGATATATAGTTTTTTCGAATAAAAGAAATCTCTACTCAGTGTGATTTATCAAGCATTTTATCAAGAGGATCTTTTCTGTTATGAAAAGGTTCCGCTTCCATATAACTTGATGACGTGTATTTTGAATGATAATGAGTTTTCTGACATCTTCCACTTTGAGAATTCTATCTATTGTGCAGGATAAATAGAAAGGAAAAAAAGCCAAGATCATTATTTCGCTATATTCAAAGTTTTTGATAATTTTTTCTTTCATATTATTTCATCAAGTCTCCCCTAAGCCTCTTTTTTACAGACGGACAAAGAAAAAAAAATTCAGAAACGAGGTTCTTTAATTCATAGTTTATTTTATTCACGACATAAACTTCACTTTTCAATGTGTTTTGGGATTTTTTTCGCTGCTTTTTTCTTTCCTTATTAAAAACTTCTATCTTACTGGGAGATTTAACAGTCAATTTCTGAGTCTGTTATTTAAAGGCTTACTATAAAAATATTCAGCGACTGGTTAAGGAAAAACTATTCATTTATCAGAAATTAGAATATAATGCTGGGTTTTTTTTTGAAGATTAATGCAATTTGTCTATTATATTTGAACACTTCGAATTTATTATTAAAAAAAAAATTGTCGACGCTGTATTGATCAGAAAACTCTTGTTTATCTTTATAATGTTATACGCTTACACATTTCTTCCGGAAAAAATCATAATTTATTTGAAATTCATAAATATCACTAAGAAAATTACAATCAGTTTTCAATTGTTTTAATTTAATACCATCTTGAAAAAAAATAAGATTCAATTTTCGTATCATTTCATTTATAACTTTAAGAGATTAGAAGAATTTCGAAAACTTTCATCGCATATAATAAACTGCTTTACAAGTGTATAACAACTATGATTACTTATGCCAGTCAAAGTTTATTTTTTTAGTCCTTAATAAACTGCACTCGGTAGTTTTTTTCAGCCTACGTTACTCTGGTTGAGCAGGGTGCGTTAATTAAATTGATTCCATAGTGCTATGTACTTCATATTTCTTTAATAAATGTCCACAAATTGTTGCTCTTGTCAGAATGTTCATAGAATGAACATGATCGTTCTCCAAAGTGATTGAGATGTAATATTTTGTTAATCTCATGAGGTACATACTTAGCAACGCCTTTCTAAAAATCATGCATACAAATTATTAACTGATTGGTTATAGTTGAAATCCTAATGTGAGCTAGTGGTCCCTGGATAACAACGGAAATAGCACTTACAGTCATAAAAGATCTGACGCAGACCCGATGGAGGTATCTACAGTTTCGATCCTCGCTAGAAATCAAGCCTTAAATTTATCAACAGAATTTATGCGCGGGAAGTGTCATTTGGTCCTTATCCAAATCAATTGCACGATAATTGGCTCTTTAGTTGGAATTTGATAAGCACCTTACGAGAAATTTCTTCAGTAAGTATGTGGGTAAAACGTCATTCAGGCTGTAATTCTATTAAAAATATTTTTTTAAGTTAAATGGTTGATTACTGAGTAAATAAAATGTTCTTTATTCATGAATTAAAGTTTTATCTTACATTTTTTTTATTGAAATCCAAAAATTATCAAGTAGATGAAAGACATTGCTGTTTTCAAACAAATTTAAATGAGTAGTTTTCATCATAGCTTAACTGATCCAGTTTCCTAGAATGGATAGTCTGATTAAAAAGAAAGTTAAATTTAGTTCTCGTTATAAGTATTTATATCTGAACTTGTGTCGTTATCAATGATTTTTTTCTCCATGTAACATCTAATACATTATTCTAATACAATTTTATATCTCAGTATATGCCATACTTATACTGAAATTGTGATTATGCTTTTATAATATCCCAAGAAATTTGATGAAACTTTACTTCAAACTAAGTTTTGTAAACATTGATAAAAGGCAAAAACATACACATATTTCAATAAAATCAGTTGTTAGCATTATTTATCTCTCTCACATTCGATGATGGGATTCAAGTGTGAAGTAAGACACATTTTATAATTTAATTAACGCGAAATTGTGTCTTAAATACTGGATATAAAGGCTTATTTCAAAGGCTTTGATGAGGCTTATTTAAGGCTTAAGTTCTTTATTATGAACAAATTAAGAGGAAATGCTGTAATATATTCATGTACAATTTCGAAAACTTCGCATTTAAATTTCGTTACATTTACAACATGAAAAGAGAAAATAATTATATTTGTTAAAGAGAAAGTTTAATTTTAAAATTACTTTAATTATATTTTGGTATTGCCACTGGTTGTTTTAATTTAAAAGAGTTAGTTATTAAGTTTTTTGCATTGAAAAATTATGTACCCATCTGTTACAGATAGGATAAGGACAATAAGAGTAGTATTAGATTCTGCGTCGTATGTTTTTTAAATGAAAATTCTTTTTTTATTTCTTATAGTAAAAAGTGCAGTTGATTACAGTCCTATGAATCCAAACGCAATTGAACAATTCAATATGTCTTTAGTTATAAGGAATTATAATTATTTTGCACGTGCAAATTGAAAATATATATCTCGTTTCATCTGCCATACATGCAATGAAAGATGAAATGGAAAAAAATAGTCTATAATAGTCTAATAAAAGGTAAGAAAAATAGATGCACTAACTGTGTCCAGTGAAAATATACATGGTTGCAAAATAGAGCAAAACGAAAGGACTTTGTTCATAAAGATTAGGTATAAAATGCATGTTGATGTCATCTATACAGATTGGAAATGTTACAAAACAGGAAAAACTGGGTTTAACTTATTTAAATGTTTATAAAGTATGTGTTTCGTTGTAAGTAAAATAATATATAATTCGTTAAAATTATAAGTGAACTTGTTGCGTTCCTTCGATTGCGGGTGTAAGAGGGTACATGTAAGAATCAGACATTTCTCAAGTTAAACACTTTTATTTCTTTTAACACTTATTAGACATTATGAGAACTATTGAGAATGCCCTTTAATAACTAAACCTGAGGTGGATCTTTTTCTCTTAATCTTTCTTTCTGGGATTAATAATACTAAGTGCGACCATCGGTTGCTCTTACTATGCTTTCTTCTTAAAATCAATTTTCATCCATCTACACCAACTCCACGACTATTACTTAAATATAAGCTTGGATTTACATAAAATCCAGTCTCCTCTACGGAAAGCGGTTTTCAACAAAAATCACAGTTAAAAAGAGCCTGAGAGAAATAGTAGACGCCCTAATAAAAACCTTTAAAAACTAACTTTGCCTTATTCAAATCACTGAAGATGTTAAACAAGGAATGATGAGTGAAAGAACCAATAATATTTGGAAGAAAGAAGAGCCTTAGAATTAAAGAAGGTACCAAGAGAAAAAGAATGTTATATAAGTTGGTTTTAAAATAAATGAGATGTTTGTTTTGCCACCAAAGATTAAATATTTTAGCTGTATTTAAAAGAATTTTTGAAATAGAATATGAATTCAGTCCTAAGTCCTCAAGATGCATGAACCATTAAATCCCATTAGCCACTACATTTACTCAATGTATGCAGACTCAATCAGAAACAGGATATAAAATACTATTAAACTAACAGGAACACAAGGTTAAAAAAATTAAATAACACGAATGAACCTTTTTTGCCAAGAATCGTTACAACTAAAAGAAAATATATCACCCCAATTTGCTTACAGCCCTTCACAAAATCTTTCGTAAGGAAAGGAGAGGTATATATGCGATTTTACACAAACTCCTCTCTTCAAATCTCTTTCAAACTCTTCATCATTAACTTTAAAAACAACTACCGTTAGTACTTTTGCCATTATTTGAAATTCGCCAGAAGAAATAAAACTCTAACGAGACCGACAAAAACTAGATTCTAGACGAAACAGATCTTAAAAGGGTAGAAGCATTTTGAGTGTTTCACGTTGTCTTTA
Organism: Trichonephila clavata; assembly: GCA_019973975.1. Taxonomy (NCBI): domain Eukaryota; kingdom Metazoa; phylum Arthropoda; class Arachnida; order Araneae; family Nephilidae; genus Trichonephila; species Trichonephila clavata. Next base: position 320,796 of record BMAO01019804.1, on the reverse strand, counting down.
ATGTCTGTCGTCGTAGCCTGAGGTTAGGTTTGTGATTTGGATCTGTTAACCCCTCCTACCCTTATGCTTTAAGTATTTAAGGTGCATTGGGTCTATGTGAATAAAATTTAAGTGTAGTTATTTTTAAAATACACAAAATATGTTTTTGTTCCTAAAGCTACAATGCACTAGTTCGAAAAAGTTCCGTTGCTTGAGTACAAGTTTAGTTGTCTTGGAGTTTTTTTTTTATTTAACTACTGAAATGAATTGGAATTAAAAGATTCGAAGGAGATAAATATAAAGGTTCTGAGTATGTACAAATAATTATTGTTTGATTATGTTCAATCGCTTTCAGGGACTTTTTGGAACTTTTTAATACTACTTAGTTACTTCTCATACAGATGCACGATTCTGATAAGGTTTGATCTACTATAACTTAATAATTTGTTCAAGTAGTTCCAATGTACATAGGTCAAAGATTCGTACGAGACAAACAAATTACAAATTTTCAAAAGCTTATAACTTTAAATTTATATGAAATTAAGTCTCGACTGAGATAATAGAAAATAATCTACTTAATAAAAAGGGGGAAGTTAGCTATCGCCCAATTTTCTCAAATTCATAGGATTTCAAATTAAATCCATGTCTGCTACTAGAAAAGTTGAAGTATATCTGACTCAATTCACACATCTCAACATTGAAATTTATAGTGATTGCATCGAACAATTGCACTATACATTAAAATTAGAAGATGTGGTTCACTTCAATTACTTTTTATTTGCATAAACAATTTTAGGTAGCGAACGTGGAGTTATATGGAGAAGTGAGTTTATAGAATAAAATAAAATCTTACCAAAGGATGTATCAAAAGTACGCGAAATTCTCGCCTGCTCATCACTTGCGTGATATAGAAAATCTCTTAGAAGTGTCGAAATTTGATTTTCATGTGTCATAAAAGGTTTGGATTCTTCTGCGCGATCAAAAAATAATGATGTTATCATTTTATAAATAATGTCACTCGTGCATTGCAGTTCGTTCTTGCTGGTAGGTCACAACTTAATGGCAGAATTATTGCAAGTTCGTGACACATTTACACCAACACAGTCACGAAGAATAAGTGAAACTATCTCTATCCCCATTAGCTTACTCATATCTCATTAAATGTAATGAGGCTATGAACTACTTACATTACAACCTGAGAAAATTTGAAGAGTGAACAAATATCAAAATCGTATTTGGCATGTGATTGTGATTCAAAAATAATGTCTCAGTAGTCAAAAAATTTCCATGTGATTTAATGATGAAAGCATAATGAACTGAAATATGCTTGGTATATATTTGTACTCTAATTCATATTGTTAATTTTTTCGCATTTAATTATTGTCTGCTGTATAAAGTGAAATTAGAAAGGTGAGTCTTTTAAATATTTAAAGCAAATATTTCCATTGTGTTAAAATAGTGGTACATCGAGCCCAATGCATAATGCTTCCACAGTGTTTCAAGTAATTTTAATAACGTATGTGATTTTTTTATATGTACTTAGAATGTTTTTAAGAACATGCTTTTTTAATGACTTATTCGTTCAATATTTGAATGTGTGATGTTTGCACAAGTATTTAAGAATTAAAAAAGCAAGTTTATTTTAAAAAAAATAATGTTAATATATGGTTTCCATAGCGATCAAAAATTTATGCTGAACATTTATGGAATACATTATGTGTGTGTGGCTGTCTATTTACCTCAATACAAGACTTCATGCTAGTATGAAGATTTAACGTGCCATCAAACACCTCCACATTCACTACTTATTTTCTCACATTTCTTTGACTAATTTTTTAAAAAGAATTTATCTTTAAAGGCGTTCATATGAGAATATTTTTTCTCAATATTTTCTAAAAAAAAGAATTTGAAACAACGTACATGCTCTTTCAAAAAGTAATAGAATTTGATATAAAACCCACCATCTCTAATGAAACACATGTAAATTTAATAAGTGAATGTATAAATCACCTCGTTCAATAATGTTGTCAAAATATTATAAACATATTTTCTATAAATTTTCTATCTAGTATTTTAATCCTTCTTTTTTTATCTGAACTCGCTCTCCCGCGAAATAGGTACCAATAACAAATTAATTTAGTTTAAAACCTCTGAAGACCGATTGAGAGGAATTAAAATGATACTATTAGTTGAACCCTTATTAATTGTTTTAAGAAAAAGTTTTTCTGAAACTTTGCTTAAAATTAAATTCTTGAACAAAACAAAAGATTACGGAGTAGTTTATTGAAGTAAAGCAAATATGCAAACAGCAAACTGAAACCTTTGGTTTTAAGTAGGTTTATGTATGGGTTATTTGACACATTATTAATGTTGGGAACTCTTTCGGACTTGAGATTTAAATTCCCCCTGAATTATGTTTACATCATTTTATGCATGTTTTAAGCTTTATTGTTATGTAGAAGGAAGAAGGAAGATCAAAGGATAGCATATATCCGTTGATTGCTCGAGTAAAATATAAATGACTTCTAAGATAGTGAAAAGGGATATAAACAAACCAAACGTTCTTCATTACAAAATGGAAAGTTTAGCTGCTATGTGTGTTCTAAGCTTCCATATGTAATTTAGAATGTTAATTTGGTGCGCTTTTGAACTGATTTTGGGGGAATACTCTGATGTTTTTAAGCAACTTAATGTAAAGGAAATTCTTTCTCCTATTATGCAAATAACTTTGAAGAAGGATTTGTAAGTTGAACTGAAAGAATTATTCAGATTTGATACTGAAGTTTACAGAAGAGAAAAAGAAGATAAGTCATCTCAGATAAATTTCTGTATATTTCTTTTTCAGTGGTAAATAGTTTCACTTTATCTTAGCCCTTACTGAAAATCATCAGTACTTATTTTTTTCCCCTCTTATTTAAGTGAAATATTTGAAAAGTTCAGCAATTGAAAAGGAGGATTTGCTAAAAAATTATAAAGACCCACAGAGATATATGAAATTGTAAATTATTTCATTTAAATCGTAAACGAAAATACGATGCAGAGGTGCTTTAGATGGGACACTAATAATATTATAACCCTTAAAACTAAAATGCAAGTAAATGAATCGAATCTTAAAGAATTTCTTCCTTAAATATACCTTTTCATTTTTGCACTTTTAATCATTTTCATCTTTAATTTATCTTACATATAAGCTAATGAGGATTTATTTGTGCCTTCATTCATCTTCATTTACCAGTAATAGAATATAATTTAAAATATATGTATTAAAAAAAGTGTCAAATTTCTCATAAGTTTTTCTTACACTCTCATAATATTACTTTTATTTTTACATATGGATTTATGCAAATGCTTAGTTAATAATCAATTGTTAAGTCATTGAAAAAAAGAAACAAATTAATTGAACATATAAACAATTGCGTTCTTAATTTTATTTTATTGCATTTAGTGAGTCATTTTCATCCAGGAGATTTATAATTTTTGTAAAATTTATATATACATACCTTTCCGTTTCGCGTTCAATTACTATCCACTAGTGTAAGAAATTAAGAGAATTTCCAGACTTGATCGATTATCTCTAGAACTACTGGACCAATTTTAATGAAATTTGATACGTGCATACCTTGATACAATGCAAAGCAAATAACAATTCAAAATTGCAATACACACGCATGATCTAGCGTAACACTCGTTGGAGAAATGTATAAAACAGCGGTAGCAGAATAACCAAAAGAAATGGGTTAATAGGGGGTATGACCCCCTCTTACAGCTATACCGATCTCACAGTGTGATGTCATACTTGAAATAAGACAGTTTATCAGTTCTTGCGGCAATTGGTCCCCCTCATTCAGCAACGCTCTTTTCATTTCCTGGATGGTTCTCGGTGAGGGGTTGCGAGTTGCAGTTGCAATTGCCCTCCCCAGAGTGTCCCAGACATGCTCTATAGGATAGAAATCTAGAGACTTGGCAGGCCAATCCATACGGTAATTATCTTCACTCTCTAGAAATTCGAAGACCTGAAGAGCTCTATGTGGCCTCGTGTTATAAAATGAACTCAGGGTCTCATGCAAGCCTGAAAAGGCCAACATAGGGCCCCAAGACCTCATCCCTATACCTCACACCAGTCACAGAGCCTTTTCCAAATACATGGAGAGCTGTACGGCCATCCAACAAGATGCCTGCCCAGACCATTAAACTTCTTCCACCATAATTGCCGATTTCTCGAACATTGGAGGATAGGTAGCAGGTCTCTGAATCTCTCCATATGAACGTACGGCAAGAATCGGTGTTTAGGCTGAAACGGTTATCATTGGTGAAAAGGACGGCCACCCATTGATCTATACTCCAATCTCTATACTGTATGCACCATGCTAAGCGGACTCTCCTGTTCGTATACGTGAGTGGGACTCAAACAGTAGGTCTTCTGGCAAATAGCCCTCTATCATGAAGTCTTTTTGAAACAGTCACCCTTGATACACGGATTCCTGTGGCTGCATACAAGTAACGAGAGAGCTGAGAAGCTCTATCCCCTCTTTTACGCCTCGCTATAATAAAAAAATGGTGATCTTCTCTGACCGTCGTGGCTCTTGGATGACCTTTCCCAGGTTTTTTCTCGATCGATTCAGTATCCTGGAGCTGTTTTCATAAATTACACACGACGCTGGGCGTTAAATTAAACTATCTACAAATTTGGGCTTGTCATTAGCCTGCTTCTAGCCTCCACACAATTTGCCACCTCATTCCATCATCTAAACGTTGGTGGTTACTCATTTTTACTGTTACAATTTGAATTGAGCCGATTACTTTAAAATAACACCAAGAGAAATTTGCCGAGGTGTGCTGGCAAACGAAATACGTCTTAACTTACACGCTCTTATAAAACCTGTTTTTCTGCTGGCTCCACCTACACACACGTATACGATTAACTATTTGTCGTACAAGATTTGCATTTTTATCTAGAAGCAGTGGTTTTTCATTCAGTTCACTTCTTTTCATGCAATTGAATAAAATATGCAAATTCTCTTAATTTCTTCCACCAGTGTATTACTTTCTACCAAAGTTTCTTAAAATATATATGATGTATGTATATTTGAATTTTATTTCTGGTGTTGTTCTAAAATGTAAATCATTTGATCTTAAGATGCATTTCCGTGTTATTTGCAGTCTGTTCGAAAGTAGAAAATTATATAATATGTGTATTTATTAACTATTCCTTTTATTTCAGATAATAAATGCATTAATAATGTATAAAGCATTTGAAACCAATATTTAGGTTACATAATGTAAAGGCGCTTTTTTAAACTGAATTTTATTGCCATAATTTCTACTTTAATTTTCGTTATGATCGTAAAAACGGGCAAACGCCAAATTCATTTGTTTGAAGATTTAACTCAAAATTAAATTCAGTAAAAAAAGTTCTGAAAACTTACATGTTGAGAGATTTGTGATTCTTATGATTATCAATATCCCAAACATATTTAATTAAACGATAATATTAATAAAGAAGAGGCTATTATATAGCGTATCGTTCAGACTATTATGTTAACTTCGTTATATTTTTAATATGAAGGAATGAGTAGTTTTTACTTAAATTATCTGCGGGATTTATATTTTAGTTGATGAAAAATGGTAGCAAAATATCATTCAAATCAAGCGACATTTCGAATAAATCAACTAATTATGCAAAGAAGCTGATAAAATTAAAATTGACACTTGGCACATTATAGGCAAAAAAATAGTAATAACAACTCACTCTAAGATGTGCGTCTTCCATATAAATACAAATATTCTCTAGTCTGAGAGAAAAAATCTTAAACTCTCAATTAGGTTATTATCTCTACGTCCTTTGATCCAACAAATAAATTAAGTAATTAGCTATTTTCTAAGCAGAAAATCTCTCACTTCTAGGTTATTTTCATGTTAATTTTTAATAATTTTAAGCCAATTTTCTTTTAAGTAGCTTCCACTGCATGATGTATTAATTTATTTTATAAATAGTTTTGAATAAAAAATAAATGCCATAAGGACGTAGGTACTCTATAACTAATATCACCTAAAGTAAATTTCAGTAGAGATTGCTATTAACAATACGACAGCACTAAAGTACGTCTTATAGTAATAATAAAGTATATATTATTCGGAACGAAGTATTCATAGTAGTTTGTGTGTTTCCCGTTTACGATGCAAAAGAAAAATTAAATAATCTCCAGTGTGTCAAGTTAAAAATGCTTCTGATGAAATCAAAATCATTTGAGTACATAAATAAAATTTTAGGTATATATTTTAATTCCAGAAAATAATAAATATAAATAATATAAATTGCAATAATTGCCTGAAAAAGATATATTCTGGGAAAAATTATCTATGACATATATTGCACCAAATTATCTCTATATTTTACAAATAATTGAACCTTATTTCCTGCGTGTAATTTTTGAGACAACATATTTATCCATTGTGATTGTTTATATTTATTGCAGGCGTAAGATGAATAGTTTCGATTTTATCGAATACCACTTAAATGTTATAATCATTGAGACATGTTAAAATAGTAATTAAATTTAATAGTTATTAAGTTTTAAATTTAATTATTCTTAGACAACTAGTCAAAAGGTTATTTTACGTTGCTGAATTTTTTTATTTAATTACCAATTCAAAATCTAGTTGCACTTGCAACATTCAATAATGATCATTGAATTAGTACTATTATTCAATTATAGACATACTAGTGTAATTTTTTTACCGCTGAAATCATTGAAACTACCACAATAACTATCACACACTCAATAGGTTTTAATGTATGCATTTAAAATGGGCATAACTACTAGTTACAATGTTTGCAGCATATATATTATTTGGAATATATTTTTATTTCTGGAATACAAAAATTGACATGGCTCCAAATGAATTGAACTGAACAAGTGCATGCGGTTATCCCAGATGCATTTGATATCAAAAGAAGCAAAATTGAAGCCAACAGCTGTCAATGATCAATTGCCTCAAGTAACTGTTGAGAAGGCTTACATTATTCTGGTGTATAACCATCGCATTTTGAAACGAAATTTATTACATATAATGGAACATTTCTCCACTACTACTGCTTAATATACGTGAGGCATCTTATAAGCTGTGGAAATGGATATATGTTTTCACATTATGAGTCATAATGTGTGTTATGCGTTACCAAGTAACACGTAACGCATTACTTACTTTAAATGTACTGCATCAGGGTTAATACAGATGAATTTACATATTTCTAAGTGAACGAATAGTAATGAATATCAACTTTGATTTAATCTAAATATATCTTATATGTATTTCAGTTTCATTGAATTTTATACGAAGAATATATATATATATTTCTCAAATTGTCAGATCTCATAATCGATGAATATATGCAACATTACCATTTTGACTCTATTCAGCAAGTAGAGTAAAATTAAAACTTTCTAAATTAAAGAATCAAAAATGAAAAAGGCTCGTTTAATAAGAAACGATGCTAAATTTCAGAAAGCGAGATTTCAATAGATCAGACCTACTGAAAGTTATTTAAATTTCTTTTTCCCTGTTTTTTTTTAATTAATAATATTTCTTTCGTTCATCGCGTTTATATATAATTTCAGGAAAATATTTATACAACACATCTTAATCAATAACGTGGAGTGTTGTATACTTTTTCAAATAACTACACATCGTGTTTTTTTACTTTTAAGGTTAATTATTTAAATGAAGTTAAAACTGATGTTTATATTTAATGAAAGAAATTAAGGATTCAATTCTAAAATTGATTAAATTCAAAGATACTTGTCCTAATTTTTAAAAAAATTGCAGTATGTTAATGTAAATAATGATTTGATGTATGTATGCCTTATTACAGAAAACATATATCCTATGCCGTAATAATGATTTGGCTTACATAAATATCAATCTTCTCATTCTAAGGTAATTATTTGATATCTGAGAAAAAATTTCACACTTTACTTAGTGCAATCATTAATGATTTTAAACACAAATAAAAGTATTATTTTAGAAATTTGCAAAATAAAGATGTCAATAAAAAAGTTCTTAAGTTATTATTATGGGAAGATAAAGCACCGATTAAATAATAAATGGTATTTATAATTCTTCATTTATTTACGATCCTATTACTGTGCTTATTTATTCATATTCTGAAGATAAATTTTCATTTGTACAGTACAAATGTAATCTCTATTTTCTTTCATGTAATTACGAGGGAAGAAAACTTTAAAGTGATTTATGAAACAATACCGGGACCGATAACCTACTCAAAACATAAATGAAAACATAAACATGGGAAAAGGAACTAAGCAAATGTGCGTGTTTTATTCGCAACATAATATGCTTTCGGAAAAAGATCTTATACTATAAACACCTCCAGTATATACAAAAAAAGAAAAAGAAAAAACGTAGATAATTGTGCCAAAATATTATTTACTTCAAACTATTTAAAGGTTCTAAATCAAGTGATATCGTGGTCTTGTCTCATAACAAACAATATGAAACAAGTAACTGGGTCTTACCATATCCATACACTAGCAACGCGTATCCCAAAGAATGTTCTTATTAAACTAGAAAAATGAGGAGAATGACAATGACAACGTAATATTGTTCATCTTATTTCCTAGCAACCTACAAAAACATTAAAAAGAGACAGTTCTGTAATTTTGCTTCAAAACTCCGTATTATGTTGGCGAAGGTTTGAGAGCTACGACAAGGGCAATTTATGACATCACATTTCCAGCTGTGAAAGCTTATAAGGAAAGAAGCACTAGCTAACGTTATTCGCTTTTCAAATGAGATATGTTTGCGCGAAATTGAGTTTTACAACAGCCGGAAAAGACGGTTGTTAAAAGTAGTCGAGCTCTTGTTTAGATTAAAACAACAATAATGTCAGGGTGTCTTTTAAATGTAAGCACATCAAGGCACCCTATTAAACAATTTTTATACATTACGAAGATATAGGTTGTGAATGACGATATTAAACCTCAATAATTTTAAGAAATATTGTAAGCCTAGTTTTAATGCCATTTGATAAATAAATTTTATGCCATGCCAAATGTTGGATAACGGAACATTTTTGAATTATCCCCCATTTTCTCCAAAAATACCTAGATTCTGACATAGTAATTGTTTACAGATGTAAACACCGGTAAAACATTATATTTTTCTTGCAAAGTAAACTTATATCTTGCTATCTGAAATATAAGCAGAATTTATGTGCAAAATAATGACTGGCGAATAAAGAAAAGTTATGAAATATACCTGTCTTGATATAATATAACACTAGTATGATAATTAACATGCGCTACTGAATTAATTTAATTCAAATAATTCCATTAAAAAATACACAGCCAGTCTTAAAAAAAATGATACAACAAAAAAGGACGATACAAACATAAATTCGGTTGAAAGGAAGAAAATGCTAGGATATACAAATGACAAGTATTTAAGCGCAATCGAACAATACAGTGGAAGCAAAAATGACATTTCAAACCTGTATTAAATGAATGTTAAGCAACGGGTTTCTCATTTGTAATATTATGTATAAATTATTTGTTAAAAGTAATTATATTTATGATATTCTAATAAAAGGAAACATTGAAATTTGTAAAAAATCATTTTTTAATTTTTCAACAAATAAAGTTATTTGTGCAAGAAAACAAACATTACTTTTACATTATAACGAGGAAATTATTTGTATAAATAGAATTCCAATCTCTAGTGATATATGATAAACTTTTGCAAAATTTTCCAAAATAATTCGCTATCAGAAGTGGCATTGGACAGACAGCTTGCAAAATTTTCTAGGCGAACCACTGGAATCGACTTCAACAACTGAAACTATTGTTTTCAGTTAGCTAATTGCAAATTTCAGAGAAACTGGTCTGTATATCCAGAATTATATATTATATTGTACCTTACTTTTCTCATAGAGCAGACACACGAAAATACAATTGAGTTCGATACATAGATAATGTCCTCAAAATATATGACAAAAATCAATTTGCAAATTATTCCACATCCCAACATAGCACATAAGAGTATGAAGTCAAATATTACTACTCTCCTTAACTTTACAGATAAGTTTAGGTTCGTACATAGAATATATAACCTAAAGCTAAGCCTATTGTGAAAATGCTTTCAATCTAAACTTTAAACTTCTTGAAAATGGTTTGGTGTGAGAGGCTTAATGCCGTTTTAGTTTATTTTACTTATATCAATTAAAGTACCTTATATTTGTTCACAAAATACCGCCATTTGGATAAACTCATTGAAATCTAGAGAATATCTAATTTGTGAACCATTTATATATTCATAGAAACATACACAGTAAAAGAATCTTTGTTCACGTGTTATGTTCTGATATATGCTGACATAATAACATGTTCTGCCCAAAATTTTCCCTGTTGCGTTCAGATGCCAAATAAAAGTTGGCATACGTTTAAACTCACTTCTATAGTTTTAAATATTCTCTATATCTTAATCTTGATATTTTTACATTCATTGTATCTCTCTTATGCATCAATATTTCATGTGTATCATATTTCATATGCATCATTATAGATTCTTTTATCGTAAACAATTTCCTAGACTCGTTCCATTAAAAATTTCTGAGATTCACAAGTACATATTTGACACCTATATTGAGAGAGCCATGAAGAAAATGAATGTAGATTAAATGGAGGCTATAAATACTATCACATAATTTACTAAAACATGTATATTCTTTACTTTTCATACATTTTTCATTTTCATCAATCATTTTGTGTTATTTAAAAGTCTTATTTTTTCAAAAAATTTTGATACATTTGGGATGCACACTACATGCCACACAAAATGCAACACCGTGAAGGAAGCATGTAAATCATTAGCATTATAGCAAAGACGCACATCACGGGCGACCGTAGCGCCTACAAGGGGAGAACAGATTGACAAAATTTAAGCTAAACTTTTTTTTTGCTTAAGCTGCTTACTTATGACTCGTGGAAGTCATAGAGCGTCTTTTGACTAAGTGTCTGAATTTCACCGAGGGAAAAAATAGTAGCCATAGGGTTATTAATTATCCTTCAGAGAAATCGGTCAACGTGTTGAATGAAACCAAGCAAGTGTGATGTGGTTCTGTCATTTCTGGATGCAGGAAGAAACGACGGACCGAAGGAGCCAAACGCATCTATCTCGTTGCAGCCACATCACGAACCATAGAACAACAGATTCAGCCTGTTACGCATCATTCGATGCCCACTCGTACCTTTCGACGCTATTTGCAGAAGAGTGGAAAGCCCTCAAGGCGTCCATTGCTTTGTTTATTCTTGACTGGAAACCACAGGCGTTTGCGCTACCAGTTGTGCGATGAACGGTGGACATGTACAACGGAATGGAACGACATTGTGTTTACTGACAAATCCTGCATCTGTCTGCAATATCATGATGGTTGTATTCGAGTTTGAATTCACCGTGGTGAGAGGTTGCTGAACTGTTGCGTTATGCATCGACACATTGGTACGGTGTCCGGTATCTTGATTTGAGGTGGTATTGGATGTCACTGCCGCACCCCTCTAGTACGCAGTGCCGGAATATTGGAAAGTCAGCGCCATATCTCTGAAGCTGGCACCCATGGTCCTCCTATTTATTCAGCGCTTTCCATCAGCCATATTCCAAAGGGATAATGTGTGACCACACGTCGCATGCAATGTTCAAGAGTTCTTCTTTACCCATCAGAATGAATTTCTTCGTTGGTCTGCTTGTTCTCTCGATCTATCACCAATCGAAAACGTGTGATTCATTGTTGCACAACGACTGACCAGGGAAACAACACCCACTGCTACACCAGATTAACTTAAGGAATATGTGGAAGCTGCATGGACTGCTGTACCCCAAGGATACTTCTAAAGCCTCTTTAATTCCATGTCGAGGCGTGTGGTAGTGGTTTTAGCCAACAGTGGTGTCTACACTAACTACTGATTTTGTAATTATTCACACGACACAACAGTCTGTAATTTTAATTGTTTAATCTTTGTAGAACATGTTATCTGCCATATAAATTTTGTTGTGATATCTCTGGTCCTTCTTGGTGTTGTACTCTTTGTGGCCAGCAGTGTATGGATAGCTTTTTAGTGTTTTTTTAACTGTAAAATGACTTTATAATGATAAGAGTTTCAATGTCCATTTTTTCCACAGCTATTTCAACGAACATCCTTTTGTAGTACAGATGACAATTTCTTAACTCGATCATAATGTTAAAATTTTTATAAAGTTTATACTTTCTTTGTATTGAAGTTAACAACAATATGAACAGTAGGAAGAAAACTCCAAGATAATTTTTAATGTAATTATAAAGCAAAAGGAGTGCTGTTCAGTATAATGTTCAGAACATATTTACACAATGTTATGTTTTTAGTTGTGAGATATCTAGTATGCATATATATATATATATATATATATATATATATGTGTGTGTGTGTGTGGTGTGTATGGTAGAAAATATAAAACTCCCATAATTAAGAATGTTAAATAGTTAGAAAACTAACATTGTAAAATATATTTGCAGTAAAACTTGCTATATAACATTTAACAGAAAGTTATGTAATATCATGGAAAGTTAGCAACACCATCTCTAACTCTTAATGTAATCGTATTGATATAATTCAATACATTTGTTTCTACTGCTATTTTTTAACGAGTACATTTAACCAATTGGACGTTTATAAAATGTGATTATCTTTATTTTCTTAGCGAAATATTTCGTTAGAACTTTGCTTAATTGAAATAATTATTTTAAATTAAAAAAATTAGCAATGTTCTATGCATCTTGTGGTCTTTAATAATTATATTTACTCCTAATGATATCCTGTTCTATTTACTTTACATAAATCCGCCACTTCATTCTGTGATGAATGTAGTGTCACGTCCATCAGTGTTGGGGGTTAAAATCAAAATAACCTATAATCAGAACACTTTTATTTTATAATTCTATCAATAAGTTCAAATAACCCAGGGTAGGAAATGCACCTTTTATTAAGTATATTAGCTAAAGCATGGTAGAACAGATATTTAATATTTAATTAGAATTTAAATAACTTACCCTTAGAAAATTTTTGTAAGATACGGTCTGAATTATCGTAATTCCGTTATCAGCTATTCGACTTCTAGTTGATATTAATCTAACCCAGTGATTCCCAAAGTGGTCTATATAGACACCTAGGGGTCTACGACAACCTGCAAGAGGTCCACACTAGCAAAAAAATAACTTGGGAGTCAAAGAGGTCTAAGGGGGTTTCTATGATAGTGGTTCTCATTAAGTAAGATCATGACTTTAATCTAAAAAAAATTGATCTGGTGGAAACCAGATTTTAACAATTCAACATTTACTAAATTTAGTGAGGTTAACTTGTGGTTATTAGGTTACAGCATACATTTTACTAAGACAAAGATCATTTCAGCATTTCTTTCTAAAATTAAACTAAAGAAGTATAAAATTGGACGTCGTGAATTTTCTCAATTTGTTACAGACAGTCTGTCAGAACATTTTAACCTAAGTTCAGTACGTAAATGCCCTTTACTCAGATTTTGTAACCAGTTTCTAGAATGCTTTTTTGTAGTAATACAAAAGTAGATAATGATTTCATATAGTCACTTGGAAAAAAATGTCATATTACTATAGGATCTGATCAGAATAAGTCAAAAAGAAAATATTTAAGTTTAGAAACGGATGTCACCAATTTTTACTTTAAAAAGACAAACCTGATATTTGTCGCAAATTATAAAATATCGTGAGAAAGTTTTTAATTGCTTTTCCTAGGGAGAGGCATTTTCAGGGATTTTTCCAATCTCAAAAACAAAAAAAAAAGAAAGGGAAAGAAAAAAAAACTGGACAAACTAAAAAAAAAAGAGATTTAGAGTTAAATCTGACAAGAATGATGACAAATGTTGAAAATTTGTTATTGAAGCCTAGATTTATCCCTCTCATTAAAAGCATTTGTTTGTTACTCAGTTTTTTTATGTTATTAATTTGATTTTAACTTGAATTCATTAACATGTGCTTCTTAAGTTTTAAATCCTATACTTCACTACAGTCAAAAATTTAATTCTTTTAAAGTAAGTAGTAGCATTAGGTGTCAAAAAGACATTTAAGTTGATAAATTTGAAAAAGAATTAATATTAGGTAAGCAGGGGCTACCCAAAACCGAAAAACATGGCAAGGGGTCAATGAGACAAAACAGTTTTGGAACCTCTGATCTAACCCAACTTATTGTTTAAACCATCAATTAACAATCTTTAATTATTCAACAATTAATCGTCGAGCAATTTTCGACTAGCTCACAGCTACTTTCCACTGATCACTAACTGTGAACTTCTAACTCCTAATCACTAACAACTAACCCCGCGTAACTAAAAGTTAATGCTTAAATATCATCCTTTATTTACATTAAACGTGTTTTCTTCATCGAGAAAAAGTTTTCAATAGAACAATATTTAAAAGAAATACTTTTCCCCAAGAGGATTAGTAGGAGGTCCGCGGAGAGACCCGTTACAATTCTTATAAGAGTAAAAACAATTTGTAACATTTATGATCATATTAGCAGAGGACAATTATCACCAGAGACCAACAGAAGAATTACCAACACAAGACAACAACGGAAAACAGTTTTCATCTGAGGAAAAAAAGTCTGGACAATCTCATAACAACACTGAAAAGTATTTTCTAAATTAGAACGTCACTCAAACAAAACAATAACGTCAGCTAAAAAATCTATTTACTTAAGACTGACAATGCTTACTCACTCGCAATTTTTTAATTCACTTGGACGAGATCTGAGAGTACTCAATTGCATTCTAGCTAAAAAAAAAAGGGTTTTCTCAAATACATTCCATGTTTACCGATAAATTTTTATTTACAAAATTCATGATAGTAGATGTAGATAAAAATAATTCAAAGACCTACTGTCCTCATATATATGCCATCGATATGTTTCTCCTTCAGCAGCCTCTTACGTAAAAAAGATTCAATGAATCACGAGCTAAGATAATCGCAAGCTGCATATTGAAGAACATCCCAACTTTCTTTTTACAGTAGCTTATCAAAGAACGCAGCTCTTCGCTCATACTTATAAAGGTTTGAAGAAGCTTAATAAATTATTCATAAAAATGGAATCCTACGATGAATGCTTCGATAAATCAGAGGGGCCCTGTCATGCAGCGATACTGCGTCCGATAACAGCATGCTTGTTCATTTAGACAACAATAAAACGCACACATTTGTTTAAAAAAATAAAACTACATAAAATACGACTGACTCCCATAGTAGTGAAGAGTAAATTCAGCTGAAATTTCTTCGACTCTAAAAATGATGTATAACATCAAGTAATATATTTTCAGTCTCGATGCAAAAAAGAAGTTGATCACCTAGAGCATACGTTACGACATTTTGACTTTTATTAAATCTCATAAAGTTCTGACAGGGAGTTTTTCTTTTGTTATTTGGATTATTTTTTAAGTTTTTTTCCTTTCCTTACCGGAAAAAAAATGCAGCTGGTATCATTCTGCATCGGAGTTGCGTTTCGAATCCCCTCCACCACCCTGCTTTTTTGAAAAGCAATTTTGCATAGTTCTGCTATGCTTCAAAAGGTTTCTGTTATTGACATATGGTGAATTAAGTTGAATCCTATGTAATACATGTTAAAATACTTAAAAAGATTTTCAAATTAATATTTGTGAATACAGTCAATAAAAATACTCTGATTTCGAATAAAGGTTTAGAAAACCCTGTAATATATGTATTATATTAATCTTTCAATAAAAAAGTATATATGTAAAATATATAAGTAATCGTATTATAAGTTCAATTAGAAAGTGAATAGTTTCATAATTGGCTTAAAACAATGAGTGCGTACAGAAATACATTAAATCCCATTTACTAAATATGTTCTCATGACTAGATTTTCTGCGAGGAAATTTATTTCATTCTTAATATTCAACAACAAATTCAGAAATAATACGATTCAAAGCCAAAAAAGTATTTTTAAGTGTTATTTCAAAAGTCTTTCCATTGCCAATTCGCTGCTTTGTGATACTCGTTTTTCAAATATAATTTTAGAACAGTTTTTTTATGCAATACTTATTTTTAACTTGCAGTATATATATATATATATATATATATATATGAGTGTGTCTTCTATGGTATTTAGGTAAAGGGGAAAATAAAGTAAAAAGTAATTTGTTCGTTAAGTATTGCTACAAGAGGAATGAAGATTAGGGATTAGGGTTATTTATGATAAAAGTCAATGAAGAACAGCATTTTAGTACTTTTTAACGGCCATAGTGATGAGAGAAAAAATTAAATAGTTACAAGAATAAACACTAAGCACACACTTAAAAGTTTCTTTAACATTAATTTTAAAAATAATAACCAACTCTCATAACATTAAAGTTCACAATAAAGCGGGTCGGAAAGCAGCTTGAATTGGACTGCAGAAAAGAGAGCTGGGTTGTTAAATGTTGCAATGCTATACTCTACATCTCTCTACTCAGTACTCATCTCTTTTAGTAATTCTCACTTTTGATTATTTTGTATTATATAAAAATAATTATTTTGAGTATAAAATGTCACATCTGACCAAAGTTAAATCTTTTTTCATTTCTTTTCGAAAATTCCCCCCTTTTGTGGTAATATTGAATCTTGAAATTAATTTTTTAAAATTATTTTTCTCCTAATCCCTTTACTGTAGAATATTATTTCCGCATTAGTATTCTTCTATTGATAGTATGTTGTTGTTCTCTTTCATATAACCACTGTGATATACATATATCAGAACGTATTTGCTGAAATGATGCGCAATATACATAAAAGCTACAAGTTCTTTTCTTAAAATATTGAGAAAAAAATTTAAATTTTCAAATTTTTTTATTAAATATAAAATATTTTGCCAATATTGAAATTATTTCCCCTTCCCCTTTGAACTTCATTTTACTTTATATAAAACACTTGGTAGATGATGACATAACCTTTTAAAAATAGTGTATGCTTAGGTACATGAACCACGAGCCACTGGTGAAGAGTTAAAGGCAAATCATACAGGAGGGAGATCAAAATGATGGAATGTAAAACGGAATCATTTCTAGATAAGTGTTTATGGAAAAATGATGGCTACTTACTCAACGCATTCACAAAATCTTAGATTGTGGTAGATTTTGTACTTGAAAGCATCCGGTGAGCATCCATCATATCGATTTTAACATGCAACAAAAATTGTAAAGGAAAGTGTCACTAATGCCATCAAGCACCATTTTTACTTATTCAAGATGGTGCCGAATTTCAAGAGAACGCAATAGGCAATAAATGTTCTTATTATAAAATCAGTTCAAATTTCCTTCGCAATATTGCATCAAGTGATCACTAATTGCTTTTGACCTGAACTTGGTATACTCATTGCTAATGTTTAAGCCATTGAAGTATTGAATAATGGACAAAAATAGGAATTTGATTGATTGATTTCATCAAATATTTCAGTTGGAATATATTAAAACGAATCCTTTCAATTTCTTCTTAGTATTTTTTTTATTAATGTCACACTTGAATTACTTGATAGAATACTGATGACTTTTCACGATAAAAATCAAAAAGAAGTGGGTGGAAGGAATTCTTAAATCGTTCGATAATATAATAGTAAACTAGAAAAAAAAGATTTCATTATTTTTACTAAATTACTTACACATAGACTAAATATATTTTAAACCAGGTTTTTTGCCTGAAAAGGGCCCTAAAATTTATATTAATTTTTTCCGATATCTTGGGCGATAGAGATCACATAGTATTGAACCTTGGTAAAGTGATGAGGACGATGCCTGAGCTGGCACTCTGTCTTCTAACTTCCATACCACATCTACGGGAGTACGTTTAAGCGTCGACAGATTTAACGTGCATCGGCTCCCTCTATACGGCGGATCTTCAATGACACAAGGCCCGAACACATGACATGCCCGCCGCGAGCAGGATCACTAGGCTACCACAGCCTCAATTATATTGTAAAAAAATAATTTTTCCTTGATTCTAAAATAATTTAATCAAAATTTAGTGCCTGATTTTTTTGAAAATTTAACCCCTTTGGGACAATATTAAATTTTGAAGTTATTTCTTTAATTATTATTCTCATATAATGTCCATATTATAGAACATTTTTTCCACTTAGGTAGGTTCCGATTAATAAAAACATTTTTTTTTTTTTACATAGAACCCTGATCTGCCCTCGTGTACAATAACGACGGCATATATGATATTTGGAAAATGCGTGTTATTTTTTTTGGAAAGAAATAAGCATTTTCCTATATATTCACATTTTACGATAATTCTTTAAATTGCCTCACAAGATTTAGTCAAATATGAACCCATTTAAGATGAACTTCTATATTTTACTAAAATATTGTGTCAAAATATTCAAAATAAATGAAAAGGATTAGCAAAATAAAATGCAATCTAAACATTTAACAGTATACATGAAAATAAATTTTCAAGGTATTAATAATGACATATTGAAACGATTTTAAGGCAATCAGTCAAACTAGTTTAGTAAAAAAAATGAACAAGCATCTGTAAATCTTACGCCGAGCAACACACTTGAAATGTTACGTGATGAAAAGCAAATGTCTTTCATGAACAAATTTAATTAGAGTGATGTGAGTTAAAGAAATTAAGGAATTTAATCAGTCCTTCTCAAAACGGGGATTTAGAAAGCTAACACTGCATCATTCTGTTAATAAAAGCATATGAAGATGTTAACAAAAAACTTTTCAAAGATACGCTGCTACTTTAATAAGAAAAATTTTTAAAAATAAATAATGAAGAACATTATAAACACAAATGATGCATTTTAATTCCTATTTTAATCTTCAAAACGAAGAAATTGTCCAAAATTATGTTTTTTGAATTAACTACAAAAAAATTAGAGGATTGAACCTTAATTCAGTATCTTTATTCAAAATAAAAATTCAGTAATGAAAAAACTATTGAAAAAGTATTTAGTGGATTTTTCTCTCCAAATGAGATTAAAGAATAATACTTATTATTTTCGACTTTTTTTTAGTCCCCAGAGATGTACAAGCGTTTTTTAAAACTCTTAACAGTTTATAATTAATCAAGAAATATACTTAAAACTATATATATATATATATGGATGCTGAAGTATTATAAACATATCTGACTTAGGACACAGCTGTTATATATAAAAAAAATTTATATAAAAGTTGGGTTTAACATGTTTAATGGCCAGCCAACCTTTCTCCATTATGTAAATAATACTGCGCAAAATCCTATTGAAAATAAAGGATAAAATATCTAAATTATTACAAGAAAAAAAGGTAACTTACTTAAGAATCGCAATTAAAAATGCATAGCCAGTGCTAAATCTGAGTACGATAAACAAAGTATTGCTAGATTCTTTATCCAAATCCAAATCCAAAGCATAGAATTGGCTGAATATTAGCACTTAACAAAAGTATGAAATTAATAGATATAAAATAATTAAATAGTATGTATAAATACTGCCATTCCTTGAGGGACACTAGGATAATAAACGTAATTAAATATTTTTAAAAAATTACTGTGGTTAACCCGGCACTTCTCGCTTAAGGTGTGTCATATCCACCGTCTAACTTATTTCAATGCCTCTTCTAAACCTTTTTTGAAAAATGAATAGTTTCTCGTTTAGCTGACTTTAAGGTCATATCCTTTGAGGGGCTTTAGCTTGCAGGCTAATTCTAAATATATATTTTTGGATATCGCCTCATCGGGTATGTCATAACCTGCGCGTGAATCACAGTTACAGTTCTGAATGCATGAGCACGTTTAAAATCTTCCATATTCTATGGCGTATTATTGTAGTTTGGATGAAGAAATGTGATATTTAAGTAATTTAATAAGTACAGTATATAATAGATATAGTACAAAAGTATTTTTGGATAAATAAGTTCTCTTCGCGGTTATGATGAGGAAAAGTCAAATGATGAAGAGTATAACAGCAAGTATGATTCCTCCACTGAAATCGATCCAGATTAAGAAAAGGGTGACACTGTTGAAAACAAATGTTTTATATGTTGAGACACAAAAACATTTGAGAAGAACGTTATTTTAAAGGAGACAACTGGTACACATCTTATCCACTTTCAGATGAACTTTTGAAGAAAAAAAATATATATTGCTGGAACAAAATAAGAGAATAAAAAAAAAAGAAATTCCAAAATTTTTATATTTAAAGAATAGAGAAGATTACTCATATATGTTCAGTTTAAAAAAGATACAGATTTTAAAAAAATGAAGATGCAGTGAAAACACCGCACTGACTCTCGACGATATTAAAGGAGTGTATAAACAATGCAATGAATGTCCTCATAAAAAAAACAGAAAAACTTACTTTATGTGTGAAAAATGTAATAAACATGCTGTACATTTCCTACTTTCTTCCTTTTTAACCTTTGTATTCAAATTTTACGGTAAAACACAATGTAAACCTGCGCGAGAACTTCAGGTCTTTTTTTTACGCGAGTGATGCAGGGTTAAAATAAAACTGAGAATGTAAGTAATTTTATTCAAAATTTAAATACGCAGGTAACCTTATCTATCTAGGAAAATGATACATTCATAAATTAATAGAGTATTAATATTTAAAGGTTTTAATGGTTTTATGTACAAACAAACCAAAGGTTTGCCTCAAGAGGGCCCTGCTAGCAATAGTTTGGCGAATTTATGTTTATACTTTTGCGAATATAATTATATTATTATTAATGATTATTACATATTTAGATACATAGATGACCTAATTATTTTTGGTAAAAGTAATAATTTAAACCCCAATATTACTTTTTATCCGAATTATTTAAACCTAATTAAAATTAATAGTAATCCAGTTATAACTAATTACTTGTGGATGTATCATTGTACATTAAGGACTATAAATTGCATAGCAGTATTCATGATAAAATAGATGATTTTAATTTTAACATTCTTAAAGTACCTTACTGGAATTCCAATTTATATACATCTATATATAGAAATATCATTTTCAATTATATTTATCGTGATAACGTATTAGTTAGTGATAAATTTTATATATATTTAAGTTTTAATAACTTGATAACACATTATATGGGACATGGATACCATCTTATCTTTATAAAATGTTACTTAACAGCTAAATAAAAAATATGTTATCAGTTGCACAGTTTAACGATAGACGGAGTCTCAAGTTAAGCAAATTAACAATATTATATTTTATTTAAAGTTAATTGTATGTGTATGGGTGGTACTTTTTTATTTTCTATAAGTTTTAAAACAAAATTTAGAGTTTTTAAATGTGTACATATATAGTATTAATGTTATTTTATCAAATCTTAATAATTTTATGCGTTACTGTTATTGACATTTTCACTGGCCGGGGAAATTTTTTTTATTAATTATTGTAGGCTATAATATTATCGTTTTACATTAACAGATTATGATTTTATTTATATATATATAATAATAGTTAAAATTCTTTATAAATTGCTTGCTTTCTCTATGGCCCAGAGTGTTGACAAATTCAGGTGAAGGTTGGCTGGCCGAAAAACTTTGTTTAAACCTGCAATCCTGGTTTTTATGGCCAGGAGTTTGCTCTAGTACTACTGTGGCTAAGACTCTATTCTATCATTAATATAGTTATCTTAGGTTTATAACTATTTTTTGTATATTTTTGTAGTGTATATATAAGTATATATATATATAGCTATGTCCTATTCATTAACATTAAAGACTGGTTACATTAGCATCGTCAAAAATTGAAGCAAGAAGACGTTACGTGAGACAAAAAACATATCTTTAATTATTGAATATCGAATTAAATGATTCAGGTATAAAAGCATCTTTCTTAGATCTCATGCACTAAATGCACGTAAAAATATCTTTCAAATCAAATAAGTTTTGAATATGGCTACTTAAGTTTTTTATTTCCATCTTCTAGATTTAACAAACAAAATAGAAATCACACCCTGATAATGAACTTTTATTTTTGACTGTACTTAATTTTGGGTATTTGTATATTAAAATAAAAAATAAATCTGCGCTTCACAAAATTCTATCTATATAGTCTTACTTATATTTAATCCTTTTCAAAATGAAATTCTCTCAAGGATTAAGTTTTTTTGTTTTGTTTTTAGAATTAAGTTGATTAAAAACAATTTGCAATCTAGATAGTAGTTGGATAACGGACGAAAACGTAATTAATTGAAATCTGCAAATCAAGATTTATTTGATTTATCTGAGAATAAAATTTATTTTAATAATCAAGCAAATTCAGTAGAGATAGCTTTTAAACTCTATTATTTGAGAACCGTAATTTAAATAATAAATTTAAAAGTTATTATACAGGGTAAAAAGTAAAAATTACATTAATTTATCTGAAAGTAATAGAGCCCTGCTTCAAGCATAAAAAGAAGAAAAAAAGAGAAACTTTGTTTTTCTTCTTCTTGTCATTATTCTAAGGATAAATATGCGTTTTAAAGAAGTTAGAGAAGGTGGGGGAGGGGGATTTACAATCTGAGTAAAATTCAAAGAATTTTTCAAAATTTTTTGATTTGATTTGATTTGCTCCTAATAAACACACATACACATAGTTATATAGATAGATAAAAAAATCACTAATAATATGCCAAATTGCAGCAATACATATGAATACAGCAAGAGAGTACGTTTCAAATTAGAACAGCATACTCTTAGCCTTAGGGCTAAGATTTCAGGTTAAGTATAATTTTAACTTGCCCCCTTCCATTTCATTTATCCACATTACTGGGCTGAAATAAGTAAAGAAAGTTTGCAGTTAAATTTTTTCAACTTAAATTAATTTCTAGAAATACATTACATTATAATCCTATAATATAAAACACTTATCTTCTTATTAAATTTAACAACATTAAAATTAATTTGTAAAATATAATCACTAATAACCAAAAGTAACAAAAAGTAATACACCAACTTCCCTATAATTATGCAACACCATGGCGACTACACTATAATATTCAAGGGCAAAACTACATGTAAAAATTCCTTAGAAAAAACAACTGAACGTTGCACTTAAAAGGTAAGAAAAAAATGAAAGAAAAAAAATTACTATAAACTGTCTAACATTGAAGAAAAATACCTATGTATTTACTTGATAGTAAATACATAGGTATGAATTAATAGATACTGAGATGGAAATTAAAAAATATAAAACAAATAACATTAAAATTGCTAGTAATGTATGTATTAAGAAAATTAACATTATCTTATAAATTGTTTTTTTATTTTTACTTTCATCATTATATTTATTAACTAGATAAGTGTTACTCTGTACGTAATTAAGAAAAAAAAATCTATCGATTGGTATAAAGAGGAAGGTGATGTAAAAAACGTTTAATGATGTTAAAATGAGAAAAAACATCTATTTTATCAAAAAATACATCTTTTAATTATGATCTATTATAAGATAAGTTGTACTAAGTAGTCTATAGTATGTTAGTTGTTTTGTAAGTTTTAAGTAATATAATATAGAGAAAAATAATATTAGGTATAAACTCACTATTCTACAAAAAATATTCAGATTTTCACTATCACTATTTATCTATCTTGTTTATCTTATCTATATATCTATCTATAAACCATTATTATTTTATTTATTTATTTGCATATCAATATAAAAAAAATTAAATTATGTTAGATATTGTAAGCAATTACACATTTTAAGTAATTATCATAACAAGTAATATTAGGTATAAACTCACTATTTCTTCATTTTTTTTTAGATTTGCTGTAGCATTATTTATTTTATCCATCTTCTTTATCTTATCAATCTGTTTATCAATAAATTATTAGTAGTATGTATTTCTTTGCGTAAAATATAAATATAAATTACTAAACAATTGCTAGCAGGTCTCCCTTGTGGTGGGATTTTAATTTGCTTTCAAGTAATTGCATTATAGATTTTAGTAAGAACTAAATTAATTACAGTGCTATAACTTCTGATTGAAATTTAATATATATATATGTAAAATATAAAAATAGATATTTCTTTTCGTAACATTTAATGTGAAACTTAATGATTCAAGATGAATGCCATATTTCGTCATCCTTTTCCCTACAGACACTAAACCTTCCCCGTAGACTTAGTAACGCCTCTGTCTAGAAGCACAGAACCAGTAGGGTCCTGAAAACCCCCATAAATCACGAGATTGGGGAATTTGCCTGTTCGCTACCACTTCCTACTTTCCCTATTTAAATATCATTGTTCCCCAAAAGTCGGGACTCTTATGCCTGTTAGAAGCATTGTAACACGTTCTTCCAGTATTCTCCCTACGAAGGAAATCCCATGATTTGAATAAAGATCTTGAATTCTAAAGTTGTTATGGGTCGTTGAGATATTTCATATATATATATATATATATGTTAAGAAAGAAAATTTCCCAGAGAAAACAAAATTCTATTGTGGATATGTACTTTTCTAATATTTGTGCTGCGTCTATAAGTTCGTTACACAGCCAACATTGATAAGTTTGTAATACAAAGACCTGAAAGTAATAGAAAGTACCGCTTTTCAAGACCACATTTCAACGATATTTGAGCGCCTTTATGTGACTTGAGGCAATGCATGAGACTTGAGACTCATTTTCAATTAAAGGAAAAAGCCTTTTTTCCACTTATTTTTAAGCAATACAAGAAATAGGTTAGACGCAATAAACCTAACAATTTTTATCAATGCAAGAAATCTCAATTGTTTAACCATACGGAATAGATTTTAATTCCGATAATTTAAGACTATGAATAACTAGTCATTGCCCACCCGCTTCACTGGGTATTTTATAATGTTGTATGCCTCTAAATTGTTTTTTAAGTTATAGATCCCTAAATTGCAGCATTGAGCATTCCACTGTATTCAAAAACCTTTTTATAGTCTTCCAATTTGATTTAAAAAGGTTAGGACTTGAATTTCTAAAGCGGAAGTTCACCCTTATTGTAATTTGATTTCTGCAAAACTCTATCTTACTGTTTCTCTAATCAACAAAACAAAACATGCTCTCTAAATTTGAAATCTGTACATCTGTAATAGTTGGAAAAAAAGGAATTTCTGTGTATAACACCGCCGCAATCTCTCTTGGGAAATGTTTTCAGAAAAATCCGTTCTTAACAGATTTCTATTCTAATAAACTAAAAACATGCCTGCAGAATTCCACAAGTGTGTAAGTCTATTCATATATATCGTGGTGAATGAGTGAGTGAGTCACTTTCTTCTATGTATGTATAGATTGAGGCATTTTTTATGGATCTTGATTAATCCTCCCAACAGAATTCGTCGATATATAATGCGTACTTTTTTACAAAATTAGTTTCATTATACAAAGAGAGATAGCGCAAGTTTCTGATGACCTCAATTTATATCTAAATAAGGAAATTTAAAAGAGAATATACTCCGTTGTTTTTTAAACAAAGCTTTAAATATCTTTAGTCTGAAAAATTTTACAAAATTCTTAAAGAAAATGTTCTTTGGGACATTATTTTAACAATGCAAAAAGATTATATTTATGTACGGAAAACAAAAAGTGTTTCGTTTTTAAGAACAAGGCATATAAAACAAGTTTGCATCGTAGAAAAAGAAATTATTACAACTAAAAACTTCCAAGTATGATACATTGTAATATTTATACAAATCTGAGAGTACAAAATATAACCCTATTTGAATTTTAAAAAGTAATATAAGCGATATTGTGTAATATTTTACCTAGTATGTATAGATACAGAATAAATATAATATATGCAAGTATATCTTCTTTGATATACTAACTTCAATTTGCATGACTCGAATATTTTTAGTTAAATATACTCCAGTTTCGAGATTTACACTTTTTCTTCACTCGCTCAGAATTACCCAAAGGAGTCGCAATTTTCTAAGATTGTGGACTAGCAACTAAAGCACGCTCACAGCTCTTTAAAATGTTCACCAATTTCACTGAATAAATATCTAGCAATTTTGCATCTTCGATTTGCTCTCTTTCAATTTATATTCCAATCATTTTATTCTTTTTGTATTTATATTTTAGCGCTTTTTTTCCCAAGAATTCGAAATCGCATTTTTATTCTGCGAACGTCAACTCTGTATAGACATTCCTGAAGAGACCTTTTTTTATGTGGTTTTATTCCTGCCAATATATTTCTTTCCAGACTTCTTTTCGTCTCATTTTGGATTTCACTCTTTTCTTTAGACGTATATTTACGTGTCAGATTTACGGTTGAGAGCGCTCTATCCCGACAGCCACTTGGTTCAATTTACGGTTTCGTATTCCAAGCTTTTGAAAAGTTTCAAGTCTTAAGTAAGTTTAAAGCGAATAAAGTTGAAATAAAAATTGCCCTCTTCATCAGATTCCATTTCTTACTATGTTAACTGTATGTGAATATTTTTTGAAAATTGAAAAAAAAAACTATTTTTTAAAATTATTCTTTACGAAGATTTATTTTAATACTCGCAATACTCAAAAGGGTAAATATAATAATAATTTCAACAATCAGCAGCATATGATTTTATAAATCTCGGAATCAAATAGTTCTTAACAGTATTTCCTACTGAATTTTTTTAAAAAAAATTATATTTACTTGTTATATAAATGCCGCAAGAGGAAACACAAGATCTATTGGAAACAAACGTTACAAGTTTGAAACATGATGAATTGACAAGGACGGCGCATTGGTTTTAATGTTTCGCGCTTTCCTAATTAATACGTCATTAACACAAGTATACCCAGTCTTATTTAAGTCTCTCCGTAGTTCTTAACACTTCGTATAATGAAACTAATTGGAATTAAGCTACAAATGCACTGATGCCTTGATTATCCCTGCCCACAAAGCTTGTGGTGATCATGATCACTTAGCCGCTGTGCCCACTAAAAAGTAAGAAAAAGAACATATTAATATTTTATATGAGAATAATATTTATTCTAAGAATTCATTGACTTTTAAAAAATGGTATGAAACGTGTAAAAATGTCTGTTGAAAAAAAACCTTTTTTTAAAATTTATTTACATATTAGAATATATTCAGAAACTGAGGATTTTGTACAAGTCCCCTATATTCAAGCTTGTGAAATCAATCTTGCTATATCTCTTTTGAATGTTTCAAAAGACATTTTTTAAGAGATTTATTCTAATAGTGTAGGTCACAGCATCTGAAATTATTAATTCTATTACTTGTTAAATATAGTTTTATATATGTATATAAAAGTTTAACACACACAATAAACGAACAAAGAACCCCAAAATGTAAAATATTGCGTAAACTTATGTGTAGTTGTACTAATTTATATATATCTTAAAATTATAAGAGATTATTTTATATATATATCTTAAAATTTATATACATAAAATGCAGTTACATTAATTTTCCACAAATATAATTTTTTTTTATAAAATAAACTTTAAAATGTTTTTTCTACATTTCTTCCATGGAACCAATTTAATAAAAAAACTAAAATAAAATATTCCAAATGAAGGAGAAATTTTTTATATATTTTTCTTTCATTTAAATCGGCGGAAAACATTTATTTTAAATAGAAACATCTTAATAATGAACTTGTTAGAAAGTAAAGGGAAAAAAACGTGACAATACAATACTATTTTTTAACAAATGAACCATGTTAACAAAGCTTTGAAGTTAGAATTAGCAACATACACAAAACAATCAGTAAAAAATGAACAAGTAAATAAGTTATATGACAGAGCATTTAAAACCGACTAGTATTTAAATTGTGTACTTAGTTTAAACAGTTAGCCCGAAAACAATGGTCCACAGAAATGGCGTATTTTAACGACGTGAAAAACAGCAAAAAAAAAGGCGTTTTGTTTAAATACGAAGTAACTTTGACTGTGGAATTAATTTAAGTATTGCCCCAAAAACTGACTCCGTTGTAGTAAATGACTAATTCAACTGCAGAAAAATCGATAAAAAAGAAAATGAGTATCTAAACGAACTTTTTTTTTTGTTTTGAAAAACCGTTTATTCTTGCTGTTAAATAATAATGGTTCAGGAAGTTACAAAAGTCGTAGGATCTCCGCTTTTATCAGTGTCTGTATGCCGGTCACAATTATCATACCCAGTTATAAATAAGTGGTTTCAAATCGTTTCCAGCATTTCAAAAGCGAAGAACAGAATTGTATGAAGAGAATTTGAAGCTAATTATTTCTTCAGTAACGATGGGGTCTGTGTGAATTAAGTTGTCAAAAGCATATCAGCCGATGGTAGGTATCGGAAAATCAATTATAGGGATGATTAAATCATATTTTTTATGCCTCTTGCAGCTGTTTAAAGTAGAGGAAGATTTCCTTTTTTCCCCTCAAAATTTCGATACAGAAACATTCCACCTAAATTAATGCTTAGTCAAGCATGCAGAAGAGAATCGTATAATTTCAGACATAATGCTTTGAAGTAAGAAGTAGCTAAAAGAGACGCATTGGGTAAACTGTGTTTACTTTTTTTTTTTCGATTAACAATAGCGAAAAATTTGTTTTGAGTTTTTGGAATCGATCACACATAACTAAATCAACACGACAGGGAAAAACGAAACAATAGAAAATAAAGCTTATTTTTTGTTTTTGTTTTTTTACTTTCACCGTCTTTTTCTACACGTGAAATAATCTGCTTATACGATTGATTCATTTTCTCATTTTCAACTTTTTATGCTTAAAAGCAACAAAGTTATGCAGTTCATTAGCTAAACAATTCCGTAGAAAAAAATATTCCTTCATTCTTCAAAAGACAAAACGGATTTTACTAATATTATTTTTTTTATTAAGGAAAAAAAAAGAATATTTAATCCTATCATTTTAAATTTATGCTTATTCCGCATACAGCTTTTACTTATTTTTTTTCTCCTCAACCTTATAATTTCTTATTTTTATTAAAATGCTTCTTTACATGCTTTGGTCGTCTCTTATCTATATTTAAAATATTCAATTTAATAGCTCCGTATTAAATCGGTTCTCCAATATTTCATTAAAAATATATTGAATTACTTCAAAGGAAAAATGAGTTACACGAATAGTTAAAAATGCAAGATTGTGATTTCTTTTTCTTAGAATTTTATGTTTTTTATGGATCTGTATACATCGCACTTCTTTAAAGTAAATACTTAAAAAAACGGTAAATCATTTACAATATAATAGTTTCCTTAAAGGAAACTGCTGAAATACCATGGTATTTAATATAAAATGCTTATTCATATTTATTTTAGCAAGGAATGAAAGAAACTCCCTTAAAAAAGAACCAGCACTATTTATATTTTAAAACTTCTGTGATAAAAATTAGGAGTTTTATTTTAAAAGCTTTAACATGTTCCAATAACATACGGAATAACTCGTTACTAAATTGGAAGCATTAAATTTTATCATCACAAAAAAATAATACATTTAAATCTTTTTAATTTAGATATCAATCTAAATACAACTTGTGTAAAATAAAATTAATTCCAACTTTATTTAATAGCATTATTAGAGGATTATTTGCTTTATTAATAGTTTAATTGCTTTAAATGCTGGTTAATGGTAATGAATTAATGGTTATAATGGTTCAATTGTTTCATTTACATTCTTAACGCCTTATTTTGCATGCCTTATGTTTGCAATATGATGAAAGAAAAATATTTCTATAAATATTATGTCTAATATTCTATCTAATATTTCTATTCCGTTGGTAAATAATACTTTTGTACATATTGCTAAGCAAATATTTAACAACGAATCTTTAAAAATTTATATGGATGCTATATGAATAAAATAATGATACTGAAACATTCACGATCTCTCATTCTCAATTGCTAAGATTTAACGTTGAAGTATCAAAACTCTTCTTTCGGTATATCTCAAATTCATTAACTGCAAAATTTAGCTATGTTCTTAAGCAGAATAGCTTGAAAAAAAAAGAAAGATCTTAAGATTTTATTTATATTGTACTTATTTCTTAAAAACGAGCTTCTGAGTAAAGCTACTGAACTTAATAATAGCTATTTTACTTGTTAACAATTTGTGGTAAATATGTTATTTCTCTATATGTTCTTCAACTAAACATATTTTACATTGAATACCAAATAAAACGCAAGAATTACAGTTAAAATTATGGAAAGTTGTATTCTACCAAAATCTAATAAATTGTGACAGTTATTTTCCAAATGCCTTAACTTGTTTGAAAACAAATTTTAAATGCATTTTCGATGCAAACCGTTAATTGAATTTTCATTGTTATTCATATTATGGGCTGTTATTTTCTCTTTATTATTTCACTGAAAATCTCCTTCAGTCATATTCATTTGAACGAAAATTACAATAAAATATTGGTTCAGAAGATAAAAGAGCTGTGTGGGTGGGTGGGGGGGAGGGTTATTGCTTGAAATCGGACTTTCTGTATGTGTCGTGGGTGAAGATTTAGAGCATTTTATTTTCTAACAGTATCTTATAAATTATTCATACCTAGTGCATTAGAAAGATAACCTGAACGTATATCTCAGCTATAATTTGATGTGATTAATTATTATTCACTGGAAATTAATGTACCAAACTTATAACGTTTGTTCAGAGAAAAAGTTATTAATTACACATCATAAATAAAAATTTTCAAAATGTAGTTATAAAAAATAATTTGTAATATAAAATGAAATTTTGAAACTAAGTAAATTTTTACATAATAAAGTTATAATTTGATGAAATTAATATACATGTATACAAGGTTTTTATTAGCTTTAAATTTAAATTCAAGTACATTAAAACATCTACTCTTGATTTAAAATATGTTATTTTTATTACATAGATTTTTTTAAAATTTTTGTGTGCTTTAATTAATTTATTGCTTTGAAAATAAAATTCAAAATAACTACTAAATGCAGTTTGTTTCCTTTCAAAACAATTTTCCTGATATTCAACTAAGGCTAAATTCAATATAATTTTATTTCTTCACATTTTTTTAAGCAATAGCAGTATTAAAGATTACGTAAAATTACAAAAATAAATTACAAAATACAGCTTATCTCTTTCTTAGTTTTGAATATATATATATATATATAAGCCTTAAGAAATAACTCTCACACATTCTCTTTCCGCATTTAAATGCAAAACAGCTGATTCACCAGAGCATCGTTTTAATTTTTTAACTTACAAAGTAAGATCCTTAAAAAGGAAACTCTTTATGTTCCAACAATGTTTTTAAACAAAGATATATAAATATTTAAGGATATCATGTCAGGATTTAACTAAGAAAACAGAAAAATTCTTGTTGTTCTTTTAGTGCCTCGGCTTAGACTGAGCGAATATCAAAATCGATTAGATTCCTCATCTTTACAGGAAAATTAAACTTTTTTCTCTGTAAAAACTCCGTTTTCAATTTAGTAATAAAGTTCTCTTGCAAGTACGAAGTGAGCGAATGTCGATCGAAAATGCGATAAGAAAAGGAAGAATAAAGTGAATAGAGGTCCATAACGGATAAACGGGGCTGGAAATGCCCAAGTGGTGTGGTCCGGATATCCACGGTGAAAACCCAGATGTACTAGAGGTGTGAGTAGCAGGCGTCATTCCTTAAGTTTCTCATGGGACCTCAAGGTTTTTAGAAATCTTTTTTTGTGACTTCTTTCCTGAAGGAATTCTAGTCCCCTGGGCGTAAGTACTACCTCCCGAAGTATTTTCAAGTGTCTAAGATACGAGAAGATGGTGAACCCAGCAGTTTTTCTTCGACCTTCTTTTTGTTTACGTTCCTTTTTTCTTCCCTTTTGAGCAGAATTACATGGGGAGAGAAAGAGTTGTCAGGCATCTGAAATGGTTATCAAGAAATTTATCAGAAAGCGCTTCAGTTGATGATATATAAATCCAGTGTGAATTTAAGTCAGCGTGTATAGTTGCATTTCTGTAAAATTTCTTTCTCCAGGGACCGTCTTTTTACGCGAAAAGTTTCTTTCGTGAGCATATACTGAAGAATTCTGAATGTCATCGCTGAATGTAGTCTCTGGATACCCTTGACAGTAGATTGGAAATCTTTTTGCAGTTCTGTTTCGTGTTGTGTTCAAAATCCATTAAATTTATCATATGAATTTGAAAAAGACTTTGCATAATCCAAAATGAATAAAATCAAATTTAGGACCTCTAAAAGAAAAAGAGCTTTCTTCTAAAGCATTTGAAGTCAGCTCAAATAAATTTTAAACTTCAAGACGTCTTCGCTTAATAGATGTTTCTTGAATGCAGAATATAATGTGCATTTCCTTGCCTAGAAGAATAAATGAAATGGAAGCATTTGAAGACAATCGAAATCAAAGTAACAGTTTCTCTCAAAGATTATTTTACCGTAATAATCCCCACTATGAATTGAAGAAAAAGGATTTTATGATAAATAGAGAAGTTAAATACATATTTGCCTTTCTTAGAATTTATTATTTTTTCCAGTTTTAGGCTAATTCCTGGTCTTGAATTTCATTGGATAATTATATATATATTTCTTATTTCACACATATGTTATTTTTTATTCTATTTTTACATATCTTAGTTTTTCTCATAAAAACTTTCAAATTTATTTGTGTACGTTATGAATTATAAATGTATATCTTTTTCGAACTTTTGTTGCTATAATGTTTGAGTAGAAAGTATTTGCAAGCATTACGGTTAAGATCAAGACTTTTTTTTTCTTTTCTTTCCTTATATCAGAAATATATTCAAAATTTTTACCACTCAGTAATTAAAACTGCAATATTTTTTAAACACTTCCGAATAAGAGAAATAGACTGAAATTTTGCGAAGTATTAATTAAAACTATTTTGTTTAAGACACAAAAGCAATACAAATGCACAGATTTACTTTAATTGAAAGCAAGCATACCAAAAACAGCTTAATATTCATTGAAATCTTTTAATTTGGATGCTTTTAAATGAAAAACAAGCCTGCCATTTTTTTATTAAAAAAAATCAAACCTGGTATGAATGGTAACGTGCTAAAATTGATGCATAGAACAATACTTTTTTTAAGGCATGAATTAAAAAAGAGAATCGAGAACAAAAAAGTTTCCTTTTACGTTCGCTAATCGAATTTTAATTATTCAATGGTAAAGTCGAAAGATTTTCAGCGAATCGCTAAGATTTTTCAAGCGTGTAATTGTACATATTTAATTATATTGTTGCTATTTATTGAAATACTTATATTGAATTTTACTTAAATGCTTATAAAAATAAATACTAATTATCCTTGAAAAGAAGCTTTGGAAATTAATTAAAAATATAGATATAAAAAATACCAATTAAAACTGCTTAAAATTACTATAATTTTGGGAATGTGCTCAATGAAGATTTTAAATCTTTAATTTTTTTAATAAGTTTTATTGAATCCCGGGTTTGGGAATATTTCGCTTGAGTGGTATTCAGTTACATTTTCTAAAGAAAAACAAGAGTAATAAAAATATTCAAACAGTTTTATTTTTAAAACAAAAACAGTTATTATATTTGACTTTCTTTTTTAACAATAAGAAATAACCAGTGTACCGAGAGACGATGTATATCAAGTAGATTAATAATGCTTTTTTTTGTGTACCCATATGCTGTTGAAATAACAGATACATTTAGAATTTAAAATTTGTTTTTATGTATGCAATATAAAATTAAAATTCATGTTTTAAATAGAATCTAATTACACACCTAGTATTGAAACCATGTTAGTTGGCGTCGCGTATCATACGTTCGATGAATGACATGCGATGATTTAGAGAGTTTAGTCATATGAGATGATGCACAACTAATTTTGCTTCACAATTGTCTCGGTGAAATTCTCCGCCTTAAATTGAAATCAAAATCCTGGCGTGATATCTGTTATAGTTTGAACTAAAAAAACCATTCAAGATATTTTTTATATTCATTGCCAAAATTTTGTTTGAAAAATAAGTAAAAAACCAATCTGAAAGAATTGATTTCAGTTTTGTGATGAATGTAGTTTTGAGGCTTAAATGTCCAAGGCAGACGTTACAGTGGTTTTAACGGTAAAATACCCTTTTCCAAAACATTTTTTTAAAAAAAACTACTCCACAATATTTGTAAACAAATTTTTTTAATAATTATTTTTATGTAGATACTGATCTGAAGCAGCTCAAAGCAGTAGAATTTATACACACACACACATATATATATATATCACTGTAGGGAAAACTGGAAATCACACAGTGAACACCCATTTTCCCACCAATAAGTCAAGCAAAAAATAGTTTATTGATCAGAAGCTTAGGATAGAACATATATCAATTTTTGCAATAAAATATATTTTTAGGTTTTCAGAAATTCAGAAACAATCTGATAAAGGAATTAAGTTTATAAGCTACCAATAAATATATATGATAAAATCAACTTAATTTAAGTAATCTTATAAGAACTTTGAGGTTTATATAATAACGTAAGGTGGGTAGAAAGAATTTCCACTGCTTAAATGTTAAACAATTTAGAACATTATCAAAATAATGTGTAACTCTCTAACAGAAGCAAGTACATTTAATCTTCACTACAACACTGTACAGTATAAAGGATGAAAACTTAATTTCTTACTTTGCTTGTTGATAAACTTTTGTATTGTAGATTTTGATAAATTATAATTTAACATAATAAAAATTATCAAGGCCTTTAAATTCACTAACTGGAATTTGAAAATAATGAAACAAAAGAAAACTAAATAACACTCAATAAAAAACGTGAAACTGTATTCAATCTTACCCATCACTTATTTCATAAAAAGGGAAGAGAGAAAAAAATCATTTCAAACTTGCCTTTCTCGATCTCAATTCAAAAAACTCTTTTCTTACTTTTATCAATAATTTCAGTGAAGCATTTTATGATCAATAAACTTTTGCAACGATATCCAATATCTCCGGTGTAAGAAGTTAATCATACATAAAAAGCAGAGCATCTCCCTAGAAATCTAGAACTACACCACCTTGACCAGAAAGACGCAGAAAAATAGCAACCCACATCAACTCAGAAACCTATGAGCTTCACAGTTGACTGGCCAAAATGCATCTTTACGTCATGTTATGGTGGAGGGGAGGAAACATGGGCAATTACGAGAACACCATACCTTGCCACAGACGGGAGAGATATGTTCCTTACGCTCCATTGAATGGTAGCGCTCTGAATGGTTACATCTTTTCCAGGATGTCAAAGCAAAACCGAACATTCTATCAGTCATCAAAATGCTAAGTCTCTTTTTGCAATCTGGGACGTTTGAACTGCTTATGTATTAAGAGAGTTTTTTCAAGCATTATGCCAGGAAGAGGATTCTCTTCTTACTCTGCACATATCTATTTTGGGGAAAACTTATAACTTTTGTAGAAGTGTAAATAAAATGTGACAATGAAAATGTATTTCGTTACCTTCTTGTTTGTAGAAGCTATAAATAAAGGGATTAAAAATTTAGGACAGTGGAAATTGCATTATTGGATATTTTCATTGAATAGGTCTTTTTAACATAAGTAGTCCTTGAAATATTACACAATGTTAAACCTAATCAAGTTTATACATAGGGAATGCATATACATCAAATTGTTCAATAGCAAAGAAGCCACATAGTTTGCTTTTGTAAAATAATGTTGTATTAAGCAGTGAAATAATTCGTAAAACAAAAAAGAAATTTTCAGTTTGAAACTAAAGGTGTGTGTGTGTGTTTAAATATATATATATATATACATATATATATATATATATACATATATATATATATATATATATATTACAAAAATATACAAAAATAGTTATAAACCTAAGATAACTATCGTCATAATAGGAAAGATTTAGCCACAGAAATACTAATATATATATATATATTAATTAGCGCTATTTAAGTTCTTTCTTTTGAACTCTGCGTTTCAGAAAATATATTAAAGATAATTTATGACATCCTTTTAGAGAAAAATTTATTCTCAACTACATACATTCCATATTCTTTCATGAAGTGTTGTAGCACATTTTAACATAAATCTCAGTCCTCAAACAAGAGGTAGAAAAACAATTCTTTAAAGAAGTAATGCTTCAAAATAGCTTTACTCACTTCTTCAATCCATTATAGTTTTTTTTTTATTTAAATATTAGCTTTGAAATTTATAGAAAAATATTTGAATAATATGTTTCAAAATTTTATAACAATACTTTATATGTGAAGAGCAATAAAGTTTAACTGCATTTATGCTTTTATCTGCATGCGATGAGAAAGCAAGAGTTGCATGCATTTTCTGCATTCTTTTTTGAAGTGATAATTTATACCATAGATTTGTAAAACATTCGTTGAAATATTATCATAAAAATAAGTCTTAATATTCCAAAAACTGTAATTAAAAACACTTAAATATACTATTAAATAACCTAGGAATATAATACAGCTGTATTACATCTCTTAACGATCTACAGACATTAATATTTTCCCATAATTAATTTTATTACGATTTAATTTTATTTTAAGTCACTACAAAATCTGCAGAAAACGTATGGTGATGAATTATATCGTAAGATTCAAGATATAAAAGAAACAGGAAATTTTCTTTTATTTTAAAAATAAAATAAAATATCTTAGTATTAATTCAGTGTAAGTGGTTCATTATAAGTAACGAATAGAATGAAAACAATAATGTATATCTTTTATGGTCATATTTTGACATTAACAAGGATATTAGAGAAATTAGTAACATATATATTTATTTATTGCAACTTAAATTTATATTTAACTTTGATACAACTCAAAAGCATTTATTTAATGCGAGCATTGTTTATACTAGTGAATTTTCAATAGGAAGAAACTTCTCACAACTCCTTTTCAACACGCATCGCTTTTGTTGCATGTTACATTATTTAAAACAGAAAGGAAATATTTGCTTAAACTTAATGAATTGCTTTCCTTCGCGAAAACAAAAGCGAGATTTCAAAATAAAACTGTTTATTTATTAGTTTTCTTCTCATACGTTGTGTACGAGGATTTTATCTTCAAATAAATATTTGTTTAAAATTTAATTGTTGAAGATCAACTTTTAAAAAAATGCAATTTAGAGATCCCGTATTTGTAGTGCGCAATGTGTACTCAGTGAGATGTAAAACTCCGTTAATAAATCATAACTAATGAAACATGCTTTGAATTCAGATTTTAATGAGGAAACAGGATTTTACTGAAGATGAAGTAAATAGCCAGCATCAGTTAATAAGCAATTTATTTGAATAGAAATGCGATAGCAGCATTCTTCTAATATAAATAGTTCAATCTACATTTTGATGATTTCAGTATACTTTTATAAAAAACAGTTATATATATATATATATATATATATATATATATATATATATATATATATATATATATATATATATAGTACTTTGCTAAAATAATCATTTATGTTTATTAAAAAAAATTAGAGATTTTATTATTTTGTATTTTTTTTATTCAAATTTCTTTGGGGTTTTTTTTTGTGCCTTTTCAAGCTCAGAGTATGCTTCTGAGAATGTAATAATAGCAATCGTAAGTATTTCTATTAATCAAACTGATAATATCTTAAATTTACGTAATAATTTGGAATGATGGAAAAATACAAATTGGGTAACAAAAGATTTAACATTGCTTTATAAATTCCTTTAGTTTTCTTGTTATTAATCAGAATCAAGTTTCTGTTATGAATTAAATTATAATGCCTTGAAAATTTCAAATTAAAAAAAAAATGTACCACATATTTCAGATTAAAAGCCAATTCGTGTATACCGAAAATGCATTTTTTTTTCAAAAATTTAACCAAAATTCGAAACTTGTGTATAAGGCAGATTGAAGACGATATTTCAATTCGCTGTAAATTTTTAACGTGTCAACATAATGGAAAAAATGTTGAAGTATTTTCCAACCAAATTGCTATAAAGTGAAACTTGAGACACTAACTTGGATAAATTTATTTCTTGTTGTCTTCGGTGAAGCTAACACTTTTTTACTTTCATTTGTGCTATCTTGTACTCTGTCTATGGTTGTCCGGCTTTCAGCATCATTTATTATTCTCCTTTTCTTGATATGGAAATGAGAGAGAAGAGAAATTTGTATGTGGCACGTGATCGTTGACCTATGTTTCATACTCTGGGGGAAAGAATCACAGCATTATGACCATTCCCATTCAGACATCCTAATGAGCGAATGCAAATTCTGTACGAAAATTTAAATCAGGAAAATTAGATGGTAGATTCAGATATTTGAAGGATTTAGTCCCCCCCCCCTTTCATTCAGAATAAAAGTTTCATTCAAAACATTCAGATAGCTAAAATATTAAAATTTCTAGTGCATTGGTATTAAGAAATTCTATAAGAAAATTTTTTTGATTAAATTACGAGGGTGGTAATTAATGGGGGACAAATTATATTAACACAGCCTTATTCTGTTAAAATTGCTACACAACAATTTCATGTAGAAGCTTATTTGGATACATTATTATAATATTAACAACCCGAATGCTTATTTTAATCTACAAGAGTAGTGTATATTGCAAACAAGTAGGGATTTCTTTTGTTTTAGATATAGGTTTGGAAGATATGTATATTCTATATTTTTATTGTTGGCTGTTTCTCCTCTATTTATCCAAGTAATGCACCAATTTGCTTTGAAGCTATTAAATATTGATCATAGAATTCTAACTGATTTTTAGACATGCGTCGGGTACCTATAAAAATATGTGAAATATGCAAATTTTGAGTTCATTTTGATATATATTTATGTATATGATACTTAGTAAAATACACATATGAAATTAGTTAATAGAAATGTATTACAGGTATACGAACATATTGCAAGAACGTAGAGAGGTTTTCGTTTTATTTATATCTATATGCGTACATATTTTCATAATCCACTTATCTATATACAGTTAGTTGCTTCTAATCCATTTAGCCAAATACATAGACTAATCTCATGAAGTTATTAAATCTTGATCCATAAAGCCACAAAACTGTCATGCATATTCATGGCATTTGAAAAGTATTATAGAATTCTGATTCTTTAAATGAGTGAGAGAGAGAGAGAGAGAGAGACGGATACCAGCATGATATTTATATAACATACAAGATTTTGAAATGATTTCAGTAGACACCCATGTAATTAATGATACACTTATACATTAGAGTAATTCACTAATAAAATATTACGGATAAAAGTTGGAAATTTTTTGAGTTCTCTCAGATAAGTCACGTGTCTAAAACGACCTCTTTTGAATTTTGAACCATACTATATGGTGTGTAATACCTTACTAATTTTGTTTAAAAAAAGGGAAAAAACGAGCTAAAAGTTCATAATATGTTAAAAAGTTCAATAAAATACCGATGTACTTTGTCAGAGAACTTTCGATTTATATAAATATTTATGTATAATCGATGATTTCCTACTGTATATTTTAAGTTGCTTCTTTTTCATTTTTATATTCTTTCAAAACTTCTTGTACGAAAAGAAAAATTATTCCTATTAATCAGAACTCCTTACGTTTAGTATTAGGTTCCGTTAGTGTTTGTGTTTTATTTTCTCATGGCAATAAAATACATTTTTCTGCTAGTAAAAAGATCATATTTCAATAAATTATGCATCCAAATTAAGAAACAGGATTTAATTTTTAATTTTAAAAACATCTATTTCTGTTTAATGATGCAGTTATAAAGTTGTTAGTGATACAATAAGCATACATATATATAACTAATTTTAGCAGGAAATAATAAACTTCCTTTATTACTATTATCAACAGTTTCTTAGAAGATGCGGTAACCTAGTGGTCAAAGTCACGAGTTGGTGTGTCATGAGTTCGAATCTTGTGCTCTGAAGATCCGCTGTGTAGAGGAGCCGTTTGAGCCGTAAGTCTGTCGAGGCTCAAACATTCTCCCGTTGGTGTGGTGGGAAGGTTAGAAGAGGTCGTCAGCTCAGGTCGTTACTTCAGTATGGTTGAAAATAAAGTGTTCCGTCACCTATATCCCTCTTGAAGCTTTATATAGTTGGACGTTTATTTAACTCTCACTCATCAACAGTTTCTTGCATTTAGTTTCTTATAAAAAAATTAAAGGTACCTATCACAAGTAAGGTTCATTGTTTCTCATGATTTAAACTCTTATATATCACACATATGATACATATTTCCAAACAAAGTAGGAGCTAGGTATGTCATATAACGTAGTAAAAAGTTTAAATCGAATTATACTTTTTCGCTCCCCTGTAAAAAAATTCGGAAAAATGAAATTTCAGTACTTTTTCAGTAATTTATGTTTTAAATTTTTACACATATGATTTACACAATACGATTAAATATTAAGTATGTTTTGCTGTGGTATTTAGATTTAGATTTTAATATATCTCTTTCAATATGTATAAATAATATCAACTAAACTTTAACTGCATGTAAAATAAATTTATTAATCTCAGAAAGCAATTAAGTAAGGCCAGACATTATAAATCATAAATTGTCTATATTAACTTAAGCTAAAAATGATACCAATGCATTCTAAAACCTTTTTTTATAATTAACTCTTTTTTTTTTTTGGTTCTTGTATTTGTACGTATTCGAAAAAATAATAATAAACTCCAGCCCGTGTCATTATTTAACGCATTCCTCAAACATTCTTTAAATTATTAGAGCTCAGTATTTTTCTACGAAATACCTCAGGTAATGCAATTAAATTAACAGATACAGTAACAAATTCTATTCCAAGGTATGAAAAATAACATTTTGTTGAATTTCGCAGGTACCGCCTTTTTCATTCATTAGCTCTTTCTGATGAGTTTTTTCAGCGCATGCATAGCAATTAACTAGATCTGTAATACGGCAACTAACGAATTCAAGAATAAAAAACTTTCTCATTATTCTAGTTTGTATTTAATGAATGTCATTTAGTAAGAATTTTCAATCAAAATAAACTGTTAAATGAATTATCTGAAGCTAGAAGACTTATAACAAATTAATGTACTTTCAGATGGTGCTTAGTTAAAAGACTTATAAAAACTAAAAAAGAGCTTTAAAATACCTAAACATGAGGATTAGTTACTCAATTGTATACAAACACTATATATAGGTATACTTTATTTGTATAGTGATATTATATCGTTTTTCACATTTAAGTTACGACTGATTAAAATCATCTAGGTAATCTCTGAATAATGTTTTTTCTTTTAAATTTGCTTATGAATACATTTTCTTAAAATTAAAAATAAAGATTTGGGGCACTTCCCGAAGTTTTAATATTGAAATACTTAATCAATAAATGATATTATCGAAAAATGAAATGTGTACTTTGATCCAAACAATTCAATGAATAGCAAAAAAAAAAAAAAGAACCTGTCCTGCATGTTTTATGCACTGAAGCAATGTTGTTTTATATTTTAAAGTTAAAGCAACATCTAAAGAGGCGCTTGATATATATACTTACAAAATATATGTAAAAAATTAAAAAACACACATACATTTATAATTTTAATTTAATATTCCTTCGTTTAATTATTCGAATATTATGCAGCTAAGTAGGGTAAAGGGAAAAAATAATTAAAAGTTGGAAGAGTGCGCGTTTCAAGTTAAATAAAAACTAAGAATTACTAATACTAATTAAACAATAACTAACAATACGTAATATTAAATTTTATTCAGATAATCATGTGTATAATTCGTCATTCCGTACATCATGCAAAAGATACAGAAAATTAATTATAAAACAATATACATTAAGAGGGACTGAAAAATACATTTCAGAATTTAATGGCCAACCTACGTGGAAAAGGAGTTCTCTGGTACATAACATGAAATAAAAAATTAAAAATTTAATTTTTATGTTAATTACAGCCGCAAAAGGGAATGTAATTTAGGTATTTGAGCATTTAATGGCACAAAATGAATGTAATTTTGTTAAAGAAGAACAGAGGTCTTTTTTATAATTATTGCAACGAGAGACCCCTACCAAATAATTACAAACAAAGAAAACCACGTACAAATTTAGCAACTTCTTTAGAATTAAATTTTAAATAAACCTACTATCGATATTACAATGCAGTATGAAGTAGAAGACGGAAAAAAGCCTGTGAATCGGACTGACTCGTCGGTGGGTCAGCAGCTGGAGTTATAAAATGTTGCAATATATGGATTGTATTATTTACTACTCAATACTCATTTAAAAATTATCATCACACAATTGGTTATTTATATTGGAGAAAAATACTTTTAATTTTGATTCTAAAATAATCTATCCAAAATAAGTCTTTTTTTAAACTTTTTTCAAAAACTTAACCGCTTTGTTGCGTTATTAAATTTTGTGAAATTGTATATATATATATCCCTTATAATCTCCATACCATAAAACATCTTTTCAGTTTAGGAAGGTTTTGATTAATAATAATTATTTTCATATAACCATGATCCGCCCAAATGTACATTCTGAAATTTTAAAAATAAACAGTTTTAAAAAGCACTATTCACGGTAAATATAACGGAAATAAGCATTTCTTTGACATTATTCTTAAAAATTTTTTCACCAACAATTATGTAACATATTTCATGCAAAATTAGCACAAAAAAAATTATTTTTAAGAAACTTTAACATTTTTTCATCCAAATACGAGCA
This sequence comes from Trichonephila clavata, assembly GCA_019973975.1. Lineage (NCBI taxonomy): Eukaryota > Metazoa > Arthropoda > Arachnida > Araneae > Nephilidae > Trichonephila > Trichonephila clavata. The sequence goes on along the minus strand of BMAO01019804.1, from coordinate 278,170 downwards.
GCAAAAACATAACAATTAACATTTGGGACTTATAATGCGCAGAGAAGCACTCCAAAGTCAACCATCTTCCCAAATGTGGATTCTTACTTACGAAATAAAGTAATCTCTCTCTCTTTAACTCATGTCAAAACTTGTAACTGATTAGATTAATGTGTGATGTTTCCATTTATTCCATTAATTCAAATTTGCCATGAATGAATTATAAATGACATTAGCCGATATCGGCTTCAAAATGAGTGAGGCACTTATCTCTGGAAGGAAATAATGCATTTAGAAGCATTTCGAAGCTCATTCTAGAAGCAAGAAGCATAAGATGTCACGTTAAGTTGTTTCACCGGCAAATATGTTACGCTTGATGCCACTTCTTATGGACTAATGATAGGAGATAGTGTTTGGCTACTTAAACGGGCAATCAAAAATTGGGGGTTCACTAATTTGGAAGATCAGACTTTTCTTAATCCGTATTTTTCTGGTGGGTGTTTCTTAAGTAGCCGAAAATATTATTGTATCGCAATTTAATACAATTTCAGTGACCATGACATATATAGATAAAAATATATTCTTACTATTTAAGCAAGGATGCGCATCTTATCATCTCTAGAAAAAATCATAATAATGTATAAATTTCTCAATTGTATCATTTTGCAACTTTCTGCACTTAAATAATATTCATTCAAATTAGTTGAACTGAGTAATAGCTGTGAGTATGTTTGCTTACGTAGGCAAATTTTAGGCCTAAGTGCGTTTTCAATGGTTTATATTTTCCTTGCCCTACTAATTTTATTTTTCTGTCAAAAAAGGAAGATTAGCATCCTATAAATCAAGCTGAAACCTACTTCACTGCCTTAAGTGAGGGAAACGTTAAGAAACATAATAGTTTTTCATTTTTATCAACTGACTTTTTCGTGTATTTTTTAAAAAAATTTTGGCTCTCTATTTTATAATTTAAGCATCCTCTAATTTGTAGGAGATGTTTAATCTATATATATATATATATATATATATAATTTTATTTTTATACGAGGGCTTTTTTTAAGTAAGGTCCTTTGTTTTTAAAAAAATAACTACAATATTTTTTTAAAAAAAACCCCTTTATTTTAGGATTGTACATACTTTTGCCTGTTTTTTTACATAGTTGCCGAGTTTATTAATGCACTTGTCATACCTTAGATCTAAGTTTTGAAAACCCTCTTCAAAGAAGTCTACGACCTGGTCGGACAGCCAAGAGTTTATGACCTCTTTCACTTCTTCGTTGTCACTGAAGCGCTTCCCTCCAAGACTGTGTCTGAGGTACCGGAAAAGTTGAAAATCACTAGGAGCAAGGTCGGAGCTGTATGTTGCATCGTCCAAAACCTCTCAGCCAAAAGATTCGATTAAGTCCCGAGTCGTTCGAGAAGTGTAAGGTTATCATCTTTAAACTTCCTGACCCATTTTCGAAATTTGCTGTCACTCATTGCTTCAGTGCCATTTACTTCTGTTATCCGGTGATGAATGTCTGCAGCCGACATGTTTCTCGCATTCAAAAAACGGATAACACACCTATCTTTCACTTCGTACTATTCAATCACCTTAAACATTTTAGAGACGCACAGCAAAGCTTATACGAATGCTACGGAGCTGGAAATAGCGCGAATGTGTCTGCAAAGGATGCTGGTCAATGACGCAGAGAATCGTTGAGGGTACGCATGAACTAGGGAGCTATACGTGCACAAACGGACCTTACTTAAAAAATAGCTCTCATACTTATATACATATATGCTTGTGTGTGTGTAAATAAAATATTATATATGATTGCGATTCCTTAAATAAAACATTTCATTATATGATTTTACTATATACATGATTCGTAACAATTAAATAAATAGCTTTTTTTAATATTATTTCTTTTTATAAGAGTATCAGGTTCTTGATTAATTTCTTTCATATTTTAATATAGCATTTCGTCTATTTTAAATAAAGTGATTTCATATTGGAAATTCTCTGAAGTTAATGAAATTTCGACTTGAAATAAAGGAAATAAGCTCTGAAACACTGAATTGCTTTTAATTGATCTTTTAATTCTTATTTATAAGTAACAAAAATATTACTAAACTGATAGATAATAAAGATATTGTGGGTATTAGAATTCAATCTTGATTTGTCTTATGATACTGAAAATATATTAACTTGAAAACACAAGGGTGAGAAACATAAGAATGTTTGATATAGATATAAAATCGAATCATACATGAAAATAAATCTAAAAAAATTAATACGTGATTTCACACTACATATCCTTACTCTATTACTGCTTATTTATTGCTTAATGTGTCATTTTTATGTTATAAATTTACCATTTCAGAATCGAATTTTAAGTCTCGTAATATTTGTCATTATTTCAGAAAATAGCACTTGTGTTATTAAAATAGGATGTAAAAATAATTTATACTTTGGTTCAAATCAGTTATTAATAATTAATCATGCATTATTCAATCAATTTTAAAACAAGTACATTTTGTACAAAAAAGTAATATCGATAAGTATTAATTTTCATAAACTGAAGCGAATTAACTTTTTACAAATAAAATTTCAAACCCCCACTAATTTAACAGAAATTGTCCAGTAAGATTTTAGAGTTCTAAGGATTACACATTCTTATGCATTTATGCACTGAAGTGCCCAAACGTATTTCAAAAAGGCTTTTAATTTTATTTGCAATGCTATAAGGGAGAAAAAAGGAAATAAAGTATTCTTTATAAATAATAAGAATATGAAGACGCTTATAATATATGTATGCATTCATGATATTTAATACAAGCTTTACTACAGTAAGTATCCTAAAACAGGAAAACAAATATTTAATGATGATTTTATTTAATTCCCTTTCCATAAATTTGAATTCATTTAAGTAAAGCAGTCAACTTTTAAATCTGTCATTATTTGATGAAAATATAACGTACTGCTTCATCCAGAAATACCAAATCAATACTTATTTCAATATACATTGAAAATGTTACCAAATGTCTTTTCATTTTTAGACTTATTTTCTAACGTTTTATGCATTCAATTCTTACGCGTTTTATGAATACAGTTCGGCGTAAGAAACTTAGAGCTGAAGAAAAAGAAATAAACTCCCTTCGAAAGTGTGAGAATAAAAAATAATCTATCTGCTGCTTTAATATTCGATAACGAGGTTTAGAGTCTAAAATTTATTCAACACATTCCTCATAATTCACATCTTTTCATGTTCTAACCAAAACCATCTGGAAGTGAATGTTTGGATGTCTTGTAAAGGAGTATGAACTATCAAAAATTCTGTTCAATTTTTAGAGTATTTATGGTAGAATGCTTTGTGCTTTATATTTTTATTTGTCATTTTTTTCTGAGTAGTGGTTTCTTTCGAATACTGAAACTAAAGATTTCTTTGGGAAATAAAAATGCTGTTCCAGTGATTCATTTCGGTTTGCATTGGTATTTCCAAATAAGTTCACGAAAAAGGAAGAAAATTCTTAATCTACAGCCACTTAGAACCTTATTGTAAGCTTAAGTATAGCTATTTTCCTTCCTTGGATGTAAATGTTCTTTACTGTATCAATTATTAAGAACTCAAAATTTCAATGAGTTCCATTTGACTAACTTTTTAAACCTAGATTTTAAACGTAAGTATTATTCATTTCAATAATATTTAAATATACATGAACATTCGATGAAATTAACATTTTAAAATAATTAATATATTATTTTAACATTTTAAAATAATTAATATAATATTTTATTGCGTAATTTTATGTGACATGTGCATAACGGCTCTGTAAATGAATATTAATATCTTTTTTTACAATAAATAATTCAGCAATACTAGCAGATTCTGATATATATATATATATATATATACTATAGTGAACAAAATGTTTGATCTGATTATAAAATTTCATTACAAAATAACAGTAAAAAAACAGTAACTATTGTATCACTGGATAGGGTTTGGTTTCATGAAACGAATTTGCCCATTAATGTTCAGCGTAAATATCGGCATTGTTATGATACAAAATGAATACAGAGATGGTATGAAGTGCTTAAAGAAACCAATAGAATAACAGAAGACACGTTAAAGAATGCAAGGAGTACCAACTAAACATTCTCCCAGGTACCAAAGAGCACACGTCGCAATTTATTGAGATAAAAGTTCTTATAAAGAAATTTTTAACAGTCCTTATATTGTACGAGTAATAGAGCAAACAAATATGTCTGAATATAATAGTTTGAGCGTAATAAATGTTTATAATCATGGAAAGACTTATTGCTCAATCTGTATGTGTGTGTGTGGTTGTGGGTATATGTGTGTGTATAAGTTTGAAAAATTGCTAAGCATAATATTTTTGCATAATAAAATAAAAATAAGCATAAAAACACGTATGTGTTTCGCATGTCAGCTTTCTGTGGCAGATATCGTAATGTAAATTAATAAACCGGGACGTTTAACTGTAGTGGTACTTCTGTTTAATTTCTATCATATAATAAAGTCTCTCTAAAACCCAGTTGCACTAAATAAGGGCAAAATAGTTAATTTTTTCGCATTAATCCCCATCTAAGGTAAAATCAGAATGAAAATATCGCTAGATCATAAATATTCCGCATTCCCCTATGAATGGTGAAAATACAATTATTGTACCTATTGCCAACCGGATCGTGCTTTTAGGATGAATATGCATTCAAGAGTCGATTAAGTTAGATAGTTCTATAATAAGCGAATAAAAAAAGAAAATTTGAGCAAAATTCGAATTATATTACAACGATTCCATAATTATAGCTAACATAAAAAAATGGATAAATATTAACACGATCTAACTTTGTTCACTTTTCTACCAATCAAAATTTAAAAAAAAATCATTAGCATGAATTTCGATTACAAATATTAATTCATTGAAGCTTGAAATAAGCTTTCTAAAATGAAAAGATGATTTAATTTTCCTTCTAAGGTCTTGAAACTAAAAAGAAGAAAAGAATTCTGTTGATTACATTTCTTTTCAAACCTTGCAATGTTTTTCTCCAACATATTTTTTTTTTTGCAACGGGCGGGAGGGGGGGAAGGTTATTTAATTCTTTTATAGTCGAAACTATTTCATTTCAAACTCTCTTGACAGTTTTCAGTTATTTCATAATTCAAAACATACTGCTTGTTTCAGATCGAATTGCATTGCATCTGTCATTAGAATGGCATCGTTAGTGAAAAAAGCAAAATACAAAGTACTTATTTTTCATACGAATGTGGCAGGTTATCCGTATGTAAAGGATTTTTTCATCGTCTGCTTTAAAAAGCACAAATAACTTTTTTTCGTACACAAGTTGATTGAAATATTTGAGAAACGGGTTTTCAAAAATTGCCGTTGTTGATGCATTAATTAAAAATGTACCTCCAGTGTATAAAAAGGTTCATGCAAAAATACATGAATGATAAAATGTTATAGAGTGTTTCTGAATTAAAAAACTTTAACGATGAGTCTAGAAAATTATTAGTTCGCAATGTATATTTGTATGTGTTTTTACTGAAAAAATTTACTTTTGTAAATGTACGGTAAATAGAGAGAATTAAATTGAAATATTTATGAATTGCCTTATAAGATGCCTTATATTTGGAGGAAATATCTTATGAAAGAAACGAATACTTTGACCTTACATCGAACAATTTATGTATCATTGTATTAATTATCATTTTTATAGTAAATTAGATATTTTAAAATTACTATAAATAGTTGTTTTTGCTTAAATATTATTATCCTTATTTTAAAATATTACTCAATAAAATAAAATGCAAAAACTATTTTTGGCCTTTTAACAACTTAACTGATTTCTCAATTCATAACGAAATTTAAAAAATGCTATTTTTTTGTGTTATCTTTAAAATTTAGAATTTCACAAATGAAAGGAATAATGAACTTTATTTATTTTTTACAATAGAATATATTAGTCATCTTAAATTAAAGTAATAAAGCTTCGGTTAAAAAAATTATTTGGTAAATCGAATAATTTAAATTATAAAATTCCTCTTCAAAATCCATTTTAGAATAAATAGTGGATTTTTTCATCAGTACTCATGAAAGAAATCCGACTGCATCTATTAATAAAATTTTAATTTTTGTTACACACAGAAAAACTGGATAATAGTTTTTTAAAAGATAAAGAAATAATAATAAGGAAGAAAGTTAAGGAAGAAAAAAATAAGTAACTAATGCACTTTCTTAATATTTTATTGATTTCTATTCAGAATTTAAATAACTACATAGTATATATATATATATATATATATATTTAAAGTTAAGAAAAACGTTAATGTATTATATCCAAAATTAAAATATTCTTTTTCCCTTCAGCCGTTTGTTAGTATTTTACAAGAATATAAACATATATAAAATAACATAGATTCATATGCTAACAACACTGCAAATTAAAACCTCATTTTACTAAGTAACAGCAATTGATTGCTTCGGAAAATTTACATATCTTTGTAGCATTTAATGAATAATATTCACCACATTTACTAAACTGAATTATTTTTGTATATAATTATGATAAACAATAAAGAGGTAAAGTTAAAAAAAGTTGAAAATATTAAAAAAAAATATCTGCTTATTAAGTTACATTTTTTTTATACCCCAACACATTTTCATCTTTTTTTTCAAAATTTTAGACACATTTTGATTGTGAGTGTCTTTCAAAATAATAAAGAAATAATTTAAAAGTACAAATTTCAATAATATCCATATAAATCACACAGCGTAATATCAAAATCTTTTCTGTCATTAACACCTCTCAATGTTTACATTTTGCATGCTGATTACCCGTCTAGTCAGAATTTTAAAATTACATCCACATATAAAATTCTAGCTTCAGAACTTTAATCATACTCGGTTAAATTCCACGCACCCACCTGTTAATATTTTATTGAGGATACTCTGACAGGAGTTTTGAGTAACGCATATTTTGTGTTAATCATTACAAGAGTTGAAATCATTTATACATGTTTGAATACCGAGGCCATTTAGACTTGTGTAGTAACATAATCCAATCAGTTTAGTCCGTATTGAGAGATTTTACAATGCAACTGTATACCTTCAGAGGAAATATCAGCATTGTTTCTACTGCTAGATGTGTTTATAGAATTGTTTGGTAACTGTTACACGTGCGGATTCTAATTTGTAAATACGGGTATGTAAATTATGAGGTATAATAGAAAACTAAATACACATGCTTAACTCTTGTTGAATTTTACAGTAAAAATTAAACCCATAAATACTTATTTGACTATTTCTTTTACATTCTCACTTTAACTTTGTTCTTTTTACCTATGTACAAGTTTCGAATTCCAAAACAAGTAAAAACTACGAATATATAACACTGTGATTATAATTTATTTATGTATTAGACAATATTTTATTTGCGAGAATTTTTTGAAACATGAAAATTGATTAAAAAATGCTTATTCACAAAATATTTGATATTCAGAGCGTAAAAATACATTTAATAACATGTTCGAGAAATGCGTATATATATAATCTCCAAATGTTATCTTTAAATGTGGTGCAATCTGACAAACCATACCATTTTCTCTGTATATATGTTTTAGTAAACGTTACAGACACACACAACCAAGCGTAATAATTTTTTAAAACATTTTTATTTTGAAGAATTGGGTAAATAGTCTAATACTACTGATAAAATATTGATGACATATATATTTGGTAATAAAGAAGGGCTCTGTGTACTTTGTTATGGTATGAATCAAGATTGGAAGTTTCAAAAAGTTTAAATAATATTCTATAATGTATATGATATTATAGAATGTCTCAACAAAGAAAAGTACTTTAGAGTCATTGATTTAGTAAGATAATTTCAAGAAAATTAGCTAAAATTACTTCGAAAATATACTACTGCTATTTAAGAAGCTTGAAACAGTATAAAGGAAGGAAAAATACTTTGAATTAAATAAAACTTTAATATTATGAAAAAGAACACTCAGAGCGAAACGTTACTTGTAAGCAATTAGTGTCAACGTACTTCATCCAGGGATTTTTTAAAATTTGTATAGCTCAAGCGATAAATTAATTTAATGATTAACAATGCAAGGTATTTTTTTTGTTTTGTAATTTGCCCTATTGCTATAGTTTTATATTGACGATTTATCTCAGGACAGAAATTTTATATCTTATTTTTCTCGTCTACATACATACATGCATACACACATACATGCTTATATCTATACAAATAAATAAAATTGAAGTGTCTGTTTGTAATTTCAAATTAGCAGCTTTTTACTTAATGCACTAAAAGTATATACGGTACTCATAACAAAAAACCAATTTTTAAAATTTTTGTCTGTCTGTCTGTCTATCTGTCTGTCTGTCTGTTTGTTCCGGCTAATCTCAGAAACGGCTGGTGCGATTTTAAAAATTCTTTCACTAATGGAAAGCTACATGAACGGGGAGTAACATAGGCTATATTTTATTCCCGTATTCTTACGGGAACGGAAACTATACGGGTGAACGTGAAACTGAATGCCAAGATGAACGCCAAATTGAACGCCAGGCTGAGCTAATGAAGTCTTTGTTTTGGTTACTGGCGACCGATGCTCTCTTCATGAGACATAACAGTGTTACGCGCACATGATAATACGCTGACACGTGCCATAATTTTTTTTATGATAGTTATCTCAGTGTTCAGTTTAGTAGAGCATCGGCTGTTTCGGATGCACTTTTAAAAATAATAAATCGTCTTCATAAGTAAAAAGCAATGCAAGAAACAAAAAATTGATAAGTTTTACTGTTAGTTTTAATCCTTTCTTTTTTTTTATTTACATTTTTAGTCACATTTAAACAATAATTATTATAATCGCAATCTATATCTATACAAATAAATAAAATTGAAAAGTCTGTTTGTAATTTCAAATTAGCAGCTTTTTACTTAATGCACTAAAAGTATATACGGTACTCATAACAAAAAACCAATTTTTAAAATTTTTGTCTGTCTGTCTGTCTGTCAGAATATAAACAGATATATTTATAAAACATCATGAAATACCCAGCGAAGCGGGAGGGTAACGGCTAGTATATATATATATATATATATATGTCGTGGTTTTTTGAGTGAACTTCAAGACATATTAATTTAACCGTCTTTATTCCATTAGATCATTTTGTAATCTGACTGTAAGAGACACAGAGAGACGGACACGTGTTAACCATATGAATAGGAGGCCCCTCAGAACCATATGCTCTTCAAGTACGCTTCTGATTCAAGAGGTATACTTGAGAATTTAAGCGTGACATATAGGTAATAAAAATTAATGGCAGGAGTGGCGAAGATGTTTAAAAGCCATGTGTTATATTTTCCCGAACTTGGTAATAAATTTAATACTTGAAGATGTAACGGGAAGATAAAAGTTTGAAGTGGACTAGCGATTTAGTTTTAGATCTAATTTAATTATCCTGACATATATATATATATATATATATATATATACATATAAATTACTGTACATTAATTTCATTTGCTCCAGTGATTTATTTAAAACGAAACATATTTATTCTACCTTTTCTTTTCTTTTATATACGTAATCCTTATTGAGCTTAAGACAAAATAAAATTAGTGTGCGTATGTAAGGCTTAATATTACACTAAATACCTAAATTATACTCATTGAAGCAAAACGATTATCTATCTTTCTGTTTCTTATTAAATACTGTTGTTATTTTAGTGTCAAGTTAGTCAATAAACAATGCATATTATTATCTACTATTTGATATGAACATATAAATACAAACTTAATATCAAATAAAACTAAACTACGCGAATTCATTTATTTGGAACTAAAATCGCTACATAGATGATAAAATGTATATCTTTGCTTCTTGGGGAAGATATCAGGGTGAATTTTTTTCCTTACCAACGATAAGAAATTCAGGCATAAAGGGAAATGTGAACCTTAACATGCACAAATTACTTTAGTGTGTTGTCATCCACGTCATTTTTTCCCTGCTCAACCTATACGTCAGGCATTGATGACATGCCATGTCACTGAGGTTGTAACACAAGATAAAAACAACTTTATCTACTAGCCTCTGTTCTCCATCTATTCGAAAAATCTCAATATTGCATTAAATATAATCTCTGGGGTCGTAGGAGAAATTTCAGAAAGGAATCAGATTGGATAGTTGGTTGTTTTTGTATATATATACATAGTTATGGTGTCTCATAACAATCTATGCTACAAAAAAATTAAGGTATCTCAAATTTCAGATATTTCTCTTTTAAATTTACGCAGAAAAAATTGTATTACTCCGATAATTAAAAAATAATCTCATAAATATATTATATAGCTTGGGTGATTTCATTTCTCATCGGAAGTCCTTGTAGAATATTTTACAGAACTAATACGTTATAAAACAATCCAAATGAGATTCATGTTAATGGAGCCTTGTAGTAAAATAAATGTATTATTGGGTAAAATATTTAAAAAAAACCTTATACAGTGTAAAAGAATAGTCGATGAAGAAAACTTCAATCATGCTGTAGTTTCATTGCGTCAATTGAAATTAAAAGCAAAATATTCAACATTTTTTAAAGAACTAATATAGTGTTACAAATGTATAATTTTTAAAGTTTGAAAACTGATTTCAGAAAGCAAATTTAAGGTGATTAAGTAAAGTAACAAAAATATATACAGTGGATTTGAAACATTTAACTATACATCATTAGTATCTTCATTCAAATCTATCAGCATTTTTACATTTGCAGCAAAAATATTTGTATTCGCATTGTATCTGTGTGAATTCAACTGCAATATTATTCCCCATATTTTATTGGTATTCAAGTTATAATGAATGCATATTAGCATTACATTCTATTTGAGAGGGTGAAAGAATTCTTTTTTTCTTTCTTCTTGTTTTCTCATATAGTAATGAAAGGATATCTGCTTATTCAAACACGTTTCAAATTGACGTCACAAGTTCGCTTTATTTAAACACGTTTAAAACAATATTTGAATTATCCATAATGCGCTACAATACACGCAATATTTGCTTAGACAAAAGGAAATACTAAATATAGAAGAATTCAGACAATAGAGAATATTTACCTTTCAGGAACATATGACGACTATCGGAAAGGCGAAAGTTTCTATCACACAGTGTTACTTAATGTTTCAGTTAATGTGTTCTTATTGTATTTGTTCTGTTACTCTCAGCAATAGAACCTATTTGAAGAGTTTAAAAATTCACCTGCATTGTATTGTATTCTCAATTCTAGCTATTCTTAGAGAATTACACTATTTTATTGGATTTGATATAAATGAGCAGTTACACTTTTTTTAATCATGTTCTGGTGTACGCACTGGAGGAAGAAACATTTTTATAAGTATTTGTCTAAAGGTTGAAAAGATAATTAAAATTTCAATTAAACGATAATTTTTTTTTCTATTTATTTTTAAAACTTTAAGAAAACAGGTTTTTAGTAATGTTTTATATACTCATTCCTCTGCGGTATACTTTTGATCTGGTTAAGAATCAGGATGGAATGGTTTACACAGTAAGAAACAAAGTTTTTAATTTGTTATATTGATTACCCTACGTGTGTTTAAAATACAGTCAAGAAATCTATGCATCACTGCTTATTATTGTTTCATTTACTTCTGTTATAATGAAAATAATGTAATATATTATTATTTCAATGACATTAGTTTATATCTTAATATTAAAGTAAAAACCATACATAATCATTTTGCTAGTTAGCTTGCATAATTCTATCAGATTTTAATTAGATTAATTAAAAAAAACTCTTTATTTACAAAATAAAAAAAAATATTTTAAGTAGTGTCAAGCTCCAAGATTGCTCGGATTTTAAGAATTCTTTATCTAAAAAGGACAAATATGTGTATAAAAAATTTATTTCTGTGTTATTGGAAAATAATAAAAGAGTTTGTTACATCATGGTTATTGTTCTCTAAAGATTTGGTGTAAGTATCACAAGAACTGACGTAGTATTTCTAGGCCTATTTCAGCTCACAGATAAATTTCGTTTCAATTTTATCTGTTTTACATCTGATAAAACGTAACTTTCTTCTTTTAATGCCTTTGTTATTCTAACTGATTTCATTCTGTCTATATATTTAAGATTTTGTTCATCGTTTTTATTTTTGCATCTCCATAATTTCTTGTTTTTACTATAATTTTGTACATTTTTTAACAGATTTTCTCACAGTCTCGGATTTCCGTTACCATCATTTTATTTTATTTTACATAACGAAATATTTCTACATCCACACTTATTTTTAGCCGTATTATCCAGCAATTATTTTAGGTTAAATCGTGGATTATTTTTAATTGTTATTTTGACTGGAGAATATTCCTTATTTTTCAACTTTTTTGCTTTGTTTTTATTGATATCATTTATCATATAATCTTATAAATATTTTGATGTAACCCTATAAATATACGGTTTTAGATTCAATTATATAGAAATGAAGTATTTGTAGTTTGAAAGTATATATTACTGTGTAAAACCACACTTAAAAGATAAAATTATTTACAAATTAATTTAGATTTGCTTAATTAATTTCTTTCCCTTTATCTTTTTTTTTTAAATTGCTTATTTTGTACCATCCCAGTGTATCCTTTAAACTATCATAATGCAAATAATTCAATCGATATTTTATATTTAGTGATATTTTTGTTAAAAAAGTTCTTTCAAAACTACTGCAACGAAATGCAACATTAAAGTAAAGAATTATATTTGATTCTTTTCTACACACCCGTTATTTCTTTAAGTGAATCAACTTTCTTAGAAGCAATATGCAAGGAAATGACTATCCATTAACTTCTCTTAGACAATTAATCATTCATAACTTTCTTTGTGGTTTCGTTAAGTCACCTAGTCACATTGATGAATATAATTGCCTTTTGACTCACAGCTTCTGAAAATTCATCACTTTTTCATTAAAATAGTTCCTAAAAATTATATGCATTAATCTTACTGAGTCAATAATGAAAATATTAATTTTATCCTACCTGTATGTTATTTTATGCAATAATTTACTAATTAATCATTTCTTACTCTTTACTTTTGTTGACTGCTCCTTTGATGACAATTTTTATTAAATTCAATTGACTGAAAAGTTTTTTGGAATTTTTGAACTTATAAGCTCATGTACAATGATGATTTATTCAAATAATATATTGCAGATTTTTATGAGTGTAAAGGAATTCATGGATCTTTATAAAATCGTATTTTCACTTGGTATATAATTCTTATTTGACATTTAAATCAATGTGTTCTCTTTATTTTTTTTCTTCATTTGAATGAGTTATCTTAGTATTAGGCCTTCCTGAATGCAATAAAAAATTGCGATTCCAGAATTTAACAGTTCAATGGATAAAAACACAAAGGATATTTTAAAACACATTAAAATATGTATATAATTAGTCAACTTTTTTTATCTCTTCATATTTATCTTTATGGAGTATTTTATAAAATTTCATTCTTTTTTTTTTATTTCTCTTCTTAAACTTTTTTAACACAACAAAACTGAGTTCTGATAAGCTTTGAAAAGTTGAACTCTCATTTTCTTTTCTTTTTAAAAAAAAAAGCTGTTTTTCGACTTTTATTTTAGTAACTATAACTGTTTCATGCATGTTAGTCAGGTCAATATTAACCAGATAAAGACCATTTATAATTTTGTTAAAAATACCATTGATTCTTGGTTTGGATCCTAGAATTTTTTGTGCAGTATTTTCTTACAATATTTATACTAAAGACGCTAATATCTGAAGCTTCATGGATGAGTGTGTGAGGGAGTAAATATTAACGTCACCCTATTCAGCTACTCGAGGGCTTTTGGTGACGAACCTTGTAATTTTGAACTATGTTCAAGTGACGAGGACGACCCCTGAGCTGTCACCCCCTCCCTTACTATCACACTACAGCAATGGGAAGACGTTTGAGCTCTCGACAGATTTAACGTGCATCGCTCCCCTAAACGGTGGGCCTTCAGCAGTACTAGAAGCTCTATGGATAGCCGTAGGCTATTCATTTCTTGATTATTCATTACTCATTTTACTCATTCTATTAAGTTTAATTTTTCCTTGTTAATTTTGATTTAAAATAACAGAATAAATTTTAATTTATTCCGATAAAATTATTCAAGTTATAATAAACTTTATTCCCTTTTTTCCTACAAGTATTTCAAATGTAGAGCTTGATTCAATCAATAGACATTAACTAGCGATTTATTAATGATTATTGTATTTGTATATAATGCAACTCCATATTTATATAAATAAATTTAAGTAAAATAAATTGAACCGTTTTCCAAGTAATAAATTATATTTTTGTTTATAATCCAGTTAGCTCTTCGAATTAGTTCCTTTAATGAAATGACACGCCCTTATAACTTATTAGAGATGCTATATATATATAATACCATTCATAAGTAGATAAACATTCCAATCTCAATTTCCTGAGTTCACGATAAAGCAAAAGCATCAATTTCCCTAAGAAGATATTCATTTTCCTTTCCATACCTAAAAGTACATTCTAGAGTTATTAGTTATACGATGTCTTCCACAAAGAATCTTTCATTAGTCTTAACTTCAGCATTTGTCTCGATTGTACAGCATCTGAGTATATCAAGTTTAATCAAAATATCAGTTATGCTGAGAAGTAATGAGCGGATTACTTATAAACATGGGGGGTTGGCTGAATGTGCCGTGTTTCCTCTATGCTCTATCGTTTTTCATTTCGCCTTCAGACTATTTTGATTAACCTTTCTCTGTATCAAGCAGTGTCTGTTTCAGAAGCAGTCATTCATATGCGAATGAATGAAAGCTTATTTTACACAATGCTTATTATGTCAAGGAAATAGGGAAAGATTAGTGACCTTACTTTCCAAACACAAAAGAAAATAGCACTGAAATATGGAGCAAATGCTCGTGCGATAAATAAAATTCCGAAGCATGGAGGAGAAAGTTTATCGATTGGAATACAAAGAATCAGGAAAATGTTAAGCTTACGTAATGGTGTATTATACTGAATATGTTATGCTTTCAATGATTACATGGTACAAAATGGAATTATTTTTCTTTTAAATGATCAAGAGTTCAAGTAATAAATTTTATGGCATTTTTTCAAAGTCATTTTTTTAAATAGAATCTTACGATACTTACTTGTGAATACTATTTTAGTTAAGTAGTATATAAAGATACTTATTGCTGTACACTCAAGCCATTTATGAACAGGAAATAGGGACAACATAAAAAGTATCTTGAAATTTCATAAAAGGCTCTAAAATATATAGTTTTTCATTATTTATTTTTATATAATAAATAAATGGCTGCATAAAAAGTACTACAGGGAAAATATGTAAATTAAAATTTCACGATGTTGAAAGAAATATGTTTTCCAAACAAGAAAGCATATAATTTACACACATTGGAACATTTTAAATATTTTATTTGCTTACATCAACTATCGCATGTATGAAAACTCCAAGCTGTGCGTATATAGAAAATATTCTTCGTAGCTAAAAGTATGAGTTTTTCTCGCGGAGAGCTCGTTCAAAATCAGATGCGTCGCTTAAAAATGCTTCCTCGTACTCATTCAGAGTTGTTATTTTTTCAGATACAATATAGTCAGTGATTATTTTTTGCGACGCAGTGCTTTGGCAAGACTCTTGTATATATTACAGTATCCAGACATTCAAAATCGAAGATCATTCTAAAATTTAAAAGTTCTTTCAGAACTAATATCGGAGAATGCAGGAAAGTATCTTTTCAATTTTTCTTAATTTGAAGTCGATGTTGTTTCTAATCCCTAGCCGGGCTATCCAAGACTAGACTAACTCCGTAAGTCCGTATACTTCCAAAAAATCCAAGAATGAGAGGACCTTGTATGTCCAATAAAAATGCAAAAAAAAAAAAAAAAAATTATATCCAAATGCAAAAAATAGTAAATTTACCTTCAGTTCACTTCAAAACTAATTGTGTTATAGCAGCCAAGAATTATATACGTTAATCACAGGATGGTTATCAACTTATGTGATTAGATGATGTAATGTATACATATATAATAAATTTGGGAACGCAATATCAACATATTTTTGGTAATGAGGTGATATAATAAGGAGTAGTGGATTTCAATTCATGGCATTGAGACCAATTGGGCTATATTGTATCAAACAAATATAATATCGATTGGCATCTTTTAATTTGAATGTTATTTTGACAATCATCTGTCGCTTTATTTTTTTAAATACGTTTTTTTATAAATTTTTATTGATATTATGCATTTGATTGTGTTTTTATATACCACTCAAAAAGGGAAAGAAGGCGCAGAAAACAAGTTAAAGTATGTATACATATATTGCTGTTGTTTTAAAATATAAAGATACTTTTTGTATAAAAAGACATTTTGTAAATTGGAGAACATTATTCATGCCTCCGATTCTCCTTTGAATATATTATATAAGTGCACGAAAACAAATGAGATACATATATCTTCCGTGTTCTACCACATCTATATGATCTATCATTGCCGTTAATTTTAATGCTTTTGTACATGATATATATCAGACCTGATATATTTACGAGATTCAGTAAGATTATATTATGCTATGTTTATTTGTTTCAAAATTTACATTGTTTATTGTTTGCCATTGTTTTTCCCCTGGAAAGGAAATAGAAACATCAAACATGATGCATTAGTATTATTATAAATCTGGGAAAATGTAACATAATACTCGTGGTTTTGTTCTTGTCTATTTTCCTCAAAGCTTAAAATATTTTTATTTGCTTCACATAAAATGAATATATTTTGTTAAATTGTCAGCCTTTGCAAAAGAAGTATGTTGTAAAATTTATTACTTATTTGAAAAATATATTATTAATTTTATTTGATGATTATTGTTCCTTCATAAGGAATTTGTTATACTTAATAAGAACTTATTCTAAAAAATAGGCCCTAAATTAACTAGAAGTTTCATGTTAAAAAAAATGCTACTGACCGGCAAAAAATTCACAAGTCGGTATCACTTTTCGAGTAATTAATAGTTACAGTTTCTTTTATAGTATTTTAATAAAAATATTTATTTAGTAAATAACAGCATAATAGTGAAGCATTAATAAATTAAAAAGGAGTTTCGGTTATTAAACTTTATTTATTTATTTTTCAAAAAAATACAGTGCTTTGAAATTTAAAGTTGTATTATTTAGCACTGAAACGGATTTATTTTGAGATTAAGCATCAATATTTTTTTTCAAAATTACTACCAACTTCGAGATATTTAATAATACCTTAAAAATTATGGTGCATATAATTTTGTGTGTCTCAAATTTATCAACTCTACATTCGGTTAAAACATTTAGTTTTAAAATTTCTTGCATAACTAATATAAGGAAGAATATGATAAATATTTATTGATGCATAATCAAATCAATGCAATAAGAATTAAAAAAACAGCGTGCGTATTTAAAATGCAATTTTAAAGAAAGTATCTTGTAAACATTTTTATATTGCCATTTTGATTCTGATTTATTTTAGCAAATTTTTACAAAACATGAATTTATCCATTGTATTGTTACAGAATTAATTATTATAATAATTTTCATTATTATAATAGCCCTAAAATTCATCATTATAAAAGAATATTAATTTTTGTTATGACATTTAAAAAAACAGAAACAATTTTATAATATTATTATTATAATGATAATTTTAACTATACACATACTTTAAATTTTAATATAAAAAATAATTCCATGGGACAATGTAAAAATATAGTTTAATGCGGCATATATGGATTATAAAAATTTTGTTAAGTAAATTTTTCATTGATTTAACGAGTTAAAATTATTTAAAAATCAAGTTGAACAAAGCCATTTTTATTAAAAAAAAACAGCACATACTATAACTAACCCAAAAATTATATTAAAAGATATTCCTGAAAAATTTCAAAATCCTTAATAGTTTGTATTTATGTTGCATAAACTCCCTGATACAAAAATGAGATCTCGACGTCATACTCAACTTGACATGCAACGAGATAACACATACATGCGCTAAAAGCGGTGCGTGTGAGTCACAAGTTCCCCTTGCCCTTCTGACGTTTTGTGAAACTCAATTTTAAAATTAAATACAAAGACAAAGCCACCTGCTATCTCACCAGGGCAACAGTTGAATCCGGGGTTTAGTCAAGGAGGAAAGGAAAAGAACTTTGACTTGCTTTACCAGTGGAAATTTTAGATCTATGACTTACTTCGGTCGAGCTAAGTTATTTCTCTTTTACGATATTTAAAATAATTTTGAACCATATTCTTTAGTTTTATAATGTATCAACACTAAAACAACTTACTCAGTAAAAAGAAATACAGTCCTCTCCCATTTAACATTTTTTTTTTATTTAATAAATCTTGACTTCTCTTTTGACAATGGCTTTCCTTATTGTAACATGAGATGACGAAAATGAATTTTATGGAAATTCATTGCCTTAAAAATTTTAAAAATTGAAATTTTCTTCAGTTACTGAATATTTATAGACATGCACATCTCTTTCAAATTAATTTAAATTTAAATGTCAAAGGGAGCTTAGAGCAGTGTGCTAACATAAATGTGAAAAATTTAATTTTGAGCTAAGTATTGAGATGTTTTGAATACACTTGTAAAACAATCAAAAAAGAAATCTAAGCAAAAGTTAGTTAAAAGCAGTGTATGTGTTATTACAAGTGCAACTAATATGTACTCGCATATTAAAGTTTTCATAATAAGAATAATATCAGACATATATGTAATTTTACAAGTATTGAATACTTTCATGTTTTATATTTATTTGACCGGAACATCGTTTTTAAATACTTATCAATAGCCGAAAATATGCATTTTCATTTTCAAAAAATAGGTTTAATTTACTCTCAAACAAATATTTGTCAACTGGATTGCAATATTTCCTCTATCTGTTGGTTTCAATATATTTTTGTAAAACTTTTACCTTCTCATGTTATAACAAATTTAAGTAGGTAATATGAATAATTTATTCAAAACTTTAAGATAATAGATATCTTGTTTGGAGGTGTAAAGTAGGTAAAAAAGGAGTATATTGTGTTTTAAGAAAATGGTTCATAATGTTATTTTTTAATCTCATTCTTGCGATGTATTTTAAAAGATTAACTGCTAGCCACACATTAATCATTAAAGAACTAACGCGCGAGTTATGGTAAGTTATTTGATACTATCCTAATTACAAATGCTAAAATTTATGAAAGATCAGTCGAACTTCAAGACCTGGGCTTAAAATGTCAGTACCAATAATTTATTGCATTGTACATTAGTTAAAATGTAATATTGTAAAATCGCCTTACACGTCGCTGTATAATTAATAATGCTTTCTAGAAAGGAAATGTAGCATAAATAGATTAGATAAAATAGTATATTTGTAAATTTTAAACTATAATTATTTGGAGCGTTATGTCCATTTAGTTTTCTCACTTCGTTCGAGATATTTATTATTTCCCATTTAAAAGATATAACGTCTTTATAAAGTAGGTTTCTTTTATTATTAATAATTGGTAATATTCAAAAAGTTGGTTTTCCAACCAAATCACTCCTGAAACATTTAACTGTATCAAAACTTGAGAGAAATTTTAATGGGATCATTCATTAATAAATGCAAAAGTTTGCAATATTTTTTATTTTTATTTTGAACAAAGTATTCTAATGCCGAAATCAATTTGAGCTACTTTGCATTTATAATAAGTGCTGTGTGTTTTCATGAAATTCATATTTACTAAATATTAATCCATAGCTTATGAGAAAACACATAAAAAAGTCCCTGATGTTTCAATTAAGGCTTATTTATTACCAAATGAGATTCAGTATTTAATATTATTCATAAAGAGAACTTTTTCTACATTAGATACTCTTTTTTAACTGTCGACACAAATTTAATTGAAAAGATACACACGTTTTTTCTGCATGAATTGACAATAGAATTATCATATATCTACTTTGTAATTTTTCTTTTTGCAATTCTTTTAGAATTTTTGCAAGACAAATTAAAATGTTTTTTTATTTGCTTAGAAAGTAGGATTAGATAAACATCTCTGTTAATGTATTAATTAGTGTACTTTAAAGTTCGAGATTGCTGCTACTATTACGACAATGAAAGAAGGCAAACTTTTACAGTAGTAAGGTTAAGCAACGGTACGAAAATACACAAATACATTTATTGAGAGCATTATTATGGAGAATTTTTAATTCTTATTTCTATAGCTAGTTACGACAGCTTAAAATGATAAATGAACTTTTACGTTTATCTTAAATTCTTTAAATACAGTTATAAAGCATATTCCCTCCGGTATAGAGGTTGGTGACGCTGACTGCTGTTCCGTAGGGCCTTGATTCGAACCCCGGAGAAGGCATGGATGTTTGTAAATGTATAATGCCTTTGCGGGTACTCTAAATATCCGTCGAGCTATAAGTCCTCTCAGGAGGTTGGTGGAAAGGGAAGAGAGATGGGAGGCCTTGACTCCCAACCAGGGTGTTCTTGCTCAAAATTGGAGGGAACCGAGCTAAATCTTACTTCACCTGGAGGATGATAACGGCTACTGCTAAGGACAGGCTTACACCTAACCCCTCGCCATGATGAGTATCGGGGACCTGGATCTGACATAGTCGAGATAAGGTGGCATATGAAACAACAAAACAACAATATATTTCAATATCAAAATTGCAATTTATTTAATTCGATTCTGGATTGACTTTTTTCCTCTCATAATGAAAGAAACAGTAATTTCAGAATCATTTACATAAGTGTCTCTATCAATTGAATGACAAAGTTCTTGAGTGTTTTTATTATTACTCAAGGGATATTTAAAACAAATTTGCAGAACCCACACTATAAGCCTCTCGACATTTAATTATTTATAATTTTTCCATTTTATTTTTCTTATTAAAAATTTCGCTGCTTCAAAACATAGTGAATCATCACGATGCATGGACAAAAATGGCTTCTTACTTCACAGGTTGTCTTGCCATAAAAACTCTTCTACGTCTCGATTTCCTGTCTGTGCTACATCAGCACAGACCATTACAGTCAAATGAGCCGCTTCGTGTTAGACTAACGTAGAATGTGGGGATGCCTCAAATTGCTAGCAATAGAATTAAGAAAAGCTAGCAGGAAAAATCTTTAGTCTCCCTAGGGTTCCTTTTCCCCCCTGTTAGTAGCTTTCTTGTGCTTACTAACAGGACGACTATACTACTTTGGAAACATTAATCTAGAGAATTGGTCGTCGGAAGCTTTTGCAAACATTGCCCAAAATATATAAGAAGTGCTATAAAATTTTACGTACAGGTTTTTCTTCTTTCTAGAAACAATACGTAAGTGAATTAAGATTCTGTCTCCTTAGAAAAAGCTGTTTAAAATACATATTTAGAATTTAAGCTCTTAATCTTTTGTAAGAATATATTATAGAAAGAAAAGTTTGTATTTCAAGGTTTCATTTTAAAACAGATGTTGTCATTGTATTATAGCGTCTCATTTAGTATTTCACCAAAGCGAAAGGTGAAAGTAAAATTTTCTTTCGTATAATATTGTCACAAACTTTGGATTTTGAACTCTAATGAAACGCCTTTGAGAATTTTTAATTTAAAAGATAAATGACATTCAATGATCTTATTAATCGATTTATCATAAATAAAGTATAAAGTATTTATTATTGGTTATTGCAATGGTATGTTTTTTTTAAAAAAAAATAATGTATTTGGAAATAGAACATCAATTCTTCTAAATAATAAATGCTGATTTTTAAATTATTTAATCTTTAATTTTTATTATTATTATTATTATCATTATTATTGTTCGTAATAAAAATTATGTAATGTACCTAAGTGCAAGGTTTCTCTCACAATTAGACTATTAGTAGACTAAAGGAATATTAGCTTCTTGAATATTTAACTTTCTGTTGACTCATATGTGAATGTATTTTTGAAATAAAAACTATTAAGTGGAATTGTAAGCTTATATTTTGAAATGCAATTGATAAGAAGATATAAAATGTGTGAGAAAAGTTTTGTTATGAAAAACGAAAAGTTTTATTTTCTTTTGAAGTTTTATCTCTGTGTTTTTAAGTAAATCAAACATGTGAGTCAGCTACAGACTCTAATATTAAAATCTAAAAGATAATCTCTGGCATTCCATATAAGACAGTGGAGGCAAATATTATAAACTATAAATGATTCATATCATATAAGTAATGAAATTTTATAACAACATATTAGTAAGCCCTCTGTAATTATATTTGAATATACCTTCCGGCTTAATGAGATCCTTAAAAGTTACGCGATACAGAACTCTCTATTAAAAAAATATTCGAAATAAAGTAATACATAGTGCATTCAAAAACAACTTTCCCATATAAAGTTTTTATTCATAATGTATATATTTTAATATATAGTTAACTAACCAAAAATACCATAAAAGTAAAATTTGTTTTTTATTTATAATTACTATTCAGTTAACTAACAAATGAAACTTTTCATGCTTTCGAAAAATAACAAAATATGAGATAATCAACAGTGTTGAGTAATAAAAACTTTACCAAAACAGCTAAAAAAATTAACTTTTTAAATCTATTTTCCTGGAATATACAAAGAATTAACATTGTATGCATATTTATACATCTGCACACTTTGTTCTTTGAAACATACATGCAGTTTTTTAAAAAGATTCTGGACTACATGGTGAGCTTTGTTAGATACATTTCTTAAAGAAATTATATATTTTCTAAGCATTTGGTTTGTTAAAAAGATTTTTTTTTAATTTCATTTTATCTTCTAACTTTTTTTAAAGTATAATGTACAGAAGCTTTAAAACATTTTACTAAGACAAATATATCGTAAATAATAAAAATATGTTCTAGAATTTATTTCGAGAAGCTTTCTATGCATTCATAAACTTTCAATGAAACTAAAATAATCCATTGCGTGACTTACAAATATTTACACAGCAAATTTTACAGGAATTGCTTAGAAGTCAAAACATAGATAAAAATCATTAAATTAGTGGAAAAAATTCTAATTAAAAACTAATTTTTCTAACACTTAAATTATTAAAAACTAATAAGAAAAATCAAGTGTTCAAAGTCATTGGAAAGTTTTAAACTTCACCTCCCCCCGTCCTTTTAATAATTACATCCTAAAAATACTTTGTTGATTTTAAAATAGAAAGTTCATGTCTACTGTAATTTATTATTACCTATAAAACCAACAGCATTAATATGAATGGAAAATTGGTGAAAGAATAAAAATAGTTGTGAATTTTTTCATTCTTTTAAAAATATTTTCAATTAATTTTTGCAAATAATATTCAATCTAGATAGTTATTTTACAGAATAAACTCAAATTTAATCCATGATGAAACCATGATTTATGTACTATAAATACTTTACCTTTATTTATAGAAATCCTTAAGGAACGTCAAGAATTTGAGTTTTCACAGTTAGAAGTTTATTTTTTTAATCGTTGCAAGTTATTAAAATATATATATATATATATATATATATATATATATTCTTTGGTTTTCTTTAAATAAAGAATATATTTCGTTGCTTATGCTGATCTAATTAATTTGATAGTTTAAATAAACAGTTATTAAAGTATTTTTCAAGAATTCTTTTACTGTGAATGCTATCTGAAAAGACAAGTATTTATATTTAATTAAAAGATTGTTCTTGAACCATAAAAAGAAAAACATTTCTTTTCTCAGGAGCGATTCAATAATAATGGATATTTAAAATATACCTGTGAGCATATGATTTCGTTTGTATTGAATTAAAAAACATTACAAGAATAACTTTGAATTCAATCAATGAGAAAAATTAAAAAATATAATGAAATATAAAAATATTTCTTATTAAATGATAATATTATTTCATTTCTGTAAGAATTCTATGAATAATTATATACTTATAAAAAATTCACTTATTTTTATTTAAAATTATTTCTGAATTATTACTTTTTAAAAATTAATATCATGGCTCGGTTTAATTTAACTGGAATAAATAATATGTATATTGCTTGCTTGATAAATAAAATGATTTTTATTTTCAGCCTATAAACGCTGTTAGCTATTGCTGCACTATGAAGACGGAACGCATGAAACGCCATATTTTCTAAAAAGAGTCATAGCACCCTGAGAAAAAAAAACAATACCATTCCAATGTATTTGAACAATGCAGGTAGAACTTACGTCAGTTACAATCTGTATGAAAATATTATGGATGCATAACAGGTTTTTTGTTTAGAAAGTTGGTTGTTTGTATAACGATCATGTTTTACCATGGGTGAGCAAAAAAGGAATTCCTACTGACATAAGTAGGAATTTGAGTTCGGCAACATCTCTGCTTACCACTACAGCGCTATATTACCGTGTGCATTAGCTTTATTTCCTCGTCCTGTGAAAATAAAGCAATGAATCCAGGAAGACAATACAGGACATCTGTCTACATGGAATTATGCAGAGATATCACTTAACTGACTGAGTAACACGGCTCTTTTACAGGTCATGCGCGCAAGAGCGATGACATTGCATTGAGACTGCAGTAGAGACGGGCAAGCCTAGAGTGATACGTTGAATAAGATGGACACATTGGTGGCACACATGTGTTCAAACAAATTGCGTTTCTATGATTAACATAACAATGATCATATACTTGTTTGTGGAGGGCATCTATTATATATACAGTCGAACCTCCATATTACGAACCTCTATATTGCGAAATTTTTCCTGGAACCAAGAACTTTTCACTATTTTCTTCGTAAAATAACCTCCCAATAGCGAAGTGATTTTTCTATATAACGAACTTTTTCTCTTGTGATTCAGTTTTTAAATAATTTTAAATTCAATAAAGTATCTCTGGACATTTCTAGTTATTCTGTGTTTTAACATATTTTATGGTAATCAATGGCCTTGAATTGGTTTTATCAGGAACCTTACTCACCAGGAGCAATCAAATTGTCGCAATTCTTGGCGTTTTATCCAGGAAGTGCAAGCTTTAACCCCATTGTCCAGTTCACTGAAAACATCTTCGATATCCCCTTCCACCCTCAATGGAGTTGTCTTGTGGCCCCGTGTCCTTGAACTAGTCTTTATTTATTTGTAGTGTGGAGAAAGGCGTCAAGAAAATTTCCTTGCAGTTTTTTTTTTTCCTTTACTTTTTGTGATAGGTATGTAAAATAACTATTAGTATATGTAACATAACTATATACTAATTTTAAAAAAAAGTATGAATAATTACTTTTTTAATATATAGTGTTCATGAATTGAAAATTTGTTTTATGTGGTTTATAAAGAAAATTGAAAGAGATGAACCTCTATATAACAAACCTTTTTTCAAGATTTAGTGACTTCGTTATATAGAGATTCGACTGTACATATATATATGTGTGTGACTAGTATTTTTTCTTGCATTCGTTATTATCATACTATCCCAGCACTTGGAATCGTAATATGGGATATCGTTGGATACACATTCCACTCACAACTCATGTTATATATACCAAGTGTTATAGAGCATAGAAGTGTCGTATCTTCAAAGCCTACGTGATGCTTCTTTTCAATAAGGTTCCTAATTCCATTTTACACGTGCTGTCTTATACGTCCTCCATACGGAGAGAGTTTGCCTGTTGCCATGGCTAAGTAGATTCTCTTAATATGTGATTATTGAAAACATATGGACTTATATTGATGAGAGAAATGTACACCACACCTCGTTAGTTATTATACTTAATAAACTGATACAATGTTGTAGCCATTCTAGCGTCCTAACTCAATTCAATTCGATGCTTAGTGGGATTGAAGGTATTATTGCTACCATAGGCATCACTCATCTCTAAGTACGGTTTTCTGCATATTGTGCACCCCAAGATACCTGTAAATTCAATAATATCTTCTCGTTCTACAGTATCTATTCAATAAATAAGATTATTCTATTGGTTTTCTTTCCTGGTGAATTTTTTTTAATGGACTGAACCTTATTTAAGTATAAAGATATTCTCTCTGAGCTATCTTTCCACAAATATTTGATGTAGTTTTCTTGCTACACGAGGTTTCCTTAATTATTAAATTTAATAATATAAATCTAGTATCTATTCTCATGTAAATATTTTTTATTTCTGTTTTGCTAAATACCAATCAATTTAAGAGTAAAGCTTACTTAAATATGTCATTTACTCGTTTTATATTTAAACTAGTTAAAACGTGTGTAAAATATGTCTTACTTTAAAAAGTTCCTGAAAAGAGAAAGTTCCATATTAAAACTTTTCATTCTTCATTCAGAGTTTCCTAAATATGAGTAAAAAATGCAAGAAAATTTTTTAACGTATTGGAAATTTTAAAATATAGCTGAATTAATTTTGCAATCATATATATGTTTTTAGTTTTTTTAGTAGTATATAGTTGATATATAGAATCTTATTCAAGAATTTGTTGAATGAAGGATAAGTTGTTTTCATACATGTTGAATATGTTTAAATTGAGAAGTCCTATTCTTGCATAATGCTTCTAATCATATTTTTCAAACCCACTGGAAAGTAGCATCGTTTTCCTTTTTATTTTAACCTTGCAACAGCGTTTTCTGTCTATATATATGTGTGTGTTTAAGAAAGTATTCATTTTGTATTAAAAACCCTTATATTTACTGATATAAATAAAAAAGTTTAGTAATTACAATAAAATACTCATACAACAAGAAATCAATGTTTAACTTTAAACGATGTTTTTAAAATCAAATGCTATATTCGTGCATCTATTTAACAAGATGAAAAATTTCTTAATGTCTTAAAAAAATTATTTACTGCTGTAGCTAATTTTAAGAGCATTTTTATATTCCTCAGGATATATTTATAGGAGTAGTACAAAAACGAAAGAAACTTTACATAAAAAGCTGTAATTTAAACTCGTAACATGTGATACATCTTTTATCGTGATAATGACATTCAGATATTTTACTTGCTATTAAACCGGGGGAACAATTTGACGAAAATTAAGTGATCGTTATCAAAACCCTCCATTTCTTAAACAATATCAACGTATTTTATTTTATCTCAGGAAATTATTTCCAAGGCATTATTCTACATCTTACTATATCTCTACGTTATAGAAAAAAAAATTTAAATGTCTCAATCTGATAAAATTTCTACCTCAGATGCCAGTCTCATCTTAAATAATCCACGTTCTACCTCCCAGTAAACGCCAACACCATTAGAAACAAAAAGTACCCACAAACGCCATATATTACACAGCATCAAAAACACATAAGAACCATTACAGACATTATCAGTCTTCTTCACTATCACCGCATTTATGATCGCCCATGTATTTCCCTTTTTTTATACCAAAGGCTCAAACAATACACCAGTTCGTATTCATTCAAAATACTTCTACACAATTGCGGCGGAATGGGTTAAAACTACGTCTTAGCAGTATGTAGAGATGGTACGTGATCCAGCAAGTAGATAGCGAAATCAAGCAAGGCGAAATGTCTTACTTTTCTTCTTGCAAGTGAAAAGGAGATAACATTTTTTAGGACGTAACTATCCTGGCTTCCCTAGTTCTATATTCCATCTATGCTGTAGGCTGACGCGTCATGGTAAAATCAAGATTTTTCTAAACGACCCATTTACGTGTTGTTTTTATTTCGGGTTGTAAAGGGATGAAAAACATTGTAGCCTATTTTTTCGATGGATTATGGGAATCGGACGTAGTTTGGTGAAACATCTCTGAATGGTTTCTTGCATCGTGAATAGAATGCAATATTGGTCTGCAGTTGGTACATGATGAAGTCAAGAAGTTGGAAGGTTTTATGAACCGCAAACGATCTATTTATTTTAAGTTCTTATTTCGTTGATTTCTACAGGTGGTATTTATGAGTTATCTTTTAGAGTATAATTTTGCCATATGCTAGTCTTGAAAATACGTGTACGGAATTTTAATGGTAACTAGTATTAAAGTACTACTTGCGTTTTCTGATGAACTTGTCAGGAAATTTATGAATAGCTAATAAAAAAGAGTATTTTACGTAAACATTAAAAAACTGTGACAAGTATGTAGTGTAGCAGCAAAATTAAATTGTGAAGCATATATATATTCTGAAACTGCAAAAAGATTTTCTAAAATAAGTTTTTTTATAAAATCTTTTACATATCAAAAGGTAGTCATTTATTGTATATCCTAGCTACGTAATATCTATACTGTTTAAAGAAATATAGTCTATGAACTAAAATATAGATATTGCAAACAAATTCAGAAGGCTCTGTATTTATAATAAAGCTGTATAATTACATAATTTATGGAGAAATATAGTTAATTTCATTGATTTTGGTTTAGTAAATAAATATTTGAAGATCGATTAGAAAATGAATGTTACATTTTTTTGTAAATATTCATAAAGAAAATGTTGAACTACAACACACAAAATAACTCTTGCTTAAATTGATCGATTATTTAAACTACAAACTACAGTTAGATAGTTTAGTCTGTAATAAATACATATTTTAAAACCATTTATCTTTATTTTTTAACCGTTGTCTTAATTTCTTTATTCGCGAAGATAATTAAGGTTATTCTAAGTGCAAAAGTACATGAGTAATAAGAGATTAGGTACGAAATTAAAAACTTGATTCAATATTTACTTAAATGATATTATTAATCTCTCCTTTTTCTTACAGATTTAGTAATGAAAAAATGTTTATTTAATGAATAAATAAATGTTCTTTGTTCCTTTAAGTAAATCAATTAAGTTTCAATTAAGCAATTTAAATTTTGTTCTTTATTCAAAGAATTGGTTTAAAACATATTTTTGTTATAAAAATGAGATTTTTCCTTCTCATTTTACAACTGCTTTTAGACTATTCATCTAAGAAATAATTTCTTTCATTTATACTCTATTTAATTTATATGTTTTTAATAAATAAAAAGTGTAAAATGTTTATATAAATTACATTGCTCAAAGCTTAAATTGATGTTTCAGAACAGTTTTCTGGACATTCATTTTACTATTTTCAAGGAAAAATTGTAAAGATATGAATAATTTTAAAAATTCTAACTGAAAATTATTAAAATTATTTAATTTTGAAAAAAAGTTGCTGATACCCATGGCATAGTGAAATCAGTAATTATATATTTTGGTAAATTGATGAGCTCAAAGCCGAAGTTACATTGCATGAAAAAATAACAGTACTCCTAAAAAAAGGTAATTGACATAGATTGCTTCTATACTGATAGCTATTGCAGTGTAACTTTATTAAACTGTATTCCAGTAATGCAGTTTAGAAAAAATCAATTGTTTCTATTCATTCACGCAACAATTTTGTATCCAAAATATAAAAACTTAATTGTAAAACGTGAGTTATATATATATATATATATAATTGAAATTGTATAAGTATATCATTAGTCGAAGTAAAGTGTTTTGTTCCAAAAACTATAAATAATATTGTTTTGAATAATATTTAATGTATATTTCACTTTTTTCCCTAGAAAATATTGAATAATGTTTAAAGAAATGTGTCTTTATTTGACGTCTTAATTAAAAAAAAAATATTTAGTATAAATTTAGGCATTCTTTATAACAAAAAAAAATATTTCAAGCTTAAAGTGCTTTTAATTTCATTTAAATCTAATGTAATTATTTTTCTAATACATTAGAGCTCAAAATTTACATTTAGAAAAACATGTTTTGATGGAAAAAGTTTATTTAAGATATATAATTTAGTAGATTAAACAAATGAAAAAAAATGAGAAGATCATGTTTGCGATGTTATTCTTTAATAAAATAATAATTATAATCGATGTGTAATTCTATTTCTTAAATATTATATGTGTTATTATTTATTACTTAAAAAGAGATAGACTGTAACATTTAGAGTGGGATTTTATATTTGAGTGTCTGGGTAAATATTTGTTTATTTTTTGTTTAAAATTTATATAGTACAAAAATTTCTATCGATACAGTAATTAAAAAATATTTGTAAATAACTAAAAAAATAATTAATGTATATTGTGAAATTGTAAGATAAAATACAATTTAAAATTAATTCAGTTAAAATTATTTTGTTCTTTACATTTTCCAACATGAGACAGATTTTTCAAATTATAATTGAATGAGTTTATTAATTAATATTTCGCAAACTCACACTTCAAAGATTTTTATTGTTCAACAGTTTTTGAGTTAAACAACATTCATTTTCAAATAATTGAGATACTTTTCTCTTCGTTATGAGATTATTTTTTCTTCTTCATTGTAGTATAAAGAGCTCCAAAATATTTCTTTAACTAAAATTATACAAAAAATTAAACTGTTCAGAATATTATTATCAACAGTGATCCCTTCATTAATTTTTGCATGATATTCATAAGTTTTAGTTTAATTTTTTGCATGATACTCATAGATTTTAATTTAAAATAGTAATATCAGAATAATAGATTTTCATGTTTTTGAAATTCTTTTATTACATTACTCAGCAGTATTTTCGCTGTCAAATACAGATTTCAAAAAGTGATAAACATATTTATAACTCATATTCCAATAATGAAACTTATTTTAAAATATTTGAATATGTGAGACAAAATAAAGAAAAAAATAAGAATTACTTTCAGCACAATTTGTTTCCAACCTTTCATAAAACCTTTAAAATTTGAGAACTCCACGCAAAATATAAAAATGTAAATGGTTTAATTTATCTAAATTACCATGCCGCAATAACGTAAAAGCTTATATTGTTATTATTGTACATATAAAAACATGAATAGTAGAATGTATTGCCAAAACTTTGGGACTAGCATTGGATTATTTTTTACTTTTCTCAGT
Organism: Trichonephila clavata; assembly: GCA_019973975.1. NCBI lineage: Eukaryota > Metazoa > Arthropoda > Arachnida > Araneae > Nephilidae > Trichonephila > Trichonephila clavata. The sequence goes on along the minus strand of BMAO01019804.1, from coordinate 247,290 downwards.
CTTATGATCTTTTTTTTTGTGTCATTTATTTAATTATTCTTATTAATGCACGGTTAAAATAAACATTACGTTCTCCAAAAGAGAATACTCCAAAACGGTATGACACTATGAAAATAAGATAAACAACGGAAAATGATTAAACTACTTCTAAATTTTTTTTCAATAATATTTCTATTTTGTGAACAGCTTTATATAACCTCTGTATAACTAAGTCACCATCGCTCTCCATTAAAAGCAGAGAAAAGAGCCTTAATCCAACGTAATGAAAATAAAACTACCCTATTACAGGCAAATGTCCAAAAGATTGTAAATTACAATAACGGTCTAAATCGGTGCTAGTACACCCTCAGCAATCGAGTGGGAACATCCCCTCAGTTATCCCCCGTAATTTAGCCAGGGATATCATCAAATGAGCCTCATAATGTCCTATATTCTTCATCCAACGACCAACGTAGGATCATCGATTCTTCTTTCACCCTCCCGACTGATCGGGAGATTTTTTATCGCAACGCAGTATCTTTTCTCACACTTCTTTCTTTTGCTCTTTTTTTTATTTATTCTGAGAGAGAGAGAGAGAGAGCAATGATGATCTCAGAGTAGGGTATTTTCCGATAACTGACGAGTCAGGTACTTGTGTGTGTCCCGTCTTATCCTAGTCCCTGCTTCAAGATCATTGCGTATTCCGGGAGATCACTTTCATATTGCCAAGAATTCTTTCATAGATGCCTTTTAAGAGATCCTGCAAAGATGCAGAGTTTCTCCCCAAATAAACTCTTCCGGAGAAATTTTCCCGTTTCGTAGACTATTTCACAGAATAGCTAGTTTCTTTCTGTAAGAGGTATGTGGGGAAAATATATGATGTCTAATTTTTGGAAGTTAATCGGTTCGATTGAATTGAGTCTATTAAGCGTTTTTCTTGAAATGATCATTAATCATAATTAAATCTTCCCTTGCAATTAGTTTTCAATCTAAATGCTAATTTACCAAACATAGTTCATCAATACCATTGAAAAGTAGGTCCGTTTTCTATCGCAGCTGTTGAAACACTAAACTAGTGGCACAACAGCCCACGAAGGCCAACTCCTACTGTGCCTATCTCAGTTTATGTGACGATCGCTGAGGTGCTTGAGCAAATGTTTCGGTTATATGATCAGTCTTACTCAAAGCCCGCAGTGCTTAGTTCCCAATGAAGCTTAGTACTCATTTATCGACCACTACAGGGATGAACGGCTGAGTTTAAATTGCCCATCCTGGAATTTGAAGCCCAATCCTGTGGCGAGGAAGCGCAGTACTCTGCATCGCAGCTGTGGAACATGGTCTTATTAACGTAGGCTGAACGCATTCCAGTAACCTCAGTAGTCTAGATTAGAGTCTTAGTCTCACTGAAGACCCACCGTGTAGAGTGGCTCATACACTTTAAATCTGCCGTGACTCAAGGTCCTCCCGTTGGCGGGATTTGATAGTTTAAAGAGGGAGTAGAAGCTCAAGTTTCATCCTCGTAACTTAACCATAGTTCAAAATTACGAGGTTCATCACCAATAGCCCTTGTATTATTTTACAGTGCGAGTTTAATAAATACTCACTGACTATATTCCAATAGAACGAAGCTGGTTTTTCCCAAGATTGTCTCGTACAATTTCGAAAGATTGAGCTACTTTCTTTATGTTTCATATTTTAACCTTCGAAAGTTATTTATTTTTTTAATTCACACAATAGGTCATGTTTTTTTTTTCTTCCTAAAATACAAAAATGAAGAAGAAATTTAAGAAACTGTTCTGAAAAAGTGTTCAGTAAAAAAATGTTAGTATTTTTAAAAACTATAAAAATAGGTGTCCAAATGTATCTATAGCTCAATATATAAGTTACTATTCTATTTTCATTTGAAAAATACGGTGGTTCTTAGAGAAATTCGATCAATTATGGAAATCAAATATAATACAATTATAACTCAAACCATTATAATTAATGAAATGTCCTTAACCAAAGACAATATCTACAAATAGTTGCTAGTGTGTATATTTTTTCATTATACTTATGAAATTCTAAGTTTTTTCCCCTTGTTTATCAGTAAAAATATTTAATGCATGGAAATACAGAATTATTCAAAAATATATTTGAGGAGTTTTGAGAAAATTTTGAGGTTTTTCATGTATACAATTAATTCCTTTTTAGAAATAAAATAAATAAGCACACGTCAATCGTGAAAATGAGATCTGTCTCGGAACATACTTTCTCACCAGACATATTTGGATCCCCCTTCTCTCAATTCTTTTTTAGAAGTAAGGAACTAACACTCTCTCTTAATAACTATTTAAAAATATACAGTATAAGTGAATTATATATGTTGTATACGATACATATTGGAATTTATCTGGGAAGACATTTTGCATAAGAAAATACTTAAACAAAAAAATTGCTTTTCATAAACTGCTAATATTTTTCTGAGGAAGAGAAAAAAAGTGTTTTGAAAACACAGAATAGCAGTTCGCAACCTTTTCATTTGAAGTAATGAGTGAAATATGGATGCTTTGAACTTGCTATGTTGGTAACAATAGTTTGTAATCTGTATGCACGCAATATATCAATCTACAAAAATTTTAAGTAGCATGGTTTGCCACACAACAGTTAAACAAAGTGTTGCTCCAAAATATCACGTGTCATTACTTATTCAAGCTTATTTTTGCTGAAACTTTCTTATAACTTGTATTACATTCCTTGGAAAATTGTAGAGATATTAATCACGCATATTGTAAATATCTACTTTCCAAGACATAAAGAGAAGTGTTGATGTGATTTACTAATGATGAAACTAACACAGCCTTGCAGATAAATTATTTATTATTAATAACCGATCGTACATTTTATAGTATCCATCTTAATTTCAAATTTTAATACTTTGTGTCTATGAATAATTATCCAATTTATCCACCTATCCTCAAAATAAGAAATGAGAACGAGTAAATTGTGTTTTCGAATGCTGCTCTTTTATATTATTTATCGTTAAACTATTTATTAAACTCTTTTAATTTAAGTACTGTTTAAAGATCATTTGAATAATCTTTAAAATCAAATGAAGTCCTATTTAGATATAATCGAGTATTATGTCTGAAAACTTTTAGTAGATAGTACTATTTTAACCATTAGTTTGTTTTTCATGAATTTCTCTAAAGTTTGTATAGTTAACAATATTTTCTCTCAACTTTGTTCTTTTTTTCTGTAATTTTTCCGAAATATCTGGACACTATTAAGTTAAATATAGGAGTTTTAAAAACCACAGTAATTTTATAGCCTGGTAACAAGCTTTTTAGTAAAGAATATTTTATTTGAATCATAAGTTCACAAGTCCCTGTTGCAATCAAGTCCTTAAAAGGGAATGGTTAGCGGTAAAATGGGAGCTGATATGATCTTAAACTCTTGAAGTGGATCAAAGTGAAGCTTAGGATACAAAGGTATCATCAGTGATGCAATTCATATCTTTTGACAGTGAGACTGAATTATGGGGACTTTGCCAAAAGCTCTCGGGTATAACTACATATTACCATCAATTTAAAGTATCCAACGAACAAGCTTGAAATTTATCAGCAAAAGCCTTTTGTATCCATCAAACAATGATCTTAATTTATTTTTGTATTAATCATTGCTCAAATTTTTATGCTAAGCAAAATTGTCTGTTACCGAAAAGCAATAACTATATATATTTAATAAGCATAAAAAGTATGTTTTATAACTTTGTTAAAAAAGAACTAAGTTTATACATATAATGCCTTAACATTTTTTATTCTGAAATAAGTTCAACAGTGTTCCTTAACATAATGTGATATGTAAAATTAGATTAGACGCATAGACCAACGCATTCTACCCCTTAAGCTCAGGAAATACTTATTTTTTCTGCAACCATAGGGAAAAGAATGACTAGAAAAACGTAATTGGAATTTTATACCCCGGCAGCAATATCTAACCCAAAAACGGAAGTGTCTTCATCGTTACAAGGGAAAAAAAAGAAAGAAAAAAATTTTTAAGTAAGCGATGAGACGGAACATTAGGGTCTGTAAAAAGCTTAAAAAATATTCTGTACATATTCACAAAAATTTCCTCCGATAAAACGATACAAAAAAAAGTTTCCTGTCCTAAAAACTTAAAATCTGCAAAGGCCGCTGCTCACAATAAAGTCGGTCTTTTCAAGAACCACAGAGTTCTCGTGACGGGAACGATCCATTAATCGACGTCTTAGAAGGAACGGAGATCTCAAAAGGCTTTCTGGGACGTTCGATTTTCCAATCCCGAGCCTTTTCATTCTTAATCGGAATATTCTGCATTCTGCTTTTGCTCCTTACAAAGTAGAAGAGGCGAATATTTCACTGTATCTTCATTAACTCACCAGCACAGGCACATTTTTCCATCTTCTAACGCTTAAGTCCAAATGCAATTCTTATTTACATGAATGTTGATGAATCTAGCAACTGTAGCATTGAGCGATCTTTCTGATTTTTATATTTCAATATGAATTTTTAACATGAAGTTTCAAATGGTTCGTATAATTTAAATAAGAACCATTTGAATTTTGGATTTTATTCCGACAATTTAAGTCGTAACAAATTTCAAAATTAAGCTTTTCACAAGAAGGTCAAAAATTATTCACGTAATCTAATAATAAAATAAATAAAATGAATTGGTGTATGTAATTGTGATTCATAATAAGATAATGTTTGAGTAAAACTTTTAACGTGGCAGTTATGACATTGATTAATAAGTATTTACACTAAATATTCGATTTAGATGGTAGCCAATGTCTCGTATTTTAAATTTATTTTTGTTACATTTACTTGGTAATTTAGAGCGCCATTTAAACAAAAAATGTTGACCATTTTGAATTTTAAAAAATATGAATAAATTGGGAGACATATTTAGGGAAAAAGTATACAAACAAATCATTCACTTACCTTTCTTTCCCTCTCTCTCTTTCTCATTATCTATAATATTAATCAGATTATACACATTTTGAGTAATGTATTATATTTTTGTATTCTTTGTTCTTCAATAGCTTATTATTTTCACTAAATTCAGCTTTCTCAAATGGTTTTTTTTTTGGTGTTAAGTTAAACTTTATATATAATTTAGTTTAATATAAAAACATTATAAAATTATGTTTTTCACTGTAAAATAAAAAAAAGCATAGTTTTTCAGTTATTTTGACGTTTTTTGAAAAATATTACATAATTACTAAAATATCAGTGCTTTTAAATTAAATTGCTTTGGTAAATTTCAAGAATTTATTCTTCCGTAAATTTACTCTTTTGAAGAAATTCTAAGACCCAATGGCATTTTTTTGTATTACGCCTAAATACAACTATAATTAAATTAGCTTTAATAACACATAACGTGAACAATACTTTTATTAATTGCGCTACATTCTTTTAGAATAGAGTTTATTTAAAGCAGGAAAACAATTTGGAAGTAATGCAATACTATTTTTCCTTGACTTTATTAACCTCTATTTTAATACAGTTTTTGTAGATAAGGAATCACAGAAACATTGTTGAACCTTAATTAAAACATTCATGATGGAAGCTTTAACGTATGTTTTAATATTGGTTAGAAATGCTTATACGCGTAGAAAGGTTCATACAACCAAAATTTACGAAAATAAATGTTACTTATTTTTCAATGAAGCTTCTACGCAAAAAAATTTGAAAAACTAACTTGAGGATGGGCAAGATTGTTTGCTCAAGACCCTCTCTTAAATCCCTCTGGCTGCAAGAATATTAATAATTTCAGTGCCTTTACAATTCACATTATTAACATACTTTGAAACTTCGCAGTATTCTCAGGTAAAGCTGAAGTTGGTGAGGTGTGGAAATTTGGCGAATGAGTTACTATCGCAATTTTCATTCTCATTTCTTGACTGTGGTTAAAAATTACGAGGTCCATCAAGAATAACTACCGTATTGCTTTAAAGTGCGATACTTATAAAAATACAATCAAATAATATCAAGTAAAGCTCATTGTCTTTTCTTCAGATACATTTAATTAATAATGCCTATACGAGTGTAATGGTTCCTTTAAAGGGCAAGGTACAAATTAAACAACGTCATAAAATGAAACCCCATAACTTAGTTAAGGATAAAATTGAGAGAGGACCTGCATACCGTCAATATAGATTTGTCATTCGAAATGTTAAAAATACAAATCTTACAATATGACACACAATAGTCATTTTTTCTTCAGGTTTTGAGATAAGCTTGTATATATATAATATATAAATGAACTTAATTATTTATATCCACAATCCCCCACCTCATCCAGTTTGCATACGTATGATTACATTGAAGTCATTTCAAAAATGTACCATACTAAAATTCGAAAAACTTCCAATCATAAAGTAATTTAATCTTGTTATGAAAAATGTAAGGTTGTTAACAAAATGTTATTTAAACAACTAATTCATAAAATATATTCGTGGATTCAAATATCTACGTAAGTAAGACGTTCTCAAAGCCTTTATCAAATTTTCATCTAAAACAACTTTTAACCATCTTAGCAACATGGCATAATAAATATAAAATTCCCGCAGAATACTACATAACATGATACTTAAAGATCTCAAGCGCCTTAAAACTTACAAGAAAAACAGATACGAAAGCTGCAAAATACCGTTACTGCAGGATTCATGATCATCCAATATACTCCAGTTACGATAATACACCGGTGGTCTATTTCTTCATCAACTATTAAGCTCCGAGTCCAAGCGCCAATTATCGTTTAACCCAGCACGATTCGCGCCGAATTTTGAGTTGTCGAAAACTATGTATTTTGCATATCTGCCTCAGCGGCAATGATTAACTTATTAACCGATGTCGATACTAGTCGCTCACCTATTAGCATCTTGTTTGCATGCTTTCGCCAAGCCGTGTATAAATTGTTCAAATTCACGGAACTTCCCCGTTTGAATTAGCAAGCTTTAGGGCTTTGTTATGAGCCTTGAGGTTTGGCGGAAAATTTTCGTTTTGATTTCAGTGTAGCTGCATTTTCACTGAGAGCGCCGATAACCATGTTTATTTAGTTGCCTGCTTAAGAATTCCAACTGATTGAGCATTAATTGGAACCGGTTGGGGAAAAGTTGGTGGCACCTCTTTGCTTATTCCCTCTTGTGTCATTGAACTGATTACTCTCTAAATAAGGAAATATAGTACCATGTCATGATAGAAGTAAGTAAATATTTCTACGTTATTAAGCATTTCTGCCTTTATTAGTCTTTAGTGTTAAAACTGTAGAGTCAGTTTATTGGCAAAACCTGATTAGAGATATTTATTGAAGCGAACACTGATTCGGTTGATAAATGCCAACTTTCACGCTTAATTTAAAATCAAAATACCTCATTAAACGTATTTTGACTTTGTTTTCATTCTAAATTTTCCATATACGTAAGCATCATTGAGAAAATAATTATAAATCGATGCATCTGTATTTTTAATAAGAATAATAAACCTGAAGCTAATAGCGATGCCGAGAGTTACAAATATTTTAAAAGGGAGTTAAATGAAACAATGTAGAGTTTATGAGTATGCAAACTTTCCTTAACGCTATGTGTAACTTAAGCAGCAAAAAAAAAGTTGTTAGATATTTTGTTTTATCAAATGTTTCCTTCTAATATTTTTTCCTTTATAACATTGATTTCATTAAATATAATGGAAAGAATGATCATTCAACTGTTATTTTCATTCATTAGCAAGTATTTTATAAATAATGAGACCTGAGTTATTTGAATGAACATTATATTTAAGTATATTTTACTTGTTAGAAGATTCCAAAGTTATTGCATGATTGTAATAGTTGTGATTAGAGAAAATTTCATTACAGTGATAAAAAAAAAATACATAAGAAAGTAAATAAATCAAACCTCCAATTCCGATTACACTTCGCTCAATTTTTATTATTCTATTTATCCAAAAAAAATACGTCTAATTTATTAATGTAAAACCGTGTAGCATATTCCAATCGAAAAATTATTTCTGCATTTTTTATTTACAAAACACTTCACATTTTTAAACGGCATTGCGTTATAAGAGTTATGTAATGTAAAGTAATTATTAGTTTTGGAATGCATTAAAAGTACAGAGTTATTTTCAAAAATTTAGAAGTATAGATATACACCATTCAGTAGTAATATTAACAACAACTAAGAAGAGAAAATTAAATTAAACGAAACTTCCCATTTCTGTAATTTAAGCATATTTATTCAGCAAACATTTCTTTTATTTGCACCTATTTTACATACTTTAAGTTTTTCACTTTGTCGTATAAAAATGTAATGAGATAGTACTGGTGAGTTATTGAGTTGTATTTAAATGTTGCTCATAGGTAATTTTACTTGTTGCTTTAAATAATATGTAACAAATAATTAAAATTTATAAAACCATTTTCATGTGCTTCTTTATCTTTTTTTTTTTTTTGTATTAAAATAGTTTTACAAAGAAAATACACTGTTGGCGTTAAAAATTGCTACAGCAGAAATGAAAGCAAATAACAAAACTTAACTTTTTTATGTATGAACCACATAATAAGAAAACATCATTAAATTTGTTGGTGATTTGGGAGCGTACGTGTCTAAAACTAGTACAAACAGATGCAGCTTTTAGGAGCTAAAACGGTTTCAACCCAGTTAGGCATCGAGACGAACTGGACGTGAATGACATATACAGGTAAGTTATTTCATGCTACCTCAAGTCTATGCCATATTTCATCAATCGCAGGGGCTGGAAAGAGAAAGCGGTTCATCTCTCAATATTTCATGAAATGTTTTCAATGGGTGACAAATCTCGAAGAAAAACCGTAAAGACAAGTGAGTTGCAACATACGAGAAATGTAACGTGGGCTGTTTAGATTACCGAATAGGAGAATTAGAGGTGTTCTTGTCATGAACTTTTAGGCTGGATGCAGGTTTGGTGTCAGTATAAGCAGGTGACGTTCGTTTTTCCACGGTGATTTTAGACAAGGATACATCTGTCATGAAGCTGCACGCAGAACCAAAACCCGTCCGAAATAACGAGGTGATGATATTTCCTTATCCATTTTCGTTATTGGGAGCATAACTGTCATCGCGAATCTCAAAACTAAATTGTCAAGGGAAGCCGCAATAATACTCGCTGTGCGAATAGACTTTATTACTCCAGAACTTGTCGCACTGTCCACATGGATATGTGCGGAATGTTATTGATAACCATTCTTCTCTCTCTTAACACTAGAACGTCCGTTGGTATCTATTGGACATTGGAACTTGTTTAGTTTGTTCTCCTATCCACATTTTTGCAGGGATTTTGAAAAAATTTTGGGACTTTTAATCATTTTCTATGATGACTATACAGAAAATGTTTTTGGGTTCTAGGTTAATTAGGAGAGACTTTGCAACTAAATATACCTAGAACATCAGCTGGTGTTGTTTCAACACCAAGGCAATTTATCATCATAAATAGCTGTCGTTCAGCAAAAGATGGTTCACTATAAGTATATACTATTAGTGAAACACACTTCCGGAAGTAATATCGCCCACATTTATTACAACATGAGTGCAGTGTTCACAGCTAAAATGAGCCAGTTATATTAAAACCGTTGTGTCTAACTGCTTTGTTATATAGCATTTGCTTATCTGCTCTTAAAAAAAGTTTCATTCGATTTTCGAATTTTGTGCAGAGCAGACACTCTGAAACGATGACTCTTAGAAAAGGTCTAAGCCCTGAGGAAATCGCTAATTTGTAAAAGAGCTTTAGGAAAATTAATAGCATGGTGGTTAGCTATCTTATTTCTAATTTAGATTCTGAAGGATACATAAGATTTTTTGAGTGAAAGCGACTGAAAAAGTGCAGATTAAATTCATAATATTCCAGTAAATCTTCATATATATGTGACTAGGGATAGAAAAGATTAGATACCGCAAAATAGCAATGTTCCTGGCCGATTTGCGGCTCGAAATGTTTTGAGACGAAGCAGTGGCCCAACAAGCTTCGCGAAACATAATATCAGCGTCAGTTTTTTATGATATAAAGTGTCATAATATATAATTACATAAAATAATATTAAAAAGTCTGAAAACTAAGCCCTACTGAACAGTAGACCTGAAGTTATTTAGTTTTTTCTACAATTATTTTATATATTTTATATTGTGGTTTCGAAACAACACCGGTGGACATTTAAGGGTAATTGAAATCACTGATGTTCTAGTGTTAACCCATCGATTCTATGTTTACATGGCTGTCGTTAGATTCCGAACAATGTGAGTAACAACATCACGGTATGATAAACCACACTATATCATGTGGCCATCAGTTTGCTGACATTTGCTCTAATTTCGATGCAATTGTAGCTGTTTCCTGTAACAAAAGATATAACAATATCTTTTCACAAACAAACGAGATTCAAATACTATTTCCGAATGGAAAACAAATTGTGTAACTTTCCCACTCAGCAGAGTTTGTGATGTCTCATCTCTCATGTATGTCGTTCACTTGCATTTGAATGTTAATCATTCGTATATTTCAGCATCTTCAACCTTTCATACGAAATTGATGTTTTTATCGTTTCTTCTTCATGGTATGGGAATTATAATGACCAGCAAAGTATCAAATACTTGCATCTAAGAACGGTTATTCTTTAAAAAGCCAGAAAGTCTCATATTAAGTATTTAAGAAGAAATATATTACTTAAATTTTGAATACAAATTGATCGGGTTATGTTCCAAACATTCTTATTTAGCTTTATTCCTTTAATGCATTTGGGGAAAAGAAAAATAGATACTATAAATAATTACCTAAGAAGATCACATACTTTCTCCATTTTTATAATTTTAAAAAAAATGCAGTTTTCCTAATATTAAGACGTAAGTATATTCAGAAAAAATATAAGTAATAATAATTAGTGAATATAAATAAGATAATTCATATTATTAAAAAAAGAATTATAAATTCATCTAACGGTAAATAAATAGCAAATAAAACACAAACAGTCTTTATTCGTGAGTATTCTGTGCATTATTTGATTTTGGAGTAATTAGGAAATGTTACATTTTGATAAAAGCACTATTCAGTTGAGAGAGCTGTTATAAAATTCCTTAATACTGCTTTTATAAAATTTTAAAAGAATTTTCTTGGATAAGTCACATTCTAAAGAAACATGCTGAAACATATAAAAGGTAAAAGAGGTACAAAATCGTCTTTCTTTGTAAATACAAATAAAATTAATGAAAAGTTTGAGTCTATTTTGCTTAGTTAAAAGAGATTTGCTTTCATTTAAAGTATACAATTTGTTTACTTTGAAGTAAATAATATATTTTTATAAACACATATTTTACTGAAGATACGCAATTCTTTGATATTGTGCAGTTTGTTTTAATCATAAATTTTCTTGCTTAAATTTTTGCATTTTTGTCTCAAAAAGTAATAATTAAAATAGTGTGAATTACGAGCTTTCAATGAGGCTTCCTTCTAGTCGCATGTTAATTAAAATAGCTTAAAAAAGGTAAATAAACTTTATAAAAAAAATTTTCAGTGTTATTGCTTTTGCCCTTACCTGTTTTAGACTTAGATTCAATATTAATATAAAATAACATATTTTAATACCAAAAAAATTATTTAAAAGTTTTAAGGAGTGGCAGTAAAAAACAGTGCCTTTGTTCATGCTGTGTTAATAAAATGAAAGTTGTCTAAGTAGTACTAAAAATAGATTTCATTTCACTTAAATAGTTGGAATTATTTTTCGATATCATGAGAAAACGTTAGAGCAATATTATAAGACAGATTATCATATCTTAGTATTTATTTTTGTACAGTTATTACTTCTTTTGTTTGTTATACTGTCAACGTAAATGATGATAAAAAGGATAATGCTCTAAAGAATCAGTGTTTGGGTTTACATTGTTCTATTATGCATTTGTTATACAATTACTCTAAGCAGAAAAAGCTCTTTATGGGCAAAATTTTAGGGTCTTGTTATATGTAGTTTATGAAGGAAGAAAAGGGATTTCTATCATATTTTTAAGGGAACAACTGGGAAGTATATTACAAATTCGTTAATCATAAAAGTCATTTTTTATACTTATTCATTTCATACTTTTACTATCTTTTTATTATCCTTATTTTTGTAAAAATAAAAATGAAATTCGAAGGATATTTTTCGAAATATCTGAACTCTGGATACAATGTCATTTCAAATAACTGATAAACAAAAAATAGTTTATTTTCTTTCATAAATTTAAAATTGATATTTCAAATGAATGTACTATTAAGAGCATACAAATGATAATAGAAATATATAATTGGTACGTGTTTTTGCTAAAAGAAGAATGTGTGTTTCTTACAATATACAATTAGAGGATATTACAAAAAATATTAAATTTACCTACACTTTTACTTATTTTATTCAGAAAAATGCATTTTAAATACATTTTTTCGTTAAGTACATAGTTAAGCACGTTGAGTATACTTACCAAGTCCTTATAAAAATGGTTAACCACAAATAGCTTAGGAATGGGAACCAGCTCTATTTTTGAATGAGTATTTTCTAAATTTATAAAAAGATACAGTTACATAAATTTGTTAAAATTTTTTCAGAAAATTTTTCTTGTTTATTAGCGGGTTATTTATCTAAAAAGAAGGTTTGGAAAACTTTATTAGCATAAATGATTGATTAAATATTAGTAAAAATCACATGAGCAAAATAATGATTTCGGTAAGTGAAATACAACAATCGGTCAGGAATATCCTTGTACATATAGAGTATGTACGTGTAAAATATTTTACATTAAAATTTTTCTTTCCCTGAAATAATTTATCTATATGAACCTAAGAATGGAATTCAATTTAAGGACTATTAATATTAATAACCTAAATTCAACTACTTTATTTTTAGCTCTGTATTGATGCTGTGCATTGTACTATGGCTTGAGATTATAATCGAAATAAACCAAAAATACACATCACCATTGCTTAAAGGCTAACTGTACACACATGCTTAGAGAATGCATTTAATTAATTCATCATGCATTTGTATTAATGGTCAAAACAAAGAATAATAACATAAGGCTGACTTTAGAAATGAAAATATCAATTACAAATTTGTCTGTGTATGTGTATTTGTGTGTGTATAAAAATGTGTATGTGTTTTTTTTTTTACCATAATGTTATAAATGTATACACTTAAATGACACAGTAGTTCCTTAAGTAAAATATTAATCCTATCTACTTAGAAATATTGATTGAAAACGGACATAAATTTTCAACTTTTACTGAAAGAAAGCGACTATAGCATCAGCTGCAAATTTAAAGTTTAAATCTAAATAAGACAATAGTATTTGAATTTCATTGACTGGCTTGTAAAATAAGTTCCTTTCTCAAAGCTCAGTTGGAAAAAAGTTTTTTCTTACGTGATATCGTTTCTCTTTGCATAATGTTTCTGAACAAATTTCTTTTTTTCAACGTCCATTAAATTTCACAAGCAAACGTATACAGTATACAACAACAGCATTTAAAATCGTTTTTTCACCGTTTAAGCATAGGTTTAAACATGTATGTATCGCAAATTCATTCCGTATTTGCTCTATTAGGTAAATAACTTTAAAATTTCCCGATGTTGAACATTGTAATGATTATTAAAGAAACCAGACACATATCTTCCAGCATATTGAAGTGCAGCATAGATAAAAGAAAAATTAATTCCTTCTATTTCGAGATACTGCTCAGAAACGATTTTAGAATACGCAGGATTATCAATAGAAATGAGATTACTTAAAATATGGTATTGGCCAAATAATTAGTTCAAAAGTCACCTAATTTTTTGTAGCCTTTATTCTAGATGATTTTTTTTTACATAAGAGTTCTAGATTACTTATTTTTTATAAGACGTATGAGAAGCACTAGCTACTTATTTGGGAATATGTAATATTATATAATGGAAAATTTTATGGTGCCTTGAGACTTTTAATACATAACTACACTAACTTCTCAATGTTAAGCATGGAGAGGAAAATGTTAATTTCCGTAAGCCAATCAAAATTAAATAAGTTGAAATTTGCTGCAAAGGTAGAAGAAAGTATTCAAATGTGTTAGATAACAGCCAATCATGGTTTCGCTCCAAGAAATATACAAACCAGACCGTCATACCAAAATCAGGGGTTGTGAAAGGTTACAAGAGTTACATATGTAAGTAGTGATAAAAGGTGCTTAGAGAGTTCATACGATTTCTTTGAAAGCTAGACGTGCAACTATGTTTTCCCGATAACGAAAAGAAGATTCTTATAGCTGCCGGGCTATTGGATGCATTGAAAAAGGACAGTATATCACAGATGTTGCTCGTTTTTTCGAAGTTCATCATTCCGTCATTTCATAATTATGGAAACAATTTTTAAAAAAAAGCCCAACAGTTGTCCGAGGATATGTAGTTGGTCGTCCAAGGGATACGATCCCCTCAAGGATAAGTATTTTACTATTCTAGCCAATCGGAATCCAAGATTGACCTCCACATGTGTGACATCTATGGTTGCTGTGGTCATTGGTAAGACGTTTTATGTCACTACTAATTGTCGAAGACTATACTTGAATCGTCTGTACCCCTGGGTACCCCAAGTTTGTGTTTCTTTATCCATTCAATTAAAGGGACACGATTAAAGTGATGCCACCTGCAAGTGAATTGGACTGCATCTGATTGGGGCAACATTATGTTTACAGATGAGAGCAGATTTGCCCTACAACTCGATGATAAGTGTGAAAGAGTCTGGATGGAGGGAATAAGATACACTCAATCGACCCAAGAACATCACAGAACATCACACAATTCGTGGTAGAAGGCTCATGGTCTGATTAGGGACTTCATTGGGATATCGCACCTGCCTGCACATCTACAGATTCCGTTCTATGACGGATGTACGGTTTCGAGATGAAGAAGCTGTACGCTGCCGTAGTTGGTCCTACCTTCGTTTTAATGAACAACAATGAGCGAACCCATAGACCAGCCATCGTAGACAACTTTCTGGAGAGTGAAGGGGTTGAGCGTATGTGGAGCAGCCTTATTCCAATAAAAAATCTTAATTATATTCCCTCGCCCTCTCTGTTTGTTGTCATTTCCTACCTCCAGCCACTCTCAGGGATTTAGAAACTGCTCTATATCATGAATGGTGATTACTGGACTCGCGGTGGTTGATCACCTCGAAACAAGCATGATAATACGCTGTACATTTTGTATAAAGGTGAGGATAGCTCACATACTCTATTAATGTAGGTTTCTGTTGTTTGTTTTGCATTTAAACGTCATTTTGTTAATAGCGCAAATGCGACATAGTTTTATAATTTAGGAAAATTCAATACTTTTTGCATCTCTGTCTACAACCCTTTGTTTTATTTCATGAATAAACATTAAGCTACTTACTTGCAGCATTTCGTGTCACTTAAAGCAGTACATGTCAATTTTTTCGCATTTTACTGCTCCATGTTTATCTTTTGGAGGTAAGTGAAAATAAAAACAACTTTTTCAAATCCAAATGGAGCAGAAATAAAGCTCTAAATGTCAAAACGACTTTTATCTCTAATGCTTTAATCAAGGCACCAAGTAACAAACATGAAAGTTGTTTTGTTAAAAATGCAAATGAAGTGTCTTATGATTCCAATCACATCAACATATGATCTTGAAATAATAAATTATTAGAATCTTATAATATTTCATTCATTTTTAATTGTATTCATAAGTAATGAATAAAAAGTCTTTTATTTCGTTTTAATTACTTTCTAAATGCAAATATTTCGATCAATCTTTATTTCAATATTCCGTAGTATTTTTAGTTTTGTAGCATAATGTAATTAATCTTTATCTACACTGTTAGCAAATATCAATACACCTGAAAAATAATGGTAAATAAAACAGAGATAAATGCGAACAATAGATTTTCAGGTGTTATAAAAGTATTTTAATTTCTTGAATCCAATTTTTAATAACGTGTAAATGAAATTGTGAGGGGTACAGTTATTAAAATTTAATTCAAAACGAAAAAATAAATTGACGTTTAGGTTTCTGAGTGGAAGCAGTGAGATAATAAGTGTGGAGTACAACTGTATACTAATAAAGCAAATATTTGTTTTCGCCTGTTGATACTACTGTAGTTAAATACCTCTTTAATAACGATATTATTTTAAAAATTGAACTAATAATAAAGCGCATTGTTCTTCAAATATATTTAAGCCAAATAAATGCACAAGCAAAGGCTCGTTGAACAGTAATGTAAAGTTATTTATCCTAAACATTTATGTAACTTTGATATAAATAAACAAAGAAATAATTTATTAATTTTACGAGAATTCATTTTAATTACTTATTAATATCACTCATTTCCCTAGGTGTATATGGAACGTTAATGTAAATATTGCTGAATTAACAATGAAATTTGCTCTTTGGCTAAATTCAAGTCTATTTTCTAGATATTAATGCACTGCTGGATTATCAGTACCGCAGAACGTTCGCAATATTTTATAATATTCGAATCATTTGTAACTCAAACAGAAAAAAGACATATAAATGCAGGTATGTAATATATTACGAAATGTATGTGCATGTAGGCATAAAAATAAAAATACTATTGTAATGTTTTTATGAATACATCCGTAAATAAAACAAGAAATAGTTTTTGTACATGTAAGTGAAACTGCATAAATTTTATATGAGTACAAAAGCCTATGTATAAATTAATGAAAAAAATATTTTTGTATTACTGTGTAAATACAAAAGCTCACATCAGTTTCTGAAAATGCAAGACATACGTATTCATGTATATAAAATATATGCATTCATATTTCCCCAAAAAGACATAAGGCATATGCAAATCAAGTAAATATAGGAAGCTCTGAATTACCAAACTCACATCAAACATTGGGATTCTAGTAGCAATAATTCATAGTCTACTTCTCATGTACACCTAAATATTCGCTACAAATATACACATACGTCAAATCACAGTTCAATCAAAGAGTTGTTGAATTTTTAACCCTGACGGTTTCTACATTTATGTCCCGAATTTGACATCTTTTCAACATCAACGAAACTTGGTCCTAGGTCAGATGTCATACAAATCAGATGCCACATCTAGTCTCGTAGAAACCATATTGTTTCTTAAAGTAGGAAAAATCCTATTTCTTCCATCTTTGAAAACCGACAAAAAAGAAATAAATAGTCAGAATTTTACATTTATCTTACACTTTCAAGTGCAACCAGCGTGTGCATGCCCCCTACGTGATATTTGAACAGAATTTTAACTATAACAGAGGCTTCAAGCAAAAAGATATCTGAGGTTATGGAACATCGTACTTTTATGTTCAAAAAATGTTTGCACTATGCATAAATACATCAATAAGCAGAAAAATAAACGTGTTAGAATACGAAACATTCTGACTTTTCATAAAATGTAACTTTTCCCGGTTACGTTGCCTATTTTAAAAGAATAACTATAACTATTTTTTAAGCTATAAGTTTAGATAAAAACGACCACAAATCTGTGTTATGCCACAGGGATTCTGACATAAATAGAAATTGATTATTTCTTGAAGTTTGAAAATGTACAGTGCAGTAGCTTTTAGTTACTTGTATACTACTGATAATTGGAAATGCTGTTGCGGGTCAATTATTACATTTGGATTGAAGAATAGTTGAAATTTAAAAATTCCCAAAGATTCAACATAATTCAAATAATTCCAGTAAAACTTTGTAGATAAATTATGCACAACAAAACTAATAAAATAATGTTATAAGATCGTACATTATATAAAGTTTAAAGTTTTATAATTTCTTTCACATTTAGATAAATCAAATAACATTGACTGATGTTTATTATTTTAATTTCTGAAATGAATTTAATTAAGAAACATTATCCCTCTGAATTTAAAAATAATGCATTGCTTAGTGAAAGAGTTAAAAGAAAGAACACTCGGGAAAAAAAAATGGCGTTATCTCTTCTATTTAATGTACTCAATTACATTAAGTATAACTTTATATAAATGAAGCAATAGTAATTAACTGAAATTATCATTGTTGACTAATTTAAATGGAAACATTTTTAAAGTTGACTTAAAAAGGATGCAAATAAATAATAATGTGATATTAATCCCATATGTGTTATATGGTATATGGAAAATTTTAGTTGTATAGCTTTTCCAATAAAGCAAACATTTGTCTGTATAAAATAGCCAATTAAATTAAATTTGTTATGTATTCTGATTTAAAAAGCAATTACTATTTTTCTTTTTCCAACTTTTTATAAACTTAAAGTAGGTCTTTGTTAACAAACTCTCCATCAGAATCATAACTTGCTTATCTTAACTAACTTTTTTACTAACTTTAACGAAGTTTAATTATTTGTTCTTACGTCTTTACATTTTGTGAAATATACTGAAAGATTAAAAAAGATAATTTAAGGAATCGGATTTAATTAAATAATTATCTACATTGTCATTCGTTTTGATATATTTATCCATTGAATGAAAAGAAACTTGCTGATAATCAAACATAATTATGCCTCTCAATAACGTATAGAACATAGGTTCTCAAATCTATACCCCAACCTTATGGCGCACTGAGATTGTTGAATATGTTACCGCTGCTGTAGGATCACAGTAACACTGTTTTAGTTTTCAATAAAATTCCATGTGAAACTTTTCTTATTTTTAAGGAAATAGAAATGATACCAGCACAAACTTAAATGCGACTGATCTCTTTCTTGCTTCGCGCATTCGCCATACTAATTTCCCATACCTAAGACAGAAGATCTTTAGAACGACATTGTTCTAAAATTCATTGTATCAGATGAGAATTCCTGAATTATAGTAGACAGGAACAAATTTCCATTCTTGAAAAAAGCAGCATATAAATTAAAATCGGCTTTCAGTTTCACATACTTGTATGAATCGCGTTTGACAATGAATATCATAAAATCAAAATACAAATCACGATATAAAAAACATGTTGTTGTTTATGCCACCTAATCGACAGTAACATCAGTTCAATGTCCACGAAATTCATTGGGACATTGATTCGGGACAAGGGCTAGAGATTTTTACGCCTGTAATTAGCCTTAGCTTTGAGCACCATGAAGGTGACTGTACGATTTTGCTCGGTTCCATCACCAAATCCTGCGGACGGTCAGGGCTTCCCCTTCCATCAACCTCATGAGAGGACTTGCGGCTCGATAGCTATTTACAGTTACACGCTGCCGCAAAGGCACTATACATTTACAAACATCCATTTTATCTATGGGATTTGACCCCAGTCCCTACGGCACTACAGTCAGCGTAGCTAACTACTATACAGGATGGGTGGCATATATATATATTAGCTTAGCTGCAAAACAATAGTCGATAAACAATAGCTAAAACTCACACAGACTTTGATATTTTTTATTTTTTATAAGAAATTTTTATACTTTGTAGAATATGTGTGCATTACATAATAATTCTTTTTGCACACGAATGAAAACGATAATTTTAATACGTTAAGATTTATTTTAAAAATTAATATTTTTTGGTACATAATGTGGACATGTATTATTAACTCTTTTGAACTACGAATACAAATTCACTGAATGCCTACCGTCCATTAGATATTCTAGAATGTTCTCTCTGGGGTAAAAAGTTGGAGACCTCGGCTATAAACATATAAAATAAATATTTTTCGTTTTTTTAGTTTATGAGAATTTTTTTTCCATGTAATATTGTCTTGTGAATATAAAGCATATTTTTCTCTTTCTAACAAACAAACATATATATACAGAGAAAAACAGAAATTGCATCTTAGAAAGCAAATAAATAATTTTCTTAACCTTTACATGAGCACATTGTTACTAATCCCTTCTGTTTTATTCCACTTAGAAAAGAAATCACAGCATCCGCAAAGCTTTCAAAAGCCTATTTTGATTTTTTTACAAAATAATTATGTTGCTTTTCATTGGAGAATTAAACACAGAAAATGAATTTGCCGCTTCAATTGTAAAATGGATGGGGAAAAGAATGAAGAGCTTTTAATCTGCACTTCTTCTAAAATTTACTGAAACCACACAACGAGGAACAAGACAGAGAAACTCAGATTTAATATAAATGTTTGAGAAGCAATCAAGGGAAGAAAGCATCTCATTGAAAACGAAAAAGATCATTTTTCCGCGAAGTGTTCAAGATTTTTTTTCACCCTCTTGAAGCAGTGTCACTTTTACTTACTGTTTTCACTCCATTTACTAGAATTGCTGAAAAAATGTCCACTTGGTTGGATCACTTTGAAGTACAAAATAAAGAGTGATAGTATACACCTAGAAATTTTTAAAAGTTTCAAATCGCTCTGCTAAGCCTTTTGCACGGCTAAAGGGTTTGCCAATTTTTTCCTACTTTTTGCCATTATTTTTTATTCCGTCTTTATTTCTAACTTTTTGTGACAACTCTTGGAAAAATTGCCAGTGTAAAAAAAAAGTATTTTTCTTCGTTCTTTTAATGGTATGCAAATTTTATTAGTTGCATGATATATAGTTTAACAATTCGCTTTTTTTGTCCCTTCTCTCTCTGTCTTTAAATTTTTTTTTCTCACTTATAAGACTAGTTGGGAAATTAAATATACACAGAATTTATGCAAGTAATGCATATTTCATTTAGATAACTTAATTTTTTTATTGTATACTTTTAACTATCTGTCAAGAATAAGGAAATTTTGTGTTACAATTAAGTCAGTAAAAAAATTATATTCATCTACATGATTTCACCTATAATAAACGTATAATATATGCATGGTGAACATGCTTTAACAATGCGTTTTGAGAATGATAATAAATACACTTCAACATAATATAGTTAAAAAATTATGTGTGAAGTCAATAAAAAAAAACTAAAAAGGAATCTTGATTTTTCCCCTCATGAATGCTTGATTTATGTTTCTTATATTTTTCAAATCAATGTATCAATATGTTTAATATAAATATATCAATTATTTGATTTGAAGTAACAGAAAACAAAGGTATAAAATTCTTATTCTAATGAAGTATTGATTTTGATTTATTATAGTTTCAAGCGGGTTATAAGATTCAGACAGACCTGCATTGTGTACGTTATATATATACTATATATACACATACACTCAGCGTATAAATGTTGTACACATTGATACATAAACGTTAAGCACATGTATATGCTTAATAAAAACGAATTTAGGAATCAAAACATGGTATGTAGTAAATATATTGACATATTATTGAACATTTTAAACAATATTGATTTTTCTAAAACTGGCTATGTTAATTCTCTTTCAACATAATTTTAGCTATAAAATGTACGTAGTATCACTTCATTAAAATTTGTTTTCCTTTTAAAACAATGTATATGAGTAATCACAAATCTCTACATAAATACATGTATCTTCGTAATTGTTATGCAAATATCTGTTTGTGATGTAAGAGAAACATATAATGTGAGAGCTGAAAAGGCTCTTGTTTTTTATAATTGTAGCTCTATCTAGGAATAATAAAGATATAAAAAAAATTGAGTATTCCAAATTAAGAGAATTTTCACATTAGGTTTTGATTGTCTTCAGTTTATTAAACATCCAATACCAAACATATAACTCTCTCATATGTATAAGGATATATATAAAGGTTCCTGATTCCTTCCAAATGAAGGGGGCGTCCATAATCAGCAGTTAGGCCGAGGCTGGATTCATCAATAAGCCAAATGTTTTTCCCCCCTGATACACTCCAACATGCTAAACGGGGTCGTCTCTGTACAGAAATAAACGGGACGTCAACCAGGCTCTCTCATGTAGTCATCTGGAAATAGAAACATTGAAACTTGGGCCCTTATGGCAGTACGAAAAGCTCTCGTGACATCTAAAAATCTACTGCACTCCTGATAAGTTTCAAAATGTTGGCCAAATATCTGAAAAGTGGCGCGCTTATCAGGAGGACAGAACCCAGGACCTTTGGATCCGAAACCGAGTAACTTAACCACTATGCGAAAATGATCCCTTCAGTCGGTAGGCTGTTACTGATTTATATAGATACCGCCGCTACACACTCCCCTACCAGTGAGTCGGTGGATATGATAACGAACGATATGGTTGTTATGGCGAGTGCTTGAGTTATTGCAGTAGCATCAATGGGGTCTGACGACTTTGATTGCTGCGTCTTGTGGGTCTGACGGCTTTGTTTGTTGTGTTATGTGGGTCTGACAGTTTTGGTTGATGCGTCATATGGGTCTTACAGCTGCTGTTGCTCTTGCGGCTGATAGATGGCGCCACGACAGTTCAGAAGGTTGCCTTTATTCTGAGTTCAGTCATGGTCACCAATGAAGTGGCAGGCTTATCCTAAGGACAGAACCCGGGACTTCTGGATCCAAAAATGAATAAACCACTATGCCAAAAGGATCACTTTAGTCCGAAGGCTATTACTGGCTTGTATAGATACCGCCGCTACCTATCAATCAATGTCTTCGTAGCTGTTGGAAGACTTTGAAAAGGTTTTCTTTCTATGGATCCGATCTACATAAGTTGCACACGTTTTTAGACATTAAATTAGCCTTTAGCAATTGTCCAGTCCCGCTAATTCACCACTCCTTGCAATTACCCAGATTTTGGAAGCCAGTAAATTTAGAGGTTCCTTATTTGAATTCCTTCCAACGTTTGAAAAGAAGACATCACAAAAATCTCTTGTCAGTGAACGGAACACAGAAATTGGTATATGTGTTCATAAAAGTTTTCCGAAAAATGCACATTCTACACGCAAATGAATGCTTCGTAAGCGATTTTAAAATTTTGTAACTTAGTTTGAAATAATTTTTTCCCCTTATTATACACTCAAGAGCCAAAAAATTAGAACCACCTGTCAATAACGAGTTGGTCCACCTTTGGCGCGCAACACAGCTTCAACCCGCCTTGGCATGGATGCCACAATTCCTTGGTAGATGGCCGGAAACAGATTGTACCAGATGTTTAAGCAACGGTCACGCAAATCCGAAATATTGCGAATTGGTGGTCTTTGAACTCTGAGATGCCGTCCCATGACATCCCAAATGTGTTCTATCGGATTGAGATACGGTGAGTTAGGCAGCTAGGACATTAACTGGAATTCAGCATCATGTTTCTGGAACCATTCCAACACAATTTTAGTCTTGAGAAACGGGGCGTTGTCCTGTTGAAACATTCCATTTCCAGCTGGAAAAACAGAAGCCATGTAAGGGTGCAACTGGTCCGTAATGATGTTCAGATACCCTGTAGCATTCATGGTCTGCTCTACCACAACCACGGGTCCCAGAGAAGCCCAAGAGAACGTCCCCCAAAGCATAATACCACCCCCACTGGCCTGTGTATGACCTACTGTACATTGAGGGAGCAACTGTTCGCCTGGAAGACGGCGTATCCTGACACGGCCATCGGCATGATGAATGTCAAACCGTGATTCATCTGACCAGGCAACTCTTCCCCACTGATCCATGGACAAGTCGCGATGTTCCCGGGCCCAGCGAAGGCACAGTTGGCGATGACGCTTGGTCAGCAAAGGCACATGAGTGGGACGTTTGCTGTGTAGCCCCATATCCAACAGTATCAGCTGAACAGTGTGCTCTGATACTATTCTACTTGGCCCTGCATTGTATTGGGCTGTCAGCTGAATCACTGTCTGGCTCCAGTTTTGCTTCACCATGCGAGACAGTCTCCTACGACCTTTTTTTTATTGCGTGTGGACGTCCAACACCATTTCGTCTACTGCTGGTTTCAACGTCATTCATCCACTTTGCATAAGTACTAACAACTGTAGATCGTGAACAACCCACGATTCGTGTAGTTTCGAAAATACTTGTTCCGAGCCTTCGAGTCATTACAATCTGCCCTCTATCAAAGTCGCTTAGATCCGCAGCCTTTCCCATCACACACAGAAGTAAGTGAAATAATGATTCTTCAGACTCACCAGCAGCAGTTAAATATCACTTCCACCTGATCACTTGCCTTCCACGTCATCCAGGCGATTTCATTAGAAAATGTAGGGGTGGTCATAATGTTTTGGCTCTTGAGTGTGTATCGATAAATGCGTCTAACTATAAAAAATTTCCTAATTTTGAACACCGGTGTAAATTTTAATCAAATATTAAGTAACATAGTATTATGAACTCCATAAAATTGATCTTTTCAAGCAAAAGTTAATAACCGTGACTAACAGGAAGTTGGTATAAATATTATTAAGATATTTTATCAATAAAAATAAAACTAAAGTGCATTATTTTAGTAAAAAAAAAACAGAGTTTGAGATTATAGAGATATAGATGAAATCAAGGATATAAAATATATCAAGAGATAACAAAAAATATATCAAAGAAAATTAGTAGCAAGGAGGGGGAGTTCAGACATGAATGGGCGTTTCGGTTAGACTTGATGACCGTTGTCCATTCCGAGAAAACCTATTAGCGTTCAAACATAAGAACTATTCCCAAAACAAAGCGACCTCAGACATTAGATGAGTTGGACATTACCGTTTTGTCTCTTCTTTTTTTTTCCTTTCAGGTAATTTAGAAAAAAATAGTCATTTCTTTTGTACTAGCTTGACCGTTATTCCTAGTTTTGATTTGTCTTATATTTTAAACAAAATAAGAACACATTTCTGTAAAATACGTAAAACATCTTTAAAATTA
Source organism: Trichonephila clavata (assembly GCA_019973975.1). Taxonomy (NCBI): domain Eukaryota; kingdom Metazoa; phylum Arthropoda; class Arachnida; order Araneae; family Nephilidae; genus Trichonephila; species Trichonephila clavata. Next base: position 222,622 of record BMAO01019804.1, on the reverse strand, counting down.
AAATTTCAAAAATATCTTTTCAAGTTTATAAAACTGATTGCGAATTGAAAGTACATATTTTAAATGCGTAATGATTTCTGCTTTCTAATTGCGGGTAAGATCAGAATACATTTTCCCTAAAAAAATTATGAATTATGAAATATATATTACAGTGACTATATATACCTATAAAATTACCAATTTTTTCATTATATTTTAGTTAACTTATTATCATGAGAAATAAAGTTTGATTTTCCTAACTTTGAGCATCAATGTACGTATTTGTAGAAATCAGATAGCTCACTGTCACCTGATAACCGTAGCACTAAAGCTGCATGATTCATTGCGAAATAAACGACATAACTAGAGAAATAATTATAGTAGTGGAATAACTTAAAACAAATTCATCACTTTAAAAATAAAATTATTTTTCTTCTTAAAATCTATGCACATAAATTCATATTTAAGGACATACGTATCATTCAATCAATTTATGAATTGCCAATAAATTTAGTAAATACTATATATTATATGAATGTATTTATTGTGATATAGTTAAGTTAAGTTAATTTTAAATTGCGTTTATTTTATAGTAGCTAAAATCAATTTATTTAAAAATACTAAATGAGATCTAGTGAAATACTAGTTTAAAATTCCGTCAATATTGGTCTGTTGAATTTTACAAATGTTTGAGCAAAAAGTTAATAAATTATAAGTAAAAAATATTTTACTGAAAAGTATATTTATATAAAATGTTGTTAGTGTTGTATTTTAACTATACACTCACTTTATAATTATTATCGTAATTGCTTGCAATAATGCTATTTTTTCGTTAAATATTTTTAAAAATGTTTTTTTTCGCCGTTTATTTTTAAATGATAATTGTGAATATTTTAATAACATTTTCAGATTTATTACAGCATTATGTTAAACTGAAATGTGGTTTTATTCCGAGAAAAATGTCAGCCAATAATTTGTTTCTTTCGTCTTTTTTGATTCATTCCCATGTAAAAATCAGTTTCATGTTTTAAGAACTATAGTAGAAGGTAGTTTAGAAACGCGCCAAAAATTGCAAAGATCCTACTTGACAGCTGTAAGTGCTCCCTTTTTCCCAGAAAATATTATTTTTATTCCGTGGAGATAAAAAAAAAAATACAAAAAAGTATGGAATAAGACATCAAAGAATGAGCAATTTTTATTTATTTATTTTTATCATGAATCACGATCATCCATCACAAATTGAAAAGAAAAAGATTGTGAATGCTGGCTTTCCCCCCCTACAAAATCATGAACCACTCCCACATGTGAACTGCTTTAAAAAATTGAAAAATTCTGAGCACATGGATGGTTGATTAAAACTCAAATATTATATACAGTGAATTACGTATTACCCTGAAACGCTTAAGCAAAATATCAGTTTTACACGAAATAATCCAATGGTTCCAATAAACTACTAAGGATTTTCAGGTAATTTTTTTATCTGAACACGAAACGAAAATCACTTAACACGAAAGTATTTCCCTTCTGGGAAATATCGAAAACTCCAGCCACATAGACGAGATTTCAGAGGGTTGTGAAATGAGAGGTCGTTTCATATGTTTTGTAGAAAGGAGTCTAGCTTGGTTATGAAATATCCTCGGAATAGCCTATAACACGAGTTACTTTCACACCCTCCATCCCTACAAATACTCTATAGCAGGGGTAGGCAGACTTTTTCAGGGTGCGGGCTACTTTTAATTTTTTCTAGGAGTAGCGGTCCGCCCAGTGTTAGTGGAACACACAAGGGTGGGAGGAGGAGTCCACGGGTTCGTACCCTCCCTCATAACCCTTCATTTTGTGTCCTATTCATTATAGTCCCATGTATATAGTACGTAAAATATAATTAATTATTTGATATAAGAATTTTTTTTATTTATTAATGTTAATTATTTATTCAGTAATTTATTTTATTGTTGTTTTTTGTTCACGACAATTGACAAAAAATCACAAAAAAAAAATATGTTTGGCTGCGTATTGCTGTATGATACGAGAATGGTAGACCTTCAAACCTGGACCCTCTTTCCCTTTTAAAAATTCTTGTGTGTGCTACAGGTGAGGTGAGGTAAGGAAAAGATTTTTATTATAACTTATTAATAAGGACGGAATATGTACTAAAATGTACAAAACTAAAATAAAAAAAAGAAATGAGTCTTACAGTAGTCGCATATGATGTGTAACATCTAATTTGTTATCATGGTAAATACGCAATAGTGACTTTAATCCTGAAAGAAATGTATCGGTTATGACTGGAAATAATTTTCTATCGAATAATTATATCTTTAATGAAAATTTTATTTAATTAACACAAGGAGTTATGCAGTTTTTTATCAAAAATATTTATTATTGTTCAATTTGGGGAAAAGCGGAGACAATAGATTTATGAACATTTAAGTATGACGCATATACTTGTGATTTCAAAGTATTTAAAAATCGTTGAAAAACGGCTTCAGTAACAGTACCACTGTTAGTTGTCGAAACATTTTGATTAGTGTTCATTTCAAGCTTGAGTTCATCTGTCAGAAAATCTATGAGTGGCTCAGCTTCTGGCAAACTGAAGTTAACGTTAAAATCACCACCCAAAATCATGGGAAGCGAGTGATAGTTTTTTTTTAAAAAAAGAGCAGAACCACCTTCGGTATACGGTAAAAGTACAAAATGCAGGAAATCTGTAATTTTTTTAACTGTTTGATTCGGAGAAATGTTTGCGACCACCAAAATGACAAGACTTGCTGGTATGTGCTGCAGGGGGGCGTCTTAATTGCTACTACAGTTGGACCCCCAGACGAGGGTAACGAAGAGACACCATCAAGCACATGCTTACAAATTAGAAATATTAGAGAAAATCAAAAATACCCGTTTACTTAATTAGATTTTTTTAATCGAGAAATCTTTTTTAATCACAATTAAAAGTATTATATTGACAGCAACAGGAATTAACCTCAAAGTATGGAAATGATAAGTACTTAAATATTTATTCATATAATTCCATATTACTTACTCCTATTTTTTTTAAGAATGATGAGCTTTGTCAGACGCTTAACAAGAAATATAATATTGTTAATATATAGTTTACACATATATAAATATATCTTCAGAGAGATTTCACACACAACGAACCCTTAGACTTTGACATTTGAGCGTAAGAATCACAACTTTATTCTGGATGAAGTCTAATAAGACTTGCTGGTATGTGCGGTAGGCGGGCGTCTTAATTGCTAGTAGAGTTGGACCCTAAGGCGAGGCTAGCGAAGAGACACCCCAAGGCACTGAATTGGTCAAATCAAACAGCGCGCGCTTCCCCCGAATTCCTGTTACGCATTTCCGTCCCGTTTCACGAAATCACTCCAACAAATATCCAGCAACCGAGAGTAAAGATGTTACACATCAAAAACAACACTTTTAAAACAGTGATTAAAGCAAAACGCAGGATACGAACTTAATAATAATAGCCCCAAATATGTTGTTGATGTTGTTGTTGCCAATCCTCCAGGGTCTGACGAAGTTGAGAAGGTCGTTGGAGCCCCAAATATAATTCTATAAAATGATATATTTATTATGAAACAGTTCAAAATACATTAAAAAATAAAATATTTTTTTCTGAAGATAGTTTTTGTTGTTATAGTCAGTAGAAGGCTTAGTCGGCGTACAGTCAGCCAACCTTGAATTTTTAGTATATAACTATTAACTGGTAAAATTTTCAAGCGGTTACCCCAAAATGTATTGGCGGTCCACCGGTCGATCGCGATTGACGTAATGCCCACCCCGACTCTACAGGTGCATTTCATTTCTCAACTGTTGGCTTTTGAAATTCGGTGACGAGTGCATCGCAGTGTGAGTATAAATCCGTAATAAAATTTATTTTTTAGCAATATTCTCTAACACGAAATTCTTTTAATATAAAATAAACAAAATATTTCAGTTCCCTCAGTTTCGTGTTAAACGATTTTCACTGTGTATATGTATCTTGCATACGTTTTATGAACATATTCATGAATAGAGTGTTTACCTGAATCAGAAGCCAAGTTTTTGGCAAAACTCAATTTTGGAAAACATGACAAACAAAACTCCAATGCCCAATCCAATGTCTTCCCCATATTTTCATCAAACTCTGTGTAGTGATTCAAGTTTTTTCTTCGAAATTAGGAAAATAATATATTTCGTGAGATACAAACATAATTTCCTCTTTTTAGAGGTATATGTATTTTTAATTACAATGCGGCAAAAATGTATCTAAATTTAGAATAAATGAATATTAAATCCCATCTTACAATTCTATTACTTTAAGTACATAGTGTGATTTAAAGCAGAAAAGTAATACTGAAAAATTATACTTTCTTAGCTTAAAAATCTTACCCGAAATTTAGGTGGTAACGGAAAATTAAAATTTGAAACTTTCAAAATTTTTACTGTATTACTGATTAAAGATTACTAAGCTCTGATTCTTTCATAAACAAGAAAAAAAGTTCATATTTTTTCTATTTTTTATCATTTTTATATTTAAAGCAATTTATTTGATACACATTTTTTTTAATTTTCCTTATTAACAATTGTATAAAACTAAAAAGGAAAACACCATCAAATGTGCCTTTCATTTTAAATTGTTAGCAAAGAAATATGCTTCTAAAAATTGTCGATTAATCTAAAATATATGTGTGCTCCAAGCTGTAATTGGGAAATGAGTATCTCATTATACCAGTAACTTAAAAATTAAGTCATAAATATTTAGTCCGTGGTAAAACGTTTTGAAAATACGAGAGTGGTTTCTCCCTACTTATTAAATCTAAGGATTTCGCTGTAAAAGTTCAGAAAAATCTTCCCAATTTTACTTTAACCAATTGATACGCCCAAGATTTAGTAGCCGATTTATGAGATTTACGAGGTAGATTTAATTGTACGTTTCAACTCAAAATCTTCAATAAAAACTCTTTTTACCTTCCATCGAGGAAATCTCAAGCAATTATTCGTCTCAGCACAATCATTATAGAATGAGAAGAATAAATACACAACAGGAGAAATCCGACTTCAACTATAAATATAACTGAGGCTCTGATAACATAATGAAGTAAAGTCCCTTATGGTTACTTGCTGGAGCAAAAACCCATTTTCACTTGCAAGATGGCCATTTCCTTTACTCAATGACAGTATGGCTGTAAAGCACAGAAATGCTCAAGTCATAAAATTTAAAGGTGGGTCATAAATACAACGGTTTTATTTTATTTAACGGGTTATGCAAGGCTTGGATGTCGAATAAATGCTTTTTTTTTGCTGTTAGTGGCTAGCCTGTCTTCCACGTGGAAGGATATATCGGCCGGGACATTTTCGATTATTTTGTGAGGTCTTTAAAGTCATGCGGGAAATCACCAGTAAAGTTTTTGAAAGAAGGTTAACTTCCCATTACATGAATATTACTGACAGTTGCAACAAAATGTTCGTAGAAACATTGGAAAGTATTTGTATTGGATAATTATTGCTTTTAATATTTTAAATTACCATTTTAGAGTATTACTGTGAGAAATTCAATGAACACTCTTTTAAACAAAACGCTAAAAGTAGAGGTCCCAGAAAAAATTCTAATATGTACTAGGAAATGAATGTAACTTCAGCTCCAGTTTTCTATTGGAGAATTCTAAAATAGTTGCCGTTTAGACATAACTCGCATTTCTTCAAAAGAAATGGGTATAAGTTTCCAAAATGTTGAAATGGAATTACTTAAAAAGAATTTCAAATTAGATATTCTAAAATATATGTTTAATATTTACTCAATCACTTTAGTTTGTTCAACAATTAATTTTTTTAAAGAAAAAAGATAATATTTTTTTTAAAGAAAACCATGAACTCTATTTAGAACTTTTTTGAAATACATGAGCTTGTTAAAGTGTATTTGATTTCATTTCCGTTAAAGAATATGATAAATGAATTTAGTTTACATTATGATACTCATTGAGGAATTGAAGGATCATTTTTAAAGAAATCAGTAAACTTCAAAGATTTTATTTATAATTATAGATTATATGGATATTTTGCGTGAATGTGTAAGTAAAAAAGTAAAGGATGAAAAAAATCAATGAACTTGTGATTTCTCATTGATTTCATTGTAGGGATACTCTTAATAAATATATTAATTGATTTTACTTTGAATATTTTTATACAATCACTGTACTCAGAAAAAAAAATCTGTTCTACAAGGAAAGAAAATAAATTGACATTTAAATCTGTACTTAAACATATTGTTTAACTAAATATTATTAATTATCCAATTAAAATGCACAAAAAAGCTGAAAGTATCAAAGGTTACACTCACACGCACAAATATATTTTATTTTCACTATTTTTTTTTCAATTTTTATTGAAAAGTTTGATAAACACTTTGCACTTTAAGACTGAAATGCTTGAACAAATGTAATGTTAGTCAAAACATGTTAACCATACATAATAAAGATTGTTATTTTATTTTAATGCAAGAATAAGCGAATCAGATGATGTTATCGTTCTTTTGTTGGATTCAAATTGTGACACGTGTTTTTTTTTTACTTTTGCTTCATATTAAGAACTCTGGAAGGATTGGAGGAAAGCAATTCCTGAAAAAAAACACTTCTAGTATAAAATCATTGTCAAGATTAGCTTTATGTTAAATTTGTCGAATTTTCAGTTCATAAATTTTAAAACAATGTTGAAACAAACAGTATAAGCTTAAGATATTTTTAGAACTACTTAACACAATTGTATAAAGTTAATTCGAATTAAATTCAATGAATGAAATGAATTTCTAAAACACAATACGCTGAACATATATTTTTATACTTCAAGTAATACGATACAATTTAAAGTAAAGCATGTCGAAATTTTCTAGGAAAATTAAAATTGATTGGAAACATAATCCAAAGAAAGTCGATAAGTTAATTTTTTAGCAGCAACCCATAATCTCCGCTGCCAACACACAACACTTTTAAACAAATCTCCAATTGCGTCCTACACACAGTTAAAATCCTTATTAAATAAAATAATCCTAAACGCAACCAGCCAGCAATTTTAATATCATGATTAATAATTATCCTACCTCACCATGTTCCTGTTGTTTGTTAGCACACAGTGTGATTAATACCTTGAAGCATCTTGATACAAGTAAGTTCTGCAGTAATCCATTGCTGTTTGTTTTCAAGACACTTCCACAATTTTCCCAGTTGGATGATATATATTCTGCAAGGCTGCTTTTCTATGCGGGTTGGGTCGACCTTCTATGGATGAGTAGTTTCCATTTAATCTGAGTCTCTTATATATAATCAGAGCTAATTAGAATATCTTCACTTAAATTGAAAGTAGATGACAGAATGGCCGATGCCTGCACCGGTATAACCACATTCTTTTCGTCTTTAATACCAGAAATGAAACAATTTGAGAAATCTGGGGGACAATTATCTTCCAAAATCATTTTAAATTAAAATCAACCACATTGCTTAAGGAAATTGAATTAATTATATTAGTTTCTATTCTTTCAACCAAGTTTGAATGTGGCAACGGTATTCTAATTTGGTTTCCAAAGAGTTATGTCGATGCAACGTTTTACCATTATTCCCCGTCTAATAAATTTAAAACAAAATGATGAGTCTTTCAAAATTATTTAAATTATGTAATTTTGATGCATTTTCATATCCACTAAAAATATAACTGATTAATTTTGAGTTTGTTGTTTTACTTAAATTGATTTTGAACACACACACACACTCACATGTGTAGTTTATTTTTAATTAAATTAATAATGAAATGGAGCTTTCATTTTGTATTAGATTGAACTTCTTTTAAAGAATAATAGAAATAAAGAAAGAAACAGTTTTTACCATGAAACTTTGAAGCATCGTTTCACAGAGTTAGCACTTTAAATATGCATATAAATTACAGTATAAAATGAATCAAGTAAAAAGCACAATACTTTATTTTCCAATACTTAATAATTTCAAAGTAGAAAGAACTCCAACTGCTTCCCATTAGTATTGTTAATATTTTAGCAACACTTGTTGAGCTTTTAGCTATTTAACTGTTAATGTCTGGGTATACGGCTCCGAGAGTTCCTCGAAGGGTTATCTGTGTACTTTTAATTAAATGTATAATATATTAAAGGGTTTTATGGTCTCTGACTATAATATATACATCAAACGATGAAAGAGAGAGAGAGAATCATGGAATTATATATTAAATATATTACATAGTAAGGTATATATAAAGCTATGTATATACCATTCCAGATATTCCATCTGTTAAACTGAGGTAAATACGTGAAATGCCTTTCTACGTGTTTCAAGACATATAATATATGTTTTAATATATGTTGAACGAATGTATTGATGTATCTAGTTCATCTAATGCAATTTGTTGGTACGTTTTACAGTTTGCTTTACATGTATTAATCAATTTTAAAGAAATAATTTTGCACATTAAGTATTATCATGTAGATATAACGCAATCCATTTTAAAGGTAATCAAAATTTTGATTAGGAGAATGCGTGAAGAGAAACTAAACTACTTTTAACATGCGTGAAATAAAAACTATTTACTTTTCTGTATGTTAAAAAAAGTGGTATTTATTTCATAAAAGGCTCAAATGAAGAGAAAATCAAGTGTAGCATAAAACAATTTCTAATTCGGCTTGGGAAAATAATTCTGAACGCAAAATTATGCAAATGAAGCTACCTTTCCCATGAAGCACAAATTAAAAAACCGTCTGTTACATCTAACTTTTTTTCAAGAAAAAGAGGCAAGTTTATAAAATAATTAGTTCACTTGTAATTACTGTATAACATCGAATATCTATGACAGCAGCTGTAAAACTTCTCAGGCGGAATAACCGTTCGTTTTAGTATCTCTAAAAGAAGAACATCATGACGTAAATGTCAGAAAAAGGATATCCGACTGTATCTTGACTCAGTTGGTGCCAACGTTGATATCATTAACAGTTTCTGCCTGCCTTGCGTGACTGCATTAGCAAACGAAATGTAGCTTAAGTAAACGGAATTTGGACAAGCACCCATTAAATCAGAAATCTTGTTCTCCTAAATGCGTAGGGTGTGTCAGAAAGGACTAGCAATATTATGTGAAAAGGACTTAGGAGGAGGAGAAGGTTGAATTAAAAACAACCCTCAAAATAGGAATAAATAAAATTTATCACTATTTATTAATAGACACATACTTCCTTTCAGACACATATTTCCTTTAAGATTTTATCTATTCCTTATCTCATATAGACATATTGTTCGAAAGATATGTACAATTTTACGTATGTGTGCTGGTAAGCATAAAACTTGTACTTTTATGCTGTAATTTTTTTTAAAAAACGTATTTGAAACTTTAGCTATGCATCTGTGTTTTAATAATTAGATATAGGCATATTCTTCCAACTAAAACATGCTAAAAGGCGATTGCAGTTAATTTTATAATGCATTTATTTAATATTGAAAGGAAATCTTATATTTAAAGTAAAATGTTCATCATATTTTAAAATAGAGATTAAGGTGTAGCCTGGGCTTTAAATGAGTTTCAAAGTATATTCTCAACAATGAGTAATTAAATTTACATCAGATAAGATGTACTGAAAAAATAGAGATTTTTTTAAAAATCATCAGCAATTATATTCTATACTCTTGTTCAAAATTAAGGTCACAGCCATGTTTCTCGTCATAAGTTTAAAATGCCTCCAGTAAATCTGATAGAATTTGTATTTTATATATTTTTAAGAAAGGGTAGTACAATACCGAAATTCAATTTAGGAAAGAATGTTGTTTAGCGTTAGTTTTTGCAGAACTACTGGATTGAGACCGCTCAAGCATATGAGAATTTTGCGTACAGTTTTGTGAATATTGCATTAAAACAAACAAACTAGTCTGTTTGCAGTAAGAATGATTTCTCATAATCGTTTAGATAGTTCCTTGAGATGGACAGCCGATGGAAGGCTTGAATTTGACCAGTTTTAAGCAGAGGTGGCTCAATGGATAGAAGTGGACCAAAAGTTGTCTGTTTGTTTCTTATGGAATCAATTCTGAACAAGTCGTAGTGTCGTAAGGAAGGTCATCAAGGGTTCTTACAGAACATCAGAATCTGCACAAGATCACTACTTGGCATCAAGAGTATGACTATATGGGCGGACAACAGCTCTTCATCTAGCTCGTGACCTTGCTGCTGTGTCTGGAAGAAGAATTTCCGGGCAAATAGTCTACAGACCTCTTATAGAGATTGGCCTTTACACCTGGTGTCCAGTGCGGTGCGTCAGTTTTACTGCATACAGCAAGAAAGACTGGAAATTGTGGAGCTGAAAACATCAATTGTGGACACCACGAGAATGGGGTCGCTTTCTTTTCAGTCACAGGTCGGAATGTACCACATAATGGGATTCTCATCAAGTCCTCACCTGGAGAGAAAATGGAGCTCTCTTTCATCCCTCCTATGCAACAAAAATTGACAGATTTCGTGGTAAAAGAATCCTTGTGTGTGGTAGCATAACGTGAGGCTGTTGTACGTTTTCGATGTGGGTACTGTCAACTCACAGAGCTATAGGGATGAGATCCTGAAGGTTTATGTGAGGTGTTTCTAGGTGCTTTGAGCCCCGTACTACATTTTTATGAACGATAACGCGCGGCCACATATAACATATTGTGGATGAATTTCATGAAGGAGGGGATATTCGCTGTATGGATTGACCCTAGAGGTCTCCAATTCACAATTTAATTGAATATTTTTGGCATGGTCAACGAAAAGCCATTTCTGAGCGTATCTCTCCTTCCAGGTCTCCTTGGGAATTAAAAGTCCCGCTTTTAGAAAAATGGGCTTTGTTGCCACAATTAATTATTGACATCCTCAGAAACAGTATGGTAGCTCGTTATGAGAACTGTATACCAATTCACATTGGTCACACTTCATATTAGGCAGACTTTTCTCGAGATAAATGGTTTATCTCTTATTCGTGATTTCACACTTTTTGATATGATTTGTATCTTAGTTCGCAATTTAAATCGTTTCCATATTGTTATATTGCTATATTCCTCCTGACATTGTAATATGTGTTTATTCCAAATTTTGTGACAGAACAGTAAATAGTTCATTATTTTTTCCAGATTTTATGTTTTTGACCTTAGTTTTGGACATGAGTGTATATAAATGCATAGTAATGAAAACTCAATACAATAAATTATTATATAACTTCAAGAAGAGAAGGTGGTGTATAAAGCTATAGATATATGTTGCATTGTAAGGGGTCTATCCGCGTTCCCATTAATCCTCTTAGGTAAAAAAATCTTTTTAACCGTGATTTAAGTTGAAAACCGCATTAGTTATTATTTAATATAATTTTTTTAATTTATACATATGCTATCAGTATTTAAAATCGTAGTTTTCTTTTGCAAGATTTTTATAAATGGGAAAGTTGTAATTTTCTGTTAATTCAGTAATCATTTTGAATACAGCCACAAGGCAAGTTCAATATAAGATATTTTAAATTCATATTAAGTAAGTAATTATTTGTTGGTTTTATTTTTATAATTTCGTTTTCATTTGAAATATGAAACAATGTTTCAATATTGTTAAAAATGCAATAATTAAACTCTATCTACAGCCATATATAATCAAAAGTTAATAGTTACTACAAGAATACCTATTATGAATTTCATAAGAGTTATCTTAAGATATCATGTCATCTCGAAAGAAATTAATTCAAAAGAGCACACATTTTTCATCATATTCTAATGGGAAATCTAAATTACTTCATAGTAATAAAAACTTATATTCCTTGACTTTTTATACAAGAATTTACTAATTGTTTTAAACTCATCATAGATCATGATTTAAACTTTCATTCAAATCATTTTAATACATTGCTTGAAAAATTATTTTTCCATTGAATATCCATAGAATCAGTATAAAAAATACATTTTATTCATATAAGTTCATTATAAGTACACCTTACGTTTGAGAAAAAAACAAATAACTTAAAGAAAAGTATTTTAAATTTAATTGCTGTATGTATCACTTAAATTTTATGTTTCAACAAATTTATTATATAGAAGCACATGGTAAATCTATATAAAAATGAAACGATCCACATAATACAAGTGAATTTGGAATACATCTATTGAAAACTTTATCCATGTTCTACTAGAAGGTTTTACGTATCTCAGATACTAGTGTGTCGCAATATCCCGTAATAAGGGAAATGGCACTGACCAGAAGCATCAATTTGCAGATTTCAAATTTAGCCGAGCTTAATGTATGTGTCCCTCACAGAGAGAATATCATTGATACGAGACACACAGGCAATGGGTTAGAAAGTATTGAACTCCTTTGGATAGTTCACATTACACTACATCATCAAAGATGAATTTAGCTACAAAATTAGACATTTTGTTTAGTAAGAAGTTTAAGACTGATTATTTAAATTTATAACCGAATTATACATTCAAAGTTAAATAATTGTGATATGGTAGTTCATTTTTTTAGTTTTATTGCTCTATTAAAAATATGGTTATTATTATACATTTACTCCTATCTTGGACGGATTGCCACCTCTTTATCAAATTGGTGTGTTTTCTCCCAAAGAAACTCATTTTTATTTTTGATCATGGATATATGTTCTGTCCTGAATTTGAAAATACTTAATTTTTTGTCAGTAATTAAATTTGTTGCTTACACTATTACTGGTAACACATGTGGTGTTTCGTTAATTGTTGAAAGTAATTATTAAAACTGTGTAAAAAATGTTTTGGAAATTTTAACCTTACCTTGAAAATCACTTTACAATCTTACTTGTTTTACAAAGCATACTCGTAAAAACCTCATAGATATATTGTATTGCTTCTTTTGTCGAAAAACAATGATTATCAAACAATGAATATCAAAAACATTTTGAGTAGTTTTCTGTTAATAGTTTTGATATATATATATATATATCACTGTATCTGGGAAAAAATATCATCATTATAATTAAATATACTTTCACCTAAAACTAAAGAAAGTAAAATAATACAGAATAAAAATAATTATGTTTTCCCTATTTCAACTATACGCAAATTTTTCTTCATCATAAGACCTGCAACGCCGACCTTACGGGAAAAAATGGAGTGTGACGTGCAATGTAGACCAAGAAGGGATTAAGGCTGATATGAAAATTATCCCAATGATATTTCAAATCACTTGATATAAACTCGAGCAAGGTGAAAACCTTTATTATTGAAATGTATCATAATATAAGTGGGTATTGTAGTATATATATAAAATCTGTTCTGTCTTGCTTACAAAATAAGAACCCTTATTTAATAAATAAAGCCTTTAACTCATTTTGTTTCATCATATAGTAAAAAAGCTACCTGTATATTTTACTGATCCTCCTACATAAACAAAGCTTGTATTAAAGCTACATATTTATTTAATTTTATCTTATTTGACACATATTACATAAGATAGTAAGAAAAAAAAATATGAATAGTCTGCAATGTTTTTGTAAACCAGAGAGTGGATAGTATTGCTTATTTTCGTACAACTTTTATAAGACGCTTCTAGAGTTTAAGTGCAATTTTAGATACAACTTTTATAAAATGTCACTTAAATGAATATTTACAATTGTAGAAAAATCCTTGCGCCGACAATAATAAACTCGATAGTTTGTTTCGCCTTTCGAGTTTATTTTTCGCTTTAATAAATCTTTGGGTGCTTCTATTGTGTAAGTGCTTAGTTACAATGTTTATGAGAATTTCGAATCTGTGGACGTTATTTTTCTTAGATAAAGTAAAGTAACTTTATAGATAGGAATTTCTTAGAAGATAAAAAAAAGATGTAAAAATGTAACACGGTATATTTTAAACAAATATAAGATACATTGACTGTATATAACGAGATTAGAATGCTTTATAAGATATATAATTTTGCCTGCTCAGAACTAATATAAAACAGATACAGAGTTATCATAAAACGGAGTTAAAATAAAACAGAAAAATATTAAAAACAACTTTTGAATTCAGTTTCAGTAAGAGTGATAAATATTTAAATACATAATACAAAGTAAATAATATTAACAAATGCAACGACGTACGAAATAAAACTCAAATCATAATATCTTATATTCAAGAAAGAAATGATCAAGTATTTAAATTATTAAAAAATCTTAAAAATTGCTGATTTATTACGTCTATGATTGTTTCTTAATTTTTTTAAACATCTTCAGTTAATAACTAGATGTTGTTCTATTATTATAGTTTTAATTTTAAAAATTTAATTTAAAAACTCAATTTCATTTAAAATTCTTATAATAACATCTGTATGGACATGCTTGGAGTTTAAATTTACAAAATGTAAAAAAAGCAAATTACATAAGGATCATACTTTTGCTATGAATCCAAAATGTTATAAAAATGACATCGGAATACTTTTGAGAAAGTTTTCACAATTTCAGACTTTGTAAATATCTGGAAACAATGATTTATTTTTATCCAGTCACGGTATTGATATCACTAAGAAGAATTAATTTCTATAGATGACTCTAACCTGGGGAATCAGTACTATACATAAATAGTATCTCCCAACTCGCACTATTTATAGATATGGATTATGTAGCACTAAAACAAATACATTCCTATAAATGTTTTATAACCGTAAAAATTATAATATATATAGACATAATTATAAATATACTCTAAACATTACTCTTATAATTTCAGTCTTTAATTTCATATTATTTGTATATAATTACTTCAGTAAAAATAATTTTATACTTATTGCTAAGTTTTTATTCAGCTTTTTTATCCAGCTATGAATATGTATTTGGATCATTGAACGTGTACAATAAACTTTGTATATAGTTCTTTTCTCTATAAGCATTTTAGAATACATTTTTAGGTATGTTGCCTTTTTATTTATAATGAATTTTTAAAGGTTCTCTCCGTAATATTTCAAAAGATTTCTCTCAGTATTATTAATATAAAGAGGAAATTTCTAGACCAATTTAAAACTGATTACACACCCTTTTTTATTACTTAAATGCTGTCCTCAGTTATCCTTGTTTATAATACTGCAGCATCATTTATAAATACACAAATCTCCAATAATAATTATTTTATCTTTAATTTTCAAGTCACACATTTTAGTCTCCGAAGCAGAGTTTATAAAAATATAATTTCATTTCTTTAACATTCCTAAATTCATGCATTAATGTTCTTATTTTGTAAAATCCTAAGCCAAAACATATTTAATTTCATTGGATGCACATCTATTTAGAAATAAAATTTAACAATGTTTTATTTATAGTAAACAAGCTATTCATTATGTATACTTTTATTTATTCTGTATACATGTAGCGACAATTTATGATAAAATTAATACCAATAATGCAGAATATTTGTATATTTTTAATTAAATTTTTTATAACAATCATTTAGGTTAAAATATATGCTTCTGTATTTTGATTATTCATAGAATTTTCTCAAACTATTCGTAAATTTCCTAAATGGAATAGCCATCGGTTGTTACCTTGAGTTGAAATAATCTATTATTTATATATAATACAATTGTGGAACAGTTTCCTTTCAATGGTTCCTAAGAAAGATATCCATTCTTCATTCACCCAGTAATGCAGAAAACTTTATTCCTATAAAATTTCCAATGCAGCAAAAAGTAGGTATAGTATTTCTCCTAGCCGATTAATATAATCCGTACCTTAATGGAATTTTAAAAATCCCAGCAGTACATATAGATAGAAAAAAGCAATTTATTTCATTTTCTTTATTCAAAGAAAAAGTCAAAATCATCCATTTCTTTGTAATAGAAAAGGAAGTAATAGTTCTTTCCCATTTTAATAACATATATCAATAGGATACATTTCATAATCATTGCACTTTTTCAAATGCATTCCCACTTGGATAAAAATAACATCAGAATATGCTTACGCATTTTCACCCCGTTCTAAAGTAATAGTATGGTCTTCACTTAATTTTAAAAATGATATATTTATGTTCTCCCCACACGTCAATGGAATTGTAAGTGCTTAATAATTAGCACAAACCCATTCAACACTACTTTGTCCCCTTTTCGAAAGCATTATCGAAATTACTCATCTTGCTCAAATAGCCGAGCTATCTCTTCTTGTTTTGTTTTATTTTATTCCAAAACTTTTTTTTATTTTAGTGAGGGACTGCCGTCAAGTAACGGCTTCTTCTTGTTGAGTTAATAGGTTCGAAGCCCCCATTTTCCAAGTTCTTTTTTTCCCCCACCTTTTTTTTTTATCCTGGGAGAATTTTTGAACAAAAGGTACTATGTCCATCGGTATGAAGATATTTTAAACAGTTTTATTGTGTTATATTGTGTTATAATGGCACTTGGGTTGAAAGTGTCTAGATAATTTCGGAAACATATGATGATTCTAACTAATACAAGATCAATATATGCATATTTTTAAATATGTACTAATTATCTTAAATTATCTCTCGAAGTATCTTAATTCATTAAGTTCTTGAGCCCTACAAGACTTTGCAGGCTAATTAATTTGTATTTTAATGACCTAACGGGAACTTACCGTGAATTTATCTTTCAAAAACTAAAAGGTTAGTTTTTAAATCAGGATGATGCAATCTTGCATCACCTCCTTATTTGGACCAATCAAGAGAAGTTTTTAGTATATATATATATATATATATATATATATACATATATATATATATATATTCAACGTCCAATATATATTTCAATATTTATGTATTCTAAAATTTTCAAATATTTGATGAATTGGTGTTATTTTTATCCGTCGTTCATAACTCAGATATTAAAAGAAACTCTAACTCATAACCCCTATAATGCAGTAGTTATTAAACAATAATATTCTTAGGGTATAACATAATATATTATATCTTACCAGTTATCCTTTTATTAGTTAAAGTTAGTTTAAAACAGTAAATATTAAAGTTTTCTAGTATTTTATTTGTTAATATTTTATTTACAAAACTGTTTGGCGAAACGTAAGATGTTTGGATTAACATATACATACACGCATATTTTAAGAATACATTTTACTTTTTGATATAGGTTCCTTATAGAGATATATAATATATTCAATAATATGTAAATAAATGTGAAAGCCCGCATTGATTTCCAGATTAAATAATTTTATAAGTTTTTATTGCTCCTTTTAGATTGAAATAAATGAAAGAGAAAATACATGAAATAACTTATTAAATTTCATATATTTATTTAAAAACCCATCAAAAATTATCAATTTATTTACAATAAGATTTTCGATTCCTAACTATTTCTACATGGAATATATGAACTTTTATTCTCATGTAGCTTTCTTTCAGAGTTAACGTTGTTTGAACTCAATTTATATTTTCTCGTCTAGAAGTGTACAAAGAGCCTACACCAATAATTCAGCACTTTATGAAATCACGCAGATCGAATTGACCTTTCTTGGGCAGTGAGAATTGAAGCATTATGTTATAACAGACACGTACTCACAAACACACACGCACAATAAATTGCCAATGTTATGTCGTAAATTAGTCGATTCGACATAGATGGAATAAATCCACTATTTTCTGCTAGCTAAATGCGACTTCCTTTATTAATCCACATTAATTATTAATGTTTTATATATTAATACACACACAAGTATACATATATACATGCATACACACATATACAGTCGACTCTCGACAATTCAAAGTTGGCGGAACCAATGAAAAACTTCGAATTATCAAGAGGGTAGAAAAAAACTCCCAAAATACACGAAGATAATTTTTGTTCTAACACATTAAAATTTGAAACTATGCAATAAAACAACAATTGCATATATATATATATATATATATAATTATTTGAAAATATTTATAAAAGTACATGTTATACAGTACAGATATTTTTAGTATAAATATTATACAGAATGGCTGACAGCAGGTGCGGTCGGTCTATTGTCCCCCTGGAGAAAGAAAGCAGTAAAAGTGCTTTTTCACCTGAGGAACTGGGAAACACTAAAAAGGAGTAGCAGTCAGATGGTCATAAAAGGGGTTACGTTACATGTGGAGACTTGCAGAGAGAATACAACACAAAATTTGTAAGCTCCAACCTGTTTGCTGCATGACTGTACATGCTAGTGAGTGTTCGAATGGTCGAGAATTTTGAAAGATAGCTTCAAATTATCGTGTGTTGTAGTCTGTCTCTCCACAGATTTTCCTTCGAAATATTGAGTGTACCAAAACGTTTTGTTTTAGTTCGACATATCAAGAGAGTTTTTCTAAGGACTGAACATACACTTCGAACTAGCGAGAGGCTCGTATTATCGGCTCGTATATATATATATATATATATATATGTTCTTATTTGAAATTAAACGCCTTTCTATGCCTCTTAATTGCTTAGCATTAAGTAAGAATTATTGTAATTTAGTAGATTATTAATGTGTGTGGGTTGGCTTCCAAAAGTTAAGGTACATTAAATGTTTTGTCTAATTTGAAACAAATAAACATAAGCATTAGAAATTTGAAAAAATTGTGCTCCGAACAGTTAATTTTAGCATCAAATATCATTTAGAAATATAGAATCATACTTTTTTGGCCAAGTAATTTCCTTGTTAAAAATATGTTACAAATTTTTCTGAAAGAAAAAAAAAATGGGTTTTAATAAGAAAGGTGTGCGTGTGTCTATCCTTACTAATAATCCATTGGTGGCATTAAATCTTCATAATTCCAATCAAGCGTTAAATTGTAGGTGCTTAAGAGAAGTGATTCGTCCATACGATGGCAAAATGCCTAAGGAGGCTGTTCCCTGTCTCATGCTTTGTGGTACATATGCTTTACGACCACTTCTTATTCGTTTATTGTGCAGTGGTGCACAAAATGTACCACTTGTTTGAATGCCTCACAAATTGATGCTAGATTGTACATTCTCTGAACACCCACAGAGATCAACTCCTAGCAGTTTCAAAAATTTCCAACAGATGTCAGAAACTAATTGTGTGCAATGGGCTTATGCAGGAGTATATTCTTTGATCAGTTGTGAGTTTGTTGAGTGGTATTTTTTGGAAGTGACTGCGTCGTGTGTTTTTAAGTGTAAATGAAAGTGTAATTCTTGTGATATTTGACACACACAAATTAGGTAAGTACATATATATATATATATATATATATATATATATATTGTAACTAAATAAGGCAATATTGCAGTAATTAGTACCTCACATGTGCATTGCTAATATGAAAATTTGAGAGTCCAAAAAATGTACTACCACGCTATTGAAGGCCATCTTCCTTACAAATACAAAAATACACACACACACATTCCGCTTATTTTTTTGCAATAAGAAACATGTTTGTCGTACGAGATAGATTTTTTGTAAGTTACATTTTTTTAAATGATAATAATATTTATTAAATAATAGTACAAACAAAATTACTCAAATGTCCTGAATGAGCTTTAGCGCTCGTGTTCATTATAAAAATAAATACAACGAATATACTTATTATATACGTTGACTAAATAAAAACTATAGGTAAAATAAAATAATATATATAACAGATTATTTAAAATTAAAATTAACATTAGGTAATTTAGGAGTAAACTAAAACAAGCTTACAACATTAGATTAGGAAAAACTGAAAATGTTTTAATATACAGGATGAATAACAGTATAAGATGAAGAAATGTATTTATTTATTTTCCAAATATAAATTAACTAGCTAAAGCTACCATTGTGTCTAAGGAGGAAAAATCATGTTTTCAGAACGTGCGTTTGAAGCGTGTGGTGGTACAAAATATGTACCACATATTTTCTTCAAACTTTGAAAATCCTTTGTTGAAAGTGTTTAATATTATTAATATGGACTACCTTTTGCTCAATAATTATAGTTTTGTGAGGTCTACCTAAAATATTTGTAATTATTTCCCTCTAATGAATTATTTTTGTCAAAAATTAAGCGCACGAAAGAGTTATGTGCAAGTAAAGCCAATATTACATTTCAAAATGAAATAAGATTTGATGCAGCTTAAAAATTTTATTAATGATTAACAATGCAATAAAACGTATTTTTGTTATCAAAATTTGGATAGAATCGCAGTTACTTTCTACAAATATGGTGAGCAAATGAAAAATCCTGCTTTTATTTTGAAAATGAAAGAATTGTAACCTAAAAGCATGAAATAAATGAAGGATTTTTAATGAATTATTTTTTGGACATTTTGAAAACAACTGTTAAGTGTGTCGTCACAATTTGTGTTTCCAAAAATGCAAAAATTTTAGGTCATCCCTCCTTTATAAGGAAGAAATTTTATTAATTGACTGAAAGAAAATCAAGATCAGCAGCAGAGTCATTGAAATCATCTGTTTCATGTTTATCATCCTTTTCCATGCCCACTTTTTTTAACAAAATTGCATGTATTTCTTCAACTTCATGATGAGTATAGAATAATCTTTCTATTTGTATATTCATTTAAAACCTAGTCTTAAAGAAGTGGGCTGGATTTTATTTGCATATAAATAATTAAAAATCAGGGAAATGACAAAACATATTAAAAAGTTATAGGTTTTTAGTAACAGTTCGATTTAAAATAAGAATCACAGCACTAATGCTTTGTCTTTGTGAGGATCAGAATATTTACACTTAGGGGTATATATATCTTCGCCTTTTATATTATTTTTAAACACATATATATAATAAATGTTTATTTTTTTTATCTAACCTACCTCTTTACGGGATTATAACCTAGTGCTGGGATGTAGAAGTTCAAAAATATGAACTGCGTGCAGTATGAGGGAGGAAGGAACTATATATATAAAACTATTAGAAAATTCAAATTTGATTCGTCTAAATAATAAATCGCTAATTTTTATGAGGTGAAAGATGTAACACATATAAAACTCTATACATCCCTATTAGTTGATCTCGCTTGAGTCTACTACTATTGAGTCTGAGATATTCTGTAAGATTAAATCCAGAGATTGAGCTGGCAATTCCAGTCGCACTTATCCATGGCTTTCAAGATATTTATTAACAAAATTGACTGGTTGAATTTCAGCCTTATCAACCATTAGAATCAATTCAACCTTATTTACAACAACAAATTCTGGGGCATAAGGAAAATCTCGTCCCGAAGTTTTATAGACGTCATATTTCGTTCATGGTCGCTTTTAGGTCAATCGGCGCCCTCAGAGAGAGAGATTGCGTCTTCCTTATAACTGTGTCTTTCAATAATATTGTACTAAAGGTATCATGTTTTTTGTTCACAGCTAACCAACCAACGACCTGAGTCCCTCTTCAAAGTAAACCGGAACTCGTCTGAACAAAATAAAAGCTCATTGCTGTCTTGTCAAAGTAATGATATTTTGCAATTGTAAATGGGCATTTCTATTATGTCGATTACACACAAGAAGCACAAACAAGTGATTTTCTTATATAGAATTCTTGGTTACGAAGATGTCTGTGTACCTTTATGGTACATATCATCTCCCTATTGCGGTACAAAAATCTCAAAGGAGTGTTTCGACTGAGGTGCAATATTTTTTCTCCTTTTCGCTGATTGAACTAGAAAATGATCTCGCACAGGAGTTGTAATCCAAAAGCAGTCCATAATAGATTTTTTCAGATTCAAAATGCTTCCAGATTCTTTGAACTGAAATACGAAACATATTAAGATGCCTACGAGAATCAACTTGCTGTAGTATATTACTTTTTATCCCTCAAATTACCTGTCATCTTTACAATTTATAAAAACTCTACTTATTTGAAACATATGAAATATTCAATAATACATTTAATACCAACAATGGTGAATAAAAAATTTTTAACAAATTGCAAAAGAAGCGTATTCGGAGTTACTCTGACTTTCTTCAGTGTTCAGTCCTTTAAATAATAGTGATGGGTGTAATAGTTTCGCAAGGTATTTTTGAAACTGCGTATAAGCATACATAAACTAAATTTTTCACATTTATTTTCATTTTCTTAAAAGTAAATGTCAAAAAAAAAAAAAAGATCTGGTTCATATTTTGAAGGCTAATATGTATATATGTATGTATGAATATATATATATATATATATTATAATAATAATAATTCACACTAATTCTCTCTTGAGGGCTTTTTAATTTGTAATGGTCTGAATTATCCAGTAATTTACGTATTTACTTTTTTAATTAATTTTTAGTTACCCGTAAATTTTAACACTTAAAAAATATGTAGTCAGTGAGTTTAGATTATTCGTCTGTATAATCACATCTTATGATACCTTTCCACCAATCGGAAGAGCCTTTCGCGGAAATCATGCGAGTCTAGGAACTTCTAGTTCGCTTTTTATATTTAAGGTATACGACTACCCTAAAATTATGAATTTTGCCAAAAATTGACACATTTTTTATGATTTTATTTCATACGCCATCTTATTAGATTTATAAAAATACCAAGTTTATCATTTTTCGTTAACTAAAACAAAAACTACAAGTGTTTTAGTAAAAGCAGATGCCATTACTTTAAGCAAGATGTCATAAATTAAAACGCATTTTACTCGATTTTTTTTATATATACTCAAACGGAGCCAGCGATTGCTAAAAAAGTTTTGAAAGTAATTAACTGAAGTTGTTTCTGTAAGTTCTGTATAATAGTAGAATTATTTTAACCTTCACATTTATCAATCACTGTTTTTATTACAAAATTTACAATCCTTTATGTTAACATAAACACCATTTTCTTAAGCAATTACATATAATAAAGTGCTCTAGTTTTTGTAAAAAAGAAAATATCTCTTATCCTGAAGGTCATTTCAAAAATGAACACAGCAACACATTAGAATGAAAAGAAATTGAAAATTTGGTCATAAAACTTTGGTACAGAATGGGCCGCGTTTATGCTATTTTTTGTAAATTTTTACCTATTTTTTTCCCATTTTAGTAATAATAATTTCTTTTTATCTTCTAAATTTTAGCATATTTTTCTTAAAATGTACTAAACAAACCTAAAAATAACAAATAAATCCCCATATCTCAATTTTTTTAAAAAAAAAAGTTGTCGCAACCAGTTGGATACCTTAAGACTCTGTTTCTTGAAAAAGTTGCCGCCGCTTCTTGTTATTGTAATCATGTTACGCTAATTCCTGTCCTGTGTTTGGGAAACTGCTTATCTGCGTAGTTCCATAACTAAATGTAATAAAAAATGGATTATCTC
This sequence comes from Trichonephila clavata, assembly GCA_019973975.1. Taxonomy (NCBI): domain Eukaryota; kingdom Metazoa; phylum Arthropoda; class Arachnida; order Araneae; family Nephilidae; genus Trichonephila; species Trichonephila clavata. Next base: position 199,440 of record BMAO01019804.1, on the reverse strand, counting down.
TCAACAGAATGATTTCTCATCAAATCAACAACATTCACATCCACCGTAAAGTAATGATCATGAGTAATTAAAGTAAATAAAGCCACCACGAAATCACGATATATATATATATATTTATATACATGCGTTTGATGTATGTGTAGGTGGGTGTATTTGTGTATGTGAGTAAATTGAAATTTACATTAATTTTACTTTAGGATATATATATAGTTCATGATATGTATCACCAATATAAGTAATTACGATAACAGAATTGAATGTTTTAGTTCTGGAATATTACACTATCGAAAAATGAGATATAAGAAAGAAGTTTAAGTGAATAATCCTTCTCGGAGTACATTGCATAAATGGTAGATATTACCCGATCTCTAATTAAAGCCACTAAAGATCCATTACGTAGAGGGACTGATCCTCCTTAAACCTTTTGAGACTCAAAATGTTCACATTAGTGTGGTGTGGAAGTTTGGAGAGCATTATCCACACATCTCTTGACCGTGGTTTAAAATGAAAAGGTGCGTCACCAATACCAATAGTGCAGCTTCAAAAAATGAGAGAATAACAAAACAGAAGTGTAAATATTTTGGTATTAACGCTTATTAATATAATCGGATAAAGTTATTAAGAAATTGCGTTTCCTACACAGTGCTAAAACTCTAATAGGTAAGCTTTACTGTTAAAACATTGATTTTTTTATCTTTTGTATATTTACCAGATCTACAGAACTCTCCAGAAATGATATTCAAATAGCGTGTTCTTGGTATATTTCAACAATATTCTATATCGTCCCAAAGCAAAGCCTCCGAGTGTTGCGTGTTAGGACAACTGACAGAATTCTTGTTTTGTCTGACACCAACAGATTGCGTTATAGAGAAAAGCTTACCACTAAAGACGTTACTGAAGCTTGTTTTGTAGCTGACATAATCGATTTCCATCGCGAAAATGGCTTTTGTGTCAAAAATTAAAGCGACGTGAATGGGCTTCACAAACGCAAAAACTCAATCTTTCAATTTATGAGTAAGTAGGAATGGGTGGGTTAAGACCCTTAACTTTTCACATAAAATTTTTATTATACTAAAAAAATTTTTTCAAAAAAAGTAGTGCAATTTTTTTTTAATTCAAGAGATTCTTAACGAGATTTATAATCTAATTCTATAACATTCTATCAGCGTTATTAATGCGTATACATAGAGTAGCATAATGCTAGTGGATTACGACTTTTAAAAACGAGAGTAAAAACCTATTTTGAATAGGATTAAAAATTGATTTGTTGCTGTGTATTCAAAAGAATATTCATTTATTTTAATTAATTCTCTTTATTTTTGTGATAAATTTCGATTATTAAAATACTATTTTGAAGCCTATAAAATGTAATTTTTATCAAAAAATAACTATTTTACTCATATTTCTTAAAACGTACATAATGGCTAAATTAAGTATTGAAACAAATGAAATTTTCACAAACATTTGAAAGAAAAATAACTCTTTAATTTAAATAAAGGGTTTTTCCTACATGTCATGTCTGATGACAAAATAAAATTGAAAAAAGACTCAAAATTAAGTTGAATCATATTATTAAATAACTATAAAATTGTACTTCTGAGGTGTAGTAACTAAATACATTTCTTAAAAATATTTAAAAAGCAAATATATTATTTAAAACTCTCTGCATAAATTCCTTAATAATTTAATGGGACTCCTATGCATTCATTCTATAATCATGTCCAAAATTAAGATTACAAACATAAATTCTTTGAAAACGGATGAACCATTCACTTGGTTGTCATGAAATTTGGTACATAGACGTTTTACAAAGTGAGGAAGAATATAGCAACATAAAAATATGAAGATTTTAATTCTGATTAAAGATACAGGGTCTTATCAAAAAGTGTGAAATCATGAGTGAGAGATGAAACATTTGCCGTGGAAAAAGTTTGACTAATATGAAGGGAGATCACTGTGAACTGCAATAGCTGACGTACTGTTTATGAGGGTGTAAATAAAATTTGTGGAAACGAAGCCCATTTTTCTAAAGTGGGACTTTAAATTCCTGGGGTGACCTGAGAAATGGTTTTTCTTAGACCATCCCAAACATATTCACTAGAATTGTGATCCAGAGACATCGATGGTCAATCCATACAGCTCCTTCATGGAATTCATAAAACATGTGAGTTCTGTGGGGCTGCGCATTATCGTCCATAAAATGTAGTCCGGGTCAATAGCACCCAGAAAAACCTCACATAGGCTTCCAGGATACACACAGGCTTCCGTCCCTATAGCGCTGTGAGTTGGCAATACCTGCATCGAAAACGTACAGTGGTGTACGACTACCCAACATTATGCTGTTTCACACAAGGACTGGTTTGCCACCAAATCTCTCGAATTTATCCAGGTGAAGACTCGCTGAGAATCACTTTGTTTGCTATATTTCGACTTTTCACTGAAAGGAATACACCTCCATTATTATGGTGTTCCCGATTAATGTTTTCAGCTCCACGATATATTCGGTTTTTCCTTCTGGATGCATTCGAAAGGACACACCAGATTGGACGCCGGGCGTTAAGGACAATCTCTACGAGACGATTGTAGATTGTTGTCTGAAAATTTTTTTCCAGACACAATAGTAAGTTGAAGAGCCATTCTCATCGTGTGCTTATTGCCAAGCCGTGATCCTGTGCAAATGTCAATGCTCTGTGGCGACCTTGTCCGACTTTCCTGGTGACAGTACCACTTGTTTAGATAGGACTCCATAAACGGGAGACCACATTTGGGTCATTTGTATCCATCGAGCCTCCTCCATTTGAGATTGGTCAGCTTCAAGCCTTCCATTGGCTCTTCATCTCAAGGAATGATCTAAACGATTATGAGAAATCATAATCACTGAAAATAGACTAACTTGTTTGTTTTAATGCAATATTCGTTAAACTGAAGGCAAAATTCGCATATGCTTGAGCGGTCTCAATCCAGTAGTTCTGTAAATACTAACGTTAAACAACATTTTTTCTTAAATTAGAGATTGAAATTGTATACTGCCCGTTTTTAAAAAGATATAAAATACAAATTGTATCAGTTTTATTGGATGAATTTTACAATTAGGGTGAAAAATATGTTTGTGACCTCAATTTTGAACATAAGTATATTATTTCAACCTGAATTTTGGACATGAACTTTACAAGATTTTTACAAAAACGTCCTTCCATTTTTTGCCATTCTGATATGAGTATTTCTCTATGCTTATTTTTGCTCGAAATTTCAAATTCATGGATTCTATGTTCCAAATGAACCCAAAGCTCAATGGAATTGAGTTCTACTGTTCTTCTTTGCAAAAGATCTGATTATATGTGGATAGTTATATAAAGTCTAAAGTCTACAAATATGAGCATTATGTTTTTGGCCTTTATTTTGATAAGGCTTGAAATTAGGTAATATGCCAATTTTTGTGCATTTTGTTTCAAATTCTGTTTAAAAATATTTAAATAAACCTGTCCATTTTTAGTTCAACTAAATGCAAATACCGCAAAAGTAGCAGTCCTACACCTCCACACTATCTAGCTTCATTTTCTTTGTTTTGCAGTAGGAGTAAGATTCATATATAATTTCTAGTTCACACACACACACACACAGTATTGAGTTTCAGCCATTTCATTTGCTATCCATCCATTATTATTGAAAAAATTTACTCTTATTTACAAATAAAACCGATTTTGAAAGTGTGGAGACTTTTGAATATTGTTTTCAGTGAATGCAGTTGCAACCAAATTTTGCTTTATTCTAGTGAAAACCTTTTTTAAATACTTGTCCATGGAAATTTTACTTTCTTAAGGTGACAGTTAGTCAGAACATGAAAAACGTGCAATTTTATAATTACTGAGCATAACTATTCAAGTTATTTTTAAACTTTCTTTAGTTTTATTAAATCATCAGATATGACATTCAAGAAAAATATATTCATTTTTTTCTCAAATATTTTTGAGAAATTCCTTTGTCACAATATTTTTTGAGACAATCTGATTTATATAACATGGAGGAGCATATAAGCTCCAGCAGTAAATGTAGAAAGCACAAACAGAAGATAGTTGATTACTTGATCTATAACTTTTAGATATAGTTTTGTAAAATCTGAAAAGTTTGAATAAAATAAATTAACATATTTTTTTAAAGAAATAATCAGCTGTACGTTTTTATTCGTGTTACATTAAGCCGATGGCACTCAGATTTATTCTGTGTAGAACATATAAACAAAATTTGAGAACATTCCAAGTATATAACAATTTGTTTTTGTAGTATTGTCCTCCAGAACCACAATTTAATTTCTCTCTTTCTCAATCCATATATATATGAGTGAGTGAATATTAACGTCGCATTATTTTAGCTACAAGAGGGCTTTTGGCGACGGACTGCGTAATTTTGAACTATGGTCAAGTGACGTGGACGACACTTGAGCTGGCACCCCCTTCTCCTAACTACCTACCACACCACACCAACAGGAGGACTTTTGAGCTCTCAACAGATTTAACGTGCATCGCTCCCCTTCACGGCGGGTCTTCAGTGATACTGCTTGACCATTTCGCTAAAGCGGCCACTCCACATATATATATATATATATAAACATAACTACACTCTCACGTATATATTTATACAATTACATTGATCAAGGTTCGGAGAGTTTATGCGAATCAGTCGCAAAACACAAGACAGTTTTTTAAGAGCGATGAGAATTTATTGTCGAAAAACCAATCCTTTAAATGCAGGATTTAGAAACAAAATTAGCAGAATAAATATCAGAAGGTCTTCACATCTTCTTTAGCACTCAGACACAACTATCAGTGTGTGTATATATATATCATTTTTGTTCCTCTAGTGAATAAAATTATAGCTCTAAAACTCAACGTGGCTATTTTAAAGAATAAACTATTTATAGGTACAAGCCATATATTACTCACACTTTTTCCGGGACATTGAGTTTTATTAAATTGAACATTTCCTTTCTTTTTTTCTATAACTGTTCATTAAAGAAAATTTCCATTTCCAGAAGTGCAAAGCAAATGAAAGAGGAAACTCTAATGCATGCATGAATTTTTATGTCTTTATGAAAAGCGGTTTAAAATTCAAGAAATAATTAATTTCTTAATAGAGATAGCTGGCCCATACCACATTCTTCATTTCCGAGGATGAGATTAAAATTCTGAAATATGTTAATGAACTTCAAAAGACTTTTCTTTCATCCCTTGTGGAACTTTTATGCTGTAGCTTTTTTTACGAGTTATGAAAATGCAGAAATTATTATTCGTATAATACCTCAGGATTTAGATTTTGTACGGTAGAAGCGAAAAAGGGAGAATATCCTCGTGTGATATCATCACTTATCTATTCCAAGAAGGAAAAAAATAAATTAACTTAAGACAATGTACCTTGAGAATATGAAGAATCCTCTTGCATTTCCACCGACACTCCTAAAGCTGCATATACACGTGTTAACACAGATACTGTGGTTAACGAAGTCTTCTTATATCCAACGTGACCTCAGTGAATCCTGACTTTTCTATGCTGAAGATTTCAATAAAATATGCAGATCCCACGAATTGCCGAGGTAGAATATTAAAGAAGCTTTTTTTCTCTTATTTCTTCTCAGCGGACGGTATAAAGGCAAAATTACTTCTGAGGAAGATTGGAGGGATACAGAAGTAAATGCTGCTACGTAGTTTTTATGACTTAAAAAGGTAGGGGGTATAATTTTAGTTCGTGAGCAGCACATATTGTCAGCATGACCACTGGCTTATGAAGAAAATTAGAAATTTTGGTATGTGTGAAGAGCGCATGCGCTAGAATACACACACACACATTGCATGTTTCTTTTTTTTTTTAAAGACGAATGAAGAAAATTTATCTTTTCTCGATGCGTTTTTTAATACCATTTTCTTCTTACCTATAAATGTGCCTCTTACGATTAAAGAGCTATATCTTCCATTCTAAATGTCACCAGCGAAACTTCGTATTATTTGATAATGAAAAATAGTTCAAAATTGTCGTACAGTTTTTTGCGGTATAAATCACTCTCTAGTGTGATTTATACAGCAAAATGAGTAAAATTAAATATTTAGAATGTTAAATCCAAGATTTTATTTGCTAATTTTGAATATCAAATAAATGAAAAATTAACTAATATATAAAGATTTTACCTCCTTCACATTGAACGTTCAATAAAACCAAATTCTCTTTGAAAACACTTTCTATTTACCGCATACCACATGATATACAACATATTGGGAAGAAAGATCAATATAAATACTGTGAAATCAGCTTTGAATAGGCAGGACAACTTAGGCATTTTTATTTATTGTTCGTAAAACTGAAAATTCTTAAACTTAGACTCAAGCTTGCAGACTATTTAGCAGCATAAAAAACTTGTCAGCCCGCTCGTGATAAGTTATATCATGAATTCTTTTATTTATGCTTTTAATCATTAATAATTTAGAGCAGAAATTTTAAGCTGGAAGACAAGTAATTTCAAGCATTCTTGACTCTGATGGCAGCAAGAAGACCAAAGAAACTAACCAAATTTAAATGCTTTGAGAAAAGGGAAGTCCTGCGCCATTAATTATACATGTTCATAGCCTCAAATTAAAAATTGAGAAAATCAACTTTTAAGTCTAAATCAACAATGTTCAACAACCTGATCCAAGTGTCAGCACAACCTATATTTATGAATTCCATTAAAACTTCCTCTTCTCGCTTCGTCCTTCCCTTCAGCACTCATTACCTACCCTCAGAAATGTATTGTCCTATTACGTGGACGTCAAGCACACTTCATAATGACCGCTTAGTATTGTAATAATATGCTGATTTGTGGTACAATGTCGTTCCAGTCATCAACACGTTGGCGCTTGGCACTATTCATCAGAGCTTGTCAGCGCCAAAACTTTAATAAGATAATTAGGATAAATAATGTCGCCAACATTACGAAGTGTGAAGTCTCGTCGTTTTAAACACACCGTCCCACCCTTTTCCCTTCAATTCATTCTTCTTTCTCGACGCGTTGAATAACAGCCCTCCAATCAGAATCCTGATGTGCCCGTGCCTGTTTAGACGTGACTAGACGCATCGTTAGTGGGCAAGTGCTTTCCGGAAGGCACAACGAGTCACGTGACTAGCGTGTTCGATTCCAGGAAGAAAGGCTAGCGGTAAAATGAAAGCAAATTAGTTCCTCAGAAACCTGTCATTCGTCCTATAGCGTGCAAATAAAGTAAAAATTCGCTTTAGCTGCAAAAAGAGGGGAATAAAATAAAAAGATTTTCCAGTTTCTTCCTCCCTCACTGCTCGATGGTGAAGATGCTTGATTAAGAAAAACTTCAATTTGAAACGGTGTTGTCTCTGTTCTTAGAGAGAGAGAGTACTTAAAAAGCCATCAGGAACAATTTTCCCTCTTCTCTGTAATAAGGATAGAAAATAAATTACTCCTGCCTGTACTAGAAATGGTGCAGATATGAATAACTATTTGTAAAATATTTGCCGTCGTATATCGATTCGGATGCTGATTTGCCTAGAATTCGGGAATTTTCCGTCATTTTCTTGAGAATTCATTTTCACTTGTCATGGTACGGATGTTTTCATTAAGCAAGACATTTTTTCCGCTTTTCTAAAGGCGAGCAAGAAAGAAAATTATTGTGATGAAATTCATAATTTTGACTTAATATATTCAATGTAACAGTCAAATGTACGCATGTCACAACAGTAACTCTGTTAATTATCTATTTTTTATGTGAATTAGTAATCCCTTAATATTTATTTTTCTTAAATTTAGAAGTATTGGGAAGGTAATACTTGATTAAATAATTAGCACGTTTTTGAAAGCTTAGATAATTAAAATAATTTGAATTACAAATCAGAGTCATGTTGGATATTTGGTCTCAAATAATACCTGTACAATTTGTAAAAGGAAAAACCTTTGATAACAAAGACTTAAAAAATAATTTAATATGGTTATTTCGCAAATTATGACCGAATTGGAATGGACTATCACTAAATACTGCATTTTCAATTAATCAAATCAGTAATGTGATTAAAAATTTTATCTTTTTTAAATGTATGAATTATATAACTACCTAAATCATTTACTCTGCATTAAGACTTCTCCTTTTCTAAATGATACTTTTAAATTTTAGCTTAAATAAAATGTTATGAAAATACTGGATAAGGAATCCTTATAACTGTTCAAATCTTTGGAATGATGTGGCTATCGGTGTTACCAGAAAATTATAAATTTTTGTGAGCAGCGTCCCATTTTTCCCTGCAATTATTTGGAATTGCAATTTGAATAGTTCGCTTGATTTAAAAATACGTAAAAACTTTGAAAATCATTTAATTATGGGCACTACACGTTCATTTTAGTTTTATCAATTAACAATTCAGACATGTACATTCCAACTAAAAGTTTTTTTTCTGAGAGGAAAAATTTCTATCCTGTGCCTGCGATACGTCCTCAGTTACTCTATATCAGTGGTTTTCAAACTGCGTTCATCGGAACCTTGGGGTTATAAGGGGTCACAATATAAAATCGAAAAGAAAACTATAAATAAATATGCAAAATGGATTCACGTACTCTATGAAGTTCGTATAAGTACCTAAAAATGATCCAAGTCATTAGAACTGAAAATTTTATTTATAGATAATAATTTCATTTTGCAATACGTTATTCCCTTTATATATGCCTGTCTACTAGATAATAAATATTCAATTGTTAGCTATTCCGAGTTCAACGAAATAGTTTTATACTCTTTAGTACAATGCTTTGCCCAACAAAGTAGTTTTTGAATACACAATCCACATTTTTTTTTTTTTTTACATTTATGAGAAAAAACACCTACAATGAGGACGAGAGGACAACGTATATCAACAGATTTTAACATTCTTTCCAACCACTCAATTTGAGGTTGCAAATATGTGCTAAATATGCAGGATTTCTCATACAACTCTAAATATTTTAATGCCTTTCTGAGCAATGTTGGAAAATGTTTCTCAGCATGAGTGACACGAAAACAAAATATTAAATTAAACACCGAATGGGAATGCAATCAATTTCAACAGACCTAGATTTTGACGTTTGGTGTAAAAATTACAAGCACATATCTATCTTACTAAGTATACTGCATGAGTAGGAGACACTTGAATCAAAAATTTATATTAATAATATGTAAATTACATTAAAATTTTTAATAATGTGAATACAATGCACTTCTTAATTTTCCTTACATTTACAAGTTCTAATAAATATAACATGTTGATCTTTACTTTAAATATATTATTTCAAGATATATTCTAAGTGTGGACTTGGGTTCACCAAAAACACCTTATAGTCCTACGGGTTCCATGCGTCAAAAACGTATGAAAACTACTGCTCTATATAATATTTACTAAATAAGTAGTCCCGAAGAATAATATCATCACCAAGAAGATCATGATTCAATTACTTAACGTCTTTTGGAACATGGTCCTTCGAACTTGGTCTACCATTATGTGATTAAAGAATTAAGTTAAATGAAAGTACCAACAAAAATGCAATGAATAATTTACAGAAATTATACATATTCTTAAAAATTGGGTTCACATTTATTTAATTACTTTATCATTAAGTTAGATAGTTGATGAATTACATTTCATTTCTAATTCAATAGATACAACTAATATAAATAAAAAGTTATACTGGCAAATACTTTAAAAAATATCCCTATCATACACAGTACATCTATTTCCTAAAATGCACAGGAAAATTTGCGTGCACATTATTTATATATATATTTTTATTGATATGTATACCTTTTTTTCTGCAACTAAAGTTTTCCTTTTATTTTTTAATCATGAAGAAAAAAGGAATGCCGAAAAATTAATTTAAGGTATGCTTATATACATACACTAGAAAACTCTAAAGGTCTTTAAATCAATATTCAGATTTTAAGCTATCTCTCTCGAGAGAGGTTTTCCTTTCTATCCACCAATTCTATCGATGAGAAAAATCTTTCTTTATTACAAGATACAAATAAAAAAAGTACAATATTTATTCATTTTTTTTCAAAGAAAGACATAAAAATGCACGTACGTTTTGACTTCAAATCTGGACATAGCAATCGCTCGTTTGTTTAGTAATATGAAGGAGTGTAAACCCACCTCCCATAAAATCCCAACGTTTCTTCCGAAACATCTTCATCAGATCCTATTCAGTACCTTCAGTGACGTAGATTGCTTTTCTTCAAAACACCTGCGATCAGTGTTTGGAGAAGGGGATGATTATCTGTATTGTAGGGGGAGTTACTTCCCACCCTGCGCTAACTTTTTTTTTTCGATTGCGTTTTGAAATATTTTTTCTCCTTCTTTTTATCTTCTTTTTGTGGGGTAAGGTAATCCCTCTATGTAACTATTTTCCCCTTAGAGTGAATTGCAACAGTAATAATATCGATACTAATAATTTTTACGAATTGTACGTAAATACTTTGTTTTCGTGAATTAGGCATATTTCAGTAGGATTTTATCCGCGTTCTGATTTTAGTGTATTTCTTACAGTTTATAATCTCTATTTCTTAGAGTTTATAATCTAGAGGTAAATTACAAATAAAAATGAGATGGTATGTAGGCTAGTTTATAAGCGCTGTATTTGGAGTCTATTTTTTATGGATTAAACAAGAAAAAAAAACACACACACACACATTTTTTTTCAGACATGTTCACTAAAACAAATTTTAAAATTTCTTCTTACGTTTCAGATTTGATAGGGAAGTACTTGATTTATAAATAATTAATGACCTCAATAGAAATAATCAAATTTGTTATAAATTAGAATGCAAATTTTTTTGAAATTACAATAGACTAAGTTCATGTAACGTCATTGTCACATGATAACTGTAATCACGTGTTTCTAGCCAATAGGTTCCTTTACTTCGCTGTTGTCAACTTTTGCTTTTTACAGAAGTTTTCTTTTAAAAAAGTACATATTTGTCTACAAATGTACTTGAATTAAATGTTCACCTTTAACAATGTTTTTCAATTTTTTTAAAAATTTTAAAGCATAAATATTTTTACCCAATTTTAAAAAATTGAAACTTTACCTGAATTTTACAAGAAGAAAAGGAAATACAGTCTGTGGCAAAGCAGTTTGGAATTCAATGGAAAAATGTAACTGTAATGAATTTAGCCTATCCAGTTTAACATTTATAACAGTAATTAGTACTATTTACTTAATTTAGGCTTGGTCTAAGAAAATTGTGAATTAGTTTCAAAAATCTCAGAAACTTTGTCTTAAGGATATTGTGAATAGTAAAAATAATCGAAAGTGTAAATTTGAACTAGAATTAAAAAGGTTTTGGAGGTTTAAATTTCATTGCTCTCTACGCATCATTACCGAAAATAAGAAAATAAATTTATGCGATATTTGATGCTCTTAAGTTAAAAACCGCAAATGCTCTTTAGATAACCTTAGGAAGCATTGCAATTCTTTATTTAAACCATACGGGGGGGGGAGTAAAATTTTATCTACCCAGACATTTATTATTTACCCCATTTTCTTACCTTCATTGGAGATGTTGTCGAGCAATTTTAATTTTTCCCCTAGTACGAAAGAATTGCTTTACCAAGATTTCCTTACTATCTTAATCACATAAGCATGATAACCAAAAATTTCAATCACTCTTTCAATTACTGAGACAAGAGACATTGATCAGCAATCGATCAGTCGAACACATTAGTGTCAGTATCACCATGAGAAACATTTTTTCTCGTTACATTCGCTGTACTTTTACAAAGCTGAGTAATTATCAATTCACGAAAAAGTTAATTAAATATTTACCCGAAAAGCCCAAACAATTTTTGACGACAACTAAGAATTTTCAAAAATAGTACTTCATTTCTAACTGTGGTGAGCAGTTATTACAGAACATGTAATATAGCTTTTGAGATTTCTATCAATTGCGAATTGAAGCAGAATATAAAAGGCGAAGAAACGATTCAAAAAATAAGACAAATAAATTTACCGAATGAAATTATTTCTTGTTCTTGTAATTACTTTTACATGAACTCAATTCATAATTAATCAGCCACTAAAATGGCGAATATTGAAATATATTTATTTAAAAAAAATTCAATTGTAACGAGAGAAAACATTTTACAATGAAATACAGTGTCATAAAAATGGTTATGTTTCACGTTTACTGAATGTTAACAAAAGAAAATTTTAAAAAATGAGACCTGCTTGACATTTTATCGATTTTACTGCTTTATTTGTTTCCAATGTAAAAAGACAATTCTTATTTTAAATAAAAACCATATGTATGCCGTAAAAAAATAATGCATTTTATTTTTGAAGCGTTATTCATAAGTACTGGCTCTTATATTCAATTTAAAATATTTATTTAGCAAACTGTAATCTTTATTCCAAATGAAACATTTGTTTCCTTTTTGCCTTAGGTTTAAATATTGTGTTTATTTTTATTTTGCAAATTTCACTCATACACAGACTCTGTTGTCATCTATAAATTATGTGTGTGAAACCTACACATAATTATAATTTTAAGACTCATTTATCATTTTTTTCAAATTTACATAGAATTTAAATAAAAATAGAGCACTAAGCTCATTTATTCTTATTTATTTTTGGGGCGGAAATTTAGAAAAGCTACATTCTTAAGATCTTTAATTAGTTATTTTACTTTTCACACAAATTAACTTATATTCTTCAGAATTAAAATTTTGCAGTTCGCATACAAAATAACCGTACGGAAACAATATAGATGAAAACAACTGGGAACTGCATTATCTAAGGTGAGAATACATACATAAATAAATATACAGGAACACCTCACTTAATATAGACATTAGTTCCCGGAAAGTACCGTATTAAAGGAATCCATGCAGAGATACATATAGTTTCTCTAAAAATATAAATAATTCGTTCCTATCAAATGTTGTTGAAACAAAAATATCAGTAAATTTACCGAAAATTAATGAAAAATAATGAAAGAGGGGAGGGGGGGGGTGAAAATTAAAAGTAATGGGACATTTTAAGCTTTAAGTTTATAAAATAAAAAAGAGACGAATATTTCTCTTAAGTAGATATTCAGCCAAAGTGGTCTGCACCATTTTTTATTTCGTTCATCATGCGATAATACATAATAACATTTTCTAATTTTCAACGTATTCCCTGTTTTTTTTTTTCATTTGGATCATTTTCTTCAATAAATTCCCTTGCTTTTTCAAAGGCATTGCAAAAATTCTTTAAGGTCAATGCGGTTTTTCCCCTCTATTTTTCTTCAATTTTACGATCCTCTTTATGAACTCATTCTCCTGCACTAATGATTGGCTCGTCATGTGAAAGTTGAGATTCCGTTCGAATGCGTTCCATAGAATCGGTTGCACCCGATTCGCTGTAGAATTAATCATGAACAAGTTTCACCCCTTCTACTGATTTTTAAGATATAATAAATAAAATTTTTTTTTAAAGTGATTCAGGAAACGCGAATCAGATTTTCAAGCATATCGGATGCGTAAGTTATGTATCTTCCACCAACCCTTTCTCTCAGTGATCGAGCTCATGCATACATTAACATTAATCAACTCATGATTGTTCAAGGCCAACAGTGACCTAAGACCTATCAGCACTGTTCATTTTAGCAATATCATTTTAATGGAAGAATTTTGGCTTAAATTCTTTACAAATCTCAATAAGTAATAATTGAAATTTATTACTAAAATAACTTACCCGACTATTGCGGGGTCCATACCGAGTAAAACTGCATTTCATATGAAAAATATTGAATCAATGTCTATATTTTGATATGACTCTTTAACTTTGCTATGTAATTATTATATTGTTTAATAGCAACTAAATTCAAATTGAATTATTTAAAATGCCAATAAAATTTCGTGAATAATTTATTCAATTAGCCGTATATGTATCATGATTTTTATCACCTTTCTGAAGAATAGCCTATTTCAATTTTTATTAAATTATAAATAAATAGTAAACATTCTGCTTGTTCAACAGAGGAACATCGTCTCCAAAATAATCTACAAACCAATTATTTCACTCCAATTTAATAAAAAAAATGTGTTCCGAATAAATAATTATGCACAGTCCAGTAACATTAATGTGACCACCATATACTTTCGACGTCGTCGTTAGTTAACCAACCACAGAAGTTAATTGGCAACACAAAGCAGTTGAGAATATATAAAAGGTGTGTGAGGGCTTCAGATAACATTTCAATAGTTGGCGTAATGCAAAAACGGAGCGATTTATCCGACGTCCAAAAGAGCATGATCAATGGCTTTCGGGCCAAGGGTGGACGCATTTTCAAAACGGCTAAGTTTGTGAACTGTTCGTGTGCCGCCGTGGTAAAAGTATACTGTGCATAGCAAAATAAGACTGGCTACGTGGCAAATGTGGTGCACCACGGCCATAGATTACAGGAGTGAACGACGGTAGTGGAGATACCGTACGGGGGAATAGACGTGCTACCGTTGAGCAACTGATCACCCAGATAAACCAATGGGCTACCAACAGTATCTCCCAATCTACCATTCAGCAAACGTTGCTGCCTCTGGACCTCCAAAGCAAACTTCTGGTATATGCATCTATGCTGACTGCTGTTCATCGCGGAATTAGCACGCCAGTACCCCACCTGAACATTCACTGACTGGCGACAGGTAGCGTTTTCCGATGAATTGCGTTTTATGCTACATCGGACAGATAGACGTTGGCGTATACGTCGTATGACTCAGAAAGAAAACACTCTGCAACCCTTGCCGGAACGGTCCAAGTGGTAGCATTATAGTCAGAGGAATATTTCCTGGTATTCTCTGGGTTCACTCATCATTAGGAAAGGCACTATGGATTAATACATTTGTCCTTGCGGACTATGTCCCCCCATATGCACATTGTTTTCTTCAGGATGATGGCATGCACCAGCAGGACAATGCAAAGTTTCATACAGCTGGCAGAGTACGTGCATGGTTCGAAGAGCACCAGGATGAGTTTACCATTCTCCCCTGGCCAGTGCACTCATCTGACTTTAACCTATTCGAGAATCTGTGGAACCATCTCGATCGGGTTGTGCGCCATGGATCCTCACTCATGTAATGTAGTGCAGTTGGCCACGGCACTGGGTTCGGCATAGCTAAACATCCCAGTGATCGCTTTCAGGAACCTAATTGACTCTCCTCCTGCATTTGTCACAGCGGATCGCTCTGCGAAAGTTAGTTATTCTGGATTTTTACAGGTGGACACTGGATTTGTGACTGAACTGTGTATTTTAAATTTACTAAAATTTCCTTTTTCTCTCTTTCTTCTTCCTTTTCTCTCTTCCATTTCTCCTTTTTCTCTCCTTTCTCTCAAATAACAATAATTAAATCTCAAACTTATTTCGGAATTTTTTTTTAGTTTTTTCAATTTTTTATAGCTAATGTGTTTTTTTTTTCAAAAAAGTATCATACATTTTAATCAATTTTTTTTATTGCAATAGCTATTCTGATAACTTTTATATACATCTCATCTGTTAGATTTTTATTTTGTATAATGAAAATGTACGTCGTTTGATTCCAGAAAATGGAATTAATAAAGTATAATTTTTGCTTAGGTTTTTTTTTTCTAAAACGAAATACGTCACTTAACAATTTAAAAATAGAAGATATTATATACTTTCAGAATACACATGAATATGTGCTGCTGTATCAATACTTATAAATATTTAGTCATGAATTTAGACAGCAATCCATCCATTAAAAACTTTGCTTTTTTCTTATTCCTTGAACACTAATTCTAGACTTAAGAAATCTTTTTTATTAAATTTTCATACATTATTTATTGAGTTTCATTTAGTTAAGTTAAAAAAAAAGGAAATAATCACCATTCTTCCAGGAATTGCTAACTTTGAAATCTTATATACGTATTTGAAATTCCCATTTTTATAATCTTTAAACCATTAGTAATTGTATATTTAATTAATAAAGAGCAATAAATTTAATTACTTATATGTTTAAAACAAAAATTTTCTGTCTGTACTCATATTTGGAAACAAGAATAATATTCATAGATATTAATAGCGACATCTAATGTGTGTAGGGGGTTAAAACTCTGTAAAAATGATTTCGCATTTAAATGAAAATAATGTGCTATTCCATTAAAGTTATTTATAGAATATTCTAGTAATCTCAGCAATCTTAGTTTACAAATAGCATGTATTGTCTATTAAAAGGAGCAATTTTTCGTCGACTTACACGTATCATCCGTAGACAAAAAACAAAAGCAAAAAAATTTAAAAATATTTTATCATTGCTTTATTTAACTTTCCTAACGTTAATATTAAAATTAATGATTTTCTTTAAAAGATTTATACATACTAGCCGTAATCGAATATTAAACTTAGTCACGCTTTCTGCATGCTTATACAGATTTTCATACACATTTGTCTTAAACTGTAATGCATAGACACGAATAAACGCGACACAAAAACAAATTTTCATTTCCTAAATGGCGTGAAACATTAAAAATGTTTACTAACATGCTTTACTGTTTACCGAGATATCCATTCAAAAGGATGGGAAATTAAGCAAAATATTGATTTACAACCCAAGCACAAAATGCCAATAAATTTAAATCACAATATCTCCTTTAGTAACCTAGTAGCATGTAAAACACTCATCTTAACGATCCAGATTCTCGTTGAAAACTAATTACTTAGGTGTATGGACAAAACATCAATGGAATCCCGACCAAAAACGGGCTAAAAAACGTTAGATCATTTAAGCCTCTTGATTTATGGTGTGTCATTAGAATTCATGTACGCCTGGACACGACTCTGTCTACTCCGGTGGCAAGTTGTCCTTTGCCTTTTTCTAAAGATCTCGTAAGCCTATAAAAAAAATTAATGATTGTACGGGTATTCTGACGGAGACAGATTAAAAATGCTTCTAGAAAAAGAAATAAAGAACAATATGGTAAACGCGTAATGGTAAAAGAAATATTGATGTTATTTAATATTAAAGAGGGAAGGAGAATTTCATCCAAAAAGGCTTATTTAATCTGAAATGGGACTCACATCCGGCAGTTTGAAATTCTCTCAAAGTACGGGCTTTTATCAAGTCAAAAGAGCAGTTAAATTTAATTATGGAGCTTGCTAAAATCGTATGATTCATTTTTATAGATTAAATTCTTTTTTATTACTATTATTTCTGAGAAAATTTCAAAGAATAGAAAAGGAAAGTAAAAGACATTTTTAATGATTAGAAGTTTAGCGAAATAAGAATAATTTTATTTCAGTCTTAACTTTATATATGTGAAGTAGTTTTTAATGTATTTGTTGAAATTTGACGGAAATAAGATAAAAAAGTAACTTTTTTACAGTTTTACAGTTGTGATAAATCATATTTGTGTGGAAATTGAAAGAAAATTGGATCAAAGTTGAATCTGATTATTGTAGAACATTTTTAGAAAATATGTTAAGTCTATAAAAAATATATGTGTGCAGGTATGACACGAAAGAAAATAAACAAAACAAGATTTTTTTATATATGTTATAAAACTACATTCATTAATATTTCCACAAATATCAATGCCTAGTTTCATATGAAATTTAACAGTGGATTTGAGATAACAATAATTTTCAAAACCAAAAGTCATATTAAAAACAATTGAGTGATATAAACCTTTCATTAATATGCTGCTGAAATATAAATGTAATATTTTAGGTTCATATACACTCAATTCCAAAAGTTAAGCACGAAGAAGTAAAATGCAAAAAATTCAACAAATACTGCTTTGAATGACTCAACATTTGTCAGTAAAGTAGCACATATATTTATACGTAAAACAAATCAATAATTATATACAGAAATGAAAACAATATTAAACTTTTTTTAAGTTATCAGATATTGTCATGATGGAGACTTAAACAGAATTATGTATAAAGTGAAAATAAACAGCATAAAATGAAAAAAAGGGCATTAATAGGGTATGTACCCCCCTCCCTCATCTGTATACAAAGTTTACACCTTCTGACTATGCTTTCAATTAGGTGGTCAACCACCGCAGAATTAAGCAATCGCCATTCTTCTTGTAGAGCAGTTTCCAGCTCAATAAGAGTGGTTAGAGGTTGGAAATGTGAAGCTACAGCACGGCCGACAGCATACCAAAGATTTTCAATGGGATTAAGGTCGGGCAAATATGCTGACCACGCCATACGCGCAATCCCTTAACTCTCCAGATAGTCATAAACGATGTCAGCTCTATAGGGACGTGTGTTATCATCCATTAAAACAAAAAAAGGGCCAACTGCTGCAGCGTACAATATCACAATGGGTTCTAGGACTTCCTCTCGATACCGGACAGCCGTCCCAGAACCCCGTTTTAAGATGTGCAGGACGGTGCGGTGTCCTAATGAAATCCCTGCCCACACCATAATGCTTCCGCCTCGGAATGCGTGATGTTCGGTCATGTTTTGAGGCTGATTGCGTGTTCCTTGTTTACGCCATATCCTTATACGCTTGTCATCTGGCTCCAGAGCAAATCTTGACTCATCAGTAAACATGACATTGCCCCAGTCAGACACAGTCCAATTGCCATATTCCCGGCACCATTTTAATCCTGCCCTCTTGATTGGACAGATAGAGGAACACAAACTCTAATTACCCGGGCATACAGTCCATTCATATGTAATATTCGGCATACAGTAGCTGCAGATATAGCCTTACCAATGGACGCTGTAACCATAGATGTCACACGTGTGGAGGTCGCTCTGCGATTCCGCTTGGCTACAATAGCAATATATCAATCTTCCTCGGGGGTTGTAACCCTTGGTCGACCGCCTATGGGCCTTCGGAAAACTGTCTGTGTGGTTTGGAATTGTTTCCATAAACGTGAAATTACATAATGATGAACACCGAAGAAAAGAGCAACATCTGTGATCGACTGTCCTGCTTCAATGCGCCCCACAGCACGTCAGGGCTCAGAATCTTCCATTCGTTTTCTGGAAGTCATAGAAACACGTATGTCTTGAATACAAATTGTACGAAAGTTTTAAACACCTTCTATCAGCACTTACAATCAATTTCTGTAACCCTTCATAAAGCTGGCTTTTTATAAGACTGCCCTTTTTGCATATTTCTTGACATAAAAGCACGATTGGCTGTTACCTAACATATTTGCATACTTCCATCTACCTCTGCAGCGAATTGCATCATCTTCAATTCTAATTTTTGTTTTTGTTTAACATTTATAAACCCCGTGCACCACGCAATGTATAACAAGGGGGTTCAATTCTAATTGGCTTCCGGAAATTGGCATTTTCCTCTCCGTGCTTAACTTTTGGAAGTTGAGTGTATTAGTGATCAATACATATATAAAGTAGAGTTGTATTTACGTTTATATTTAAACGTATAATTTATTTTTAATGGTATTTGTACTTAAAAACAAATTTGTATATCTTTTGCCCTTCACAAAAAGTTATCATATTCGTAAGTCAAAAATCGTATCTAATGAAACAAAGATGACAAAATGAAATAATATTTTTTTATCCTGGTTGAATTAAATTTTATCATGAGAGTACTAATGATTAAAATGGGTTAAAAATTTCTAAAAATAGCAGAATGTTTCAAAATACTGTAACTTGTTTGTTTCAGTATGCCAAGGTTCTGTTAAATGAATCAATAATCCAATTATCACTTATTCAAAATGAAATCGTACGAATAAATAAACGTAATCAAATTTATATTACAGAAACAGCTGTTTTTTAAACCTTTTGATTTTTGGTTTTCTTAAAGCTAATTATTTAAAAAGGTATTGATATATGACAGAAAAAAATTGATAAAATATACACATAACATATTGAAAATGAATTTGTGTCATCTAAGAAAAGTTTTAAAAGTTTTCAAAACTATAGCAATTTTAAGACAAAATTTTAAAAGTGCAATGAAAAAAAGAGTTTTAAAAAAAGAAAAAAAAACTTCCTTTGCATAACTGCAGAACAAATCTATGCGTAATTAAAACCATTTCTCCATTCTTCTATACAGATATATTATTACAAAATTATCTAATTAAACAATGCCATTTCTATTTACTGTGGTTCCTTTTAGATCTGATTAAAGTTACGTTATACAGTAATACGGCAAACTAATGATGTCAAATGTGATATTTATGGCCAATCTAATTACATAGATGACATTTAATCTAGTACATCTATTTCAGATCTTTTACACTACAGTTAAGGGAAAGATCAAGTTATTTTGAACATTCAGTAGAATTAGCAGCACAAATGTTTATTTTATGTGGTAATAGATATAGTGTTAACTAGAAACTTACTCTCTGCCAGTAGATGACCATATCCTTCATAGAAAAGGTACAATAAAATAAATTCAGTAAAGCAAGATTTTACTTAGCTCTCTGCGTAATGAGAAACTAGGGATCTCATAGATATATTCTAAAATGAAACTGTATATATATCCTTCATTTTGGAAATTGAGTTAAGTCAATACAAAACAAAAACCAAAAGCATCAAGGCACGCACAAAATACTTCTACGTGAATATTTTCTAGATGATTAGTTTTTACTATCGTTCCCCTTTCCCTGAAAAAAAAATGAAATATTTATTTTTATATTCCGTGTTATTTTTATCAAAATAGAATAAGAATTCATATCCACACACGCATCTTAGATGCAACAAATCGATAAAGCTTTAAAAACATTTACCTGAAAAAATAATAATAAAAAAAACAATTATAACTTAACTACGGACTTTCTAAAGTGAAAAATAAAAGGAATAAAAAACACTTGAAGTACTTCTATTAGGACCATTTTCTAATTTCCAGAATTCTTTTAAAAACCGCATAATCAATGTAAATAAAACAGAGATGAGAAATTTTCGCATTGTAAGAACGCTTCCCTAATGAACTTGCTCTGAATATAACGCCGACAACGCCTTCAAATAAAATTAGGAAAAACAAAGAAAAGAAATAAAAGGGGAAAAAATCCTACGAAATTCTCAAATGAAAAAATAATGATTTTTTTTCATACGTAGTCACTGCTGTTGCATCACGTGAAATCAGTGTTGGATGGAATTAAATTTAATTCCCCTTACCTAAGTCTCATTAAAAATAAAGATGGAAAAAAAGAGTATATTGAGTTGAAACATCTGTTAATGCTCATCTTTTTTGCGTGCTAGTGAACTAAAGGCATTTGCCATTCGTGTCTTAAGTGTATGTATATATATATATAACATTACTTCTTAGAAGAGTCCCTCTACAGACATTTCTTCAAGTAGGCTTACAATAAAGGGGAATACATAGTTTTTTTAATGTCATTTTAAATCATACATTGAATATTATTTTTTATGCACCGCCTATTAGCTGCATAAATAAGTCGCATTCTTTTGAAACTTTGATTAATTTGCGATATCTTTTTCTCCTATAATGTGCAGATGTGAATAGAAAAAGAAATGTGAAAAAATGAACTTTTGATTTGAACACAGCAAATAGTTACTTACCTCCTCTTTTCTATTTCGTGACTAATGACTTTATTAATGCGCTTCGTAATTGAAACTTTCCGCTTTACTTCGAGAAAAAAAATTTTGTTTTGCTTCAAACAAATATGCTCTGAGATTGATATGTAACGTTTTTAACAAATTTCTTAGAATGAAATGCAGAAGTAAGAGATAAAAGTTAATACATATTCGCAGTTTTTGCACGATTAAAGGATTATTTTGTTTTTGACTTTTTTCGCTTCGAAATACTTTAACTTTAAGTGAGTATTAATTATGTTTAATGGTGTGGGTTTTATTATTTTTGTATAAACTTTTGTAATTGAAAAAAAGTAATGAATAGATAAATTTTAAGCAGTAACTAGCATTAAAAAATATTTCATTGCTTGTATCTTTTCAATAATTTTAACGCGCATGAAATGCTTTGTTTTTTTGTGGTCATATACAAAACAACTTTTGATCATTACATTTTAATAAGTTTGTTACACACATGCAGAAAAAGTATAGTTGAAAAACCCATAAAAATATACTTTTAGAAATATTTTCAAATGAAAGAGCAATTTCTAAGGGGGGAGCGGTTTTTATGTATGAATAATCTAGGAGGTAGTTTAGCTATGAAGACATTTGAAAATTTTTCCTTATGTGTAAAATAACACTTGATTTAGCGTATATTTTCAAATATTTTTTGTTTGTTATTTTTATAAAAATTCGAGAAAATGAATTTTGCGTTCAATACTCCCTCATTTTAAATTAACTAATTGGCAATGCTTTTCGTACAAAGAAGGAAATAAATTTAAATTTAAATTTGTCACGTAACGAGAAATAATATCCATTTTCATCAGAATTTAAACTATTTGAACAAAAAACAATGTAAAGAGTTATTGCCTATTTAAAATTTTAAATTAAAGAAAGATATAATTTATAAATATAATTAAGAATCGCATCACGGGAGATTTTTTTCAGTAAAAAAATATTCATATCATTTTGGATGTAAAGCCACTTTTTTTTCTTGCCAATTTAAAACATTTTAAATTTAAGTAATGTCATGATGTTAGTTTATGTTATGGAAATGAATGATCTCAAACAAAAAGATTCAACTAATTTTAAGGAAATTTCAATCGACACAAATTGCATAAATAATTAAAATTCATGCTTATCATTTAACTGATGTGATGTAAGGTTTCATAATCTCCTCAATCTCTTTCCATAAGCCTCCTTGTAGCAAATAGAATGCAACAAAAATTAGAGGAGTATAAGTGATGATTGACTCGAAAAAGGATTCCTTTTCATCCCAGTTGTCTAAAACATTTACGAAGTATCTGTGGAGAGGTAGGTTGGTTGTTCAAATAAGAACTCCTGCCAAGGTCAACAGCTTTCGCAGAGAATCAAACCCAGTTTTGCCTTTTCTTGTGCCTTACTACATATGGTTTCCAATGTCTAAAACCAAGGATCCTACTTAAAGTGAGAGTTTAAATCCGCGATTTTTAGTTTTGCAGTGTAGAATAATGAGTCACATTAGCTCTGGGAGTATTTGAAAGACAATAAAAAAACTCGCGTCACTAGTACTATTTTGATTTCTTGTAAATTACTAACCTGTTAGCTCTATTTTAATAGCACTGCCATATAAAAATCATCATGTTTTCTCGTACTAAAATAAATGCAATGTATGGAAAATAATTGGTCAGATTTTTATGAACTTCAGAAAATTTCGAATCCTTCAAATACTCAAATCAAGATCGCATCACAGAAATTGTGTAAAGAAATCCATCCAACTTAATCAAAATTTAAGTTTCAAATAATGATATAAGCTAGCAGCAAAACAATGTCAATAATCTATATGCAAGCTGATGGCAAAATCATATGACTAAACGAACAATACAAAATCATATAAGTGAACAGTAGTTATTCTAATCAATATAAACAATCAGAAAAACTAAAATTCTTTAAAGTTATGCCACTAATGATTTCGTGTTCCATGGATTTTCTGGAAGTGAAACTTTTCTAAGTATTATATCATTACAGAACAAGACTCGGTGGATTCAAGCAGTAAAAGCAACATTCTAAAAAAATTCATTTTAAGGAAGTTCAATTCAGCAGTTTAATATTGCGATATAAAGTGTTATGTGTTTTTAAAATACATATAGATGTATATTTCCGTTCACTAAAAATCAAACACTGTTAATAAGTAGCAATTATGAAACTGTAGACTATTGAGGCTGAAATTTGTATTATTTGTGTTATAGTTTCAAAAATTGAACCAATGCCTTTCCTTTTTGACGCTAAAGTAATAAAGCTTTTGCATTTCTAAAGTTAAATAAAATGTTACAAAATATACTTCAAGTCGGTTTAAATTAAAATATTTATTTTTGTCTTCCTGTTTCAAAATTTAGTAAAATCGCAGACTCTTTCTTACTGTAGGTTATTTAAACAACTATATAAACCTTATAAAACTAACGAAATAATCGCTCTAAAATGATTTCTAGTTTATACTTAAACTTATTTTTTCATAATTAGTGTTTTAAATAATCTACGTGTAGTCATTTTGCATGCTAAATAATTAGATATTGACATGCAAGTGAAGTGGTATTGCTAATTTGTCACTTATAAAATTAAAATAATGAAATTTTATACGCTAGAAATCATTATAAAACAGTATTTTGTCAAACAATCATAAATTCTTACTTTTAAATTTAAGAGTATTAAATTTACACATAGATAAAACTGCAAAACTAAGTATATGTATATAATGTGAGTATATACTAACTTAATTCTATTTTATAAATGGAAATTGTATATTATTTATTTGCTTCCAAAAACAACACTCTAATGATTAATTAAAGTAATGAGAAAACTGGAGTCATCCTAACCAATCTTGTACTCAGCAAAAATGTTATTTCGCTATATTATCAGAATCGATAGTAGTTCGCCTGATTTCTGGTTGGACAATTAAAATAGCGTTCATTGATTGAGGGCGAATTCATCTTGCTCGAAAAGAGCTCAAATCTTTTTGTTGCCTAGTAATCACTTTCCGATCCAGAAGTGGCGATAATTGTATATACTATCTAGCCTCTAGACGTGAAGTGAAATGAATAAATGAAGACGTGAGCTGACACTACGGGGGTAGACCTCTTTCCAATAGCACTGCAGAATTCGAAACGACGAAACCACGTGGGTGAGAACTAGATTACCATATATCACTGCAGGTCATTTCGACCCGTAATCGCGCTAGAAAGTCCAGTAGCATCGAAAGGATTCACTTCGTAAATTCTGTAGGAACGACTGGCCAAGGCAGCTTTCTGGATTTAGGGGAGTCATAAGCATTCTACTATGCATGTTTTCCACAGCTCTGTGCTAAATTGCCCTACAAATAGTTTTGTGCAATTCATGCGATATTTATACTTGTCACGAATTTAATTTCATTTTAAATTGTAAGACTCTTTAATATTGAGCTACTACATTTCACAAAGAATTCATCGATCTCTTTAAGTGACTAGACTTATCTTTGTCGAAATACAAATTTAAATTAAAACACTTCAACTTTAATTATTTCATTAAATTCTTTTTAGAGAATAATTGGTCAATTTCTAAAGGTAAGGAAATGAAATTTAAAATAAAATGAGAATAACTAATATATCCCATACGCTACTTCTTTTTATCCTTTTGTATTTCTGATGTACGAGTTCTAGGCATATTTAGTTTGATGCAAGTAATTACTTGGGATACCAAATACCAATTAGTTGCTTTTAGAAAGTAACTTTACCTCAACGTAATAAAAAAGATTATATTAATCAGTGGGATAAAATTGGGTTTTAAATCATCTACCTAATATTCTATACAAGAAGAGGATTTTTATGTCAACCATGACCCAAATTATTAAATATGTCATTACTATTTAACACCCAAAATTTTTTAACTTATCTAAATTAAATTAACTTATCTAATCTTAGCCACAAAGTTGTTCGGTGTTCAAAAAAGCTAGCCTGCAATCTCTAAGATGTGAGATTGTATCATAACCATTAAGTTTTATTTAGAAATTTTTCAGTTATAATAAAAACACGAAAAAAAGTTTTGAAACTCTCTTTTGAATCACAATGATAGTAATTATTTATTAAAAACATTTATTTCACGATATTCTATTCGCAGTCTTAAGGACCTAAACTGAGTGTTTATTAACATCACACCATAAAGAAACGCATTGACAACAGAACTCGTAATTGTGAGCCTCGGTGAACAGACGAGAACAGCACTTGAACTGTCATTTCCCCTTCAAACTACCACACAAAGCCCCTGGGAGGGCTTAGAAAAACGACAGGTTTAAGGTATATCAGCTCCTCTACACTGTGGGTCTTTAGTGTCACTAGGGCTTTAACTCGTGACACACCAGACCTGAGTTCGTGACTATAACCACTAGGTTCGTACAGTAACTGAGAAAGCTGATATCATAAATCTGTTAATTGCGAAGTTAAGCTTAACTACGTTATTCAACTGAATTAAAGAATAAATATAACGTCTCAGTTTTTAGAATTAAAAAAAAATGCTCTAGTGTTAAATATTAAGCATGTTTATTTATTATCCTTGAAAAATTGACACTTGTGATTTACCTATAATACTTAATACTCAAATTCAGGAAGAAGAAATAGAAAGAGAAGAATGGAATATTTGTTATGCCTTTTACTTTCAGATATTAAAGCTGTTCTTTTTTTTAGAAAATACTTAACTACAAACTATTTATAGACACGCTTGAAGATATACATATACATACGTCATCTATATGATAAAATTATTACTGCGAAAGTTACGAAAGTTATCTAAACACATTAAAATACATAAAAACCATCAGTTTTGCCTGAAATAATCTTTTGAGTTATAGCATTTGGCAATCTTAATTTAATACCTTTGGAAAGTATCATTAAATTACGTAAAACTATAATTATATTTGAAATATAATATATGATCAGAAAATAATAACAATATTTTATTGTTTATGAAACTCAAATTGAAATAAAATGGATGGCAAGATTGGCCAAATATCCCTATTTTGATTCAATAGTCTCTTAAAATTTTATAGAAAAAAAATTTAAATGCTTTTTTAACAATAATAAAAAGAAAAAAAATAAGCATAACATTTGATATGAGATTTTAAATCCTTGATCCAATTGTACTTTTTGATTTTTGTCCAGCTTACGATCTGTATCTGTATTTCAAAGAAGAAAAGAAAAAGTAAAATTTGAAAAAGAAAAGGTTCAAAGAAACAATAAAATACATCAGAAGCGAAAGATTATCAGTTCTCAGTGAATTTACTTGGAAAGAAATTCAATCGTCGAGTTTTGTATCAACGTATTTGCATAAACACTTTGCTTCAGTGAACATATTCAAAATGTTGAAATATGTAGAAGAATTCTAATTTTTCACACAAGCTGTTCTCAAACGCAAATGTAAAGGAAAAAAAGCTGAAGAATACTTAACTCTGTGCTAAGGTTAAAATTTTGTATTTTGTTGATTTTTCGTAGTTATATACATGATAAACGCAAAACAACGTATACTTGATTAAATTTGTTTCAGAAAAGCATTTTTTTCTCCTTATTTTAACAGCGAACAAACATTTTATCCTTCCAGCTAACATAACTGTATAGGTATAATTTTCTTTAGAGACTTAAATATTGATGAGAAAATAATTTAAGCCTTTTTACAGTTAGAAAAAGTTAAAAAGCATTCAAAAGAGCTCTGAAAAAAAATTAAATGCAGTGAAATAAATAAAAAAGTATTTAATGATGAATATTCATGACTCTAAACAGATTACAATGGAGCAGCAATTTAGAAGTGGGAGAAGTTATCTTCCCCTTTTACAGTTTGTAAACTTTTTCACGTGTTTATTTAAATATCTAAGTAATTTATCCGCTTTATTCTGCCTTATGATTTTATATCAACATGCTTCTCGGAGATTTTTTAACGAGAATATTTTCATAAGCGTAATTATTACCCATGCCAAACGTGATTAACAAATGAATGTTTTTGAAAAAATTGGAAAAAAAAATGTTAAAAAAGAAATATATCTTTCTTGAAATAGTTACTAGAAAATGCGTACACTTTATTAATCTTTGTGGCAAATTAGGAAAGAAATTCTTAAGTATTATTTTTGTTTGATTAATAATGATAATAAGGTGAGTTAAAGTATTATTAATGAAGTGAAGGAAACAATGTAAAAATTTAATTCTTACAGTGAAAACATTATCTTTAAAAGAAGCCATATAAATGTTGATATTATATGGTTCATAATTTGAAAACTAATTTTTTTAATGTAAAAAAAAAAAAGAAAACACACACAGTTATTTCTTCCCAAGTTTATTTTCATATCATATTATTATTTGCTTAACCGTAAACCTGCCTTAAAATTATTTCTTTGCTTTATCGGAGCAATGAAGAACCTTCACAACTTACATTAAATACGTTATTTCTTCTTTTTAAAATCAGCTCGAACTCAAATGCATTTACATATTATTATAGTATATATATATATATATATATATATTATATATATATATATATATTCTGCTAGACTTTTACTTTTTGAATATATTTATTATGTTCATACTTTCTCTCTCCAATGCTCTTAGTTTAAGTTAATTAGTTCGGTTTGGAAATAAGGAGTACTTTTTTTCTTTCTTTTTTTGAAAAAAATAACTCGTAATAGGAAAGGTTATTAAAATAAAACCTCCAGACATGTGATGTAATATAAATTTTAAGAAAACTTCCTAGAAGATTAAATTTATCAATTTTAAAATTAAGACAATGCGGTAAATTTTATGGTACAAAATAGGATTTAATTCGGCACTCTGTTATTGCTCTCCATAATAAATGTTTAAAGACTTAAAACTATCGTAGTTAACTAAATCAAGCGTTGAATATTAAACTGTGCTAGGCATATTAAATTTTGATACCTTTTGAACAAACTCTTGTACAAAATCTTGAGACATGAAGAGTTTAGCTCGTTATTAAACTTCCTTTAAATTTTGACCAACATCTTTTAAACATTTTGTCGGAATTGACAAGTGAACATGCTCTTCAATCCTTAGAATTAAAATTATCAGTTATTCGTGTGTTTTAAGAAACTACTTTCTCAAAGCCTTTCATCTCGGTTTATGTATTTTCCCTATAAACCAATATATTCAAGACTAAGGTAATCTATACCTTTATTATTAAGAAAGATAGGGAAAGTGCAAGCAGAGCATAAAGTAAACTTTTTCAAAATTAAATAATATGGCCTGTTTTGATCAAGCTCTAAAAATTAACAGGATAAATTTAAAAACTAAGTGGCTGCGGCCGCCGAAATGTCTAATCATTTAACTTGAGCCGTGACATTGTGTCCTGATGCCTTTGGATACTCGTCGTGTAGAGGAGTTGATGCATGTTAAAGTTGTCGAAGCTTTAAGTCTTCCCATTGGTGTGGTGTGGAAATTTAGAGAAAAGAATTTAAACTGAGGTGTCGTATTAAACACTTGACAGAGGTTCAAAAAACAAAGGTATAGAGTCGTTCTACTTATCCTCAATGAGAAATTCCTTTAATAAATTATTCAATTTGAGAACCTCTTTTCGTATAGCAGCCGCAATATATGTAAGTGAAAGTTGATATTTAAAAATATGTGAATCGAGTTTAAGTGGAAGCTAGCAGTAAGATAGAGTTTTTGCCGGTAGGAGTTACAGTCGGGGAAATTCTATTTTGGATTATCGTGTTATTTTGGCATAGGACCCGAAGCCTTATTATCAGTGGGACGATTAGATACCTCGTGTGTCTGTATCTTTTCATATAAATATATGCACGATAAGTATAATTCATAACTATTATTATTAATTAAGGCTAACTTTGGCTCCCATTAGATGTTTTCAATTATATGATATTTGGAATGAATTCGAATAAAATTGGTTGTGTATTTTCGACATGGGATATGTTGCCTCACACTAAGGCGAATTTAGGTTCGCTACAAATTGCCTTCGAATGACTGATGCATATAAAAAATAAAATCTAAAAACTCAAATTGGAGTTGCTACAAAGCGCTTAGATAGTAGTAAAGGCTTAGAAAAATTACGGGTGCCTATAGATTAATATTGATTTATATAATTTTAAGCAAAAATCACTCATTAAAATGAATCAATATTGGAGAATTCTAGTCAAGTTAAGTAATTAAATTTTTTGAGTCTCCTTACAAACAAAAAATTTCTCAACTTAAGATTATCATGCTTTTAAAACAATTATTAATGTCTTTTATTACCCTGTATAAATCTTTACTACAAAACCTCAAGAAATTCGTATAAAAAATACAAAAAACCAAAATTATTTTTTTCTTTTACAAGAATTCTACACGATACTTTTGTTAAACTATTGACACGATAGATATATGCTATAAAAAGTTTTCAATTTCATAATTTTAGTAATTCGTGATGTAATTTAATCAACTTAAAATTTTGTAAAGAAAAATATTTAAGAATGATTTTACAAAAAAAAAATTAAAATTAAAAAAAAAATTAAAATGAATAAAAGTTCATTTTTTTTATATATGCCACCAATTAAATATTTTAATTTTTTAAAGTTAATTTAAGTGTCAAAAAGTTTCTGTATTACACAGATCTGCGGATTTTTCAGAGAGGTACTGTAAAATAGATATATCCGGCTAAAATGAAATAATAAATTTCCTTTAAGCACTCTTACTAAATACATAACTTCTTTTAAGTTAAGGTAATCCGTAATATATATATATATATATATGTATGAATAAACTTAATACATAAAAATGTATACCAAAATAAATGCCTCAAAAAATGACTGTATAAAAAATTAAGATGAAAGTAAAAGTTGAATCTCTTATCAGTCTTACTTGGAGTGTCTTCGTAATACATGAGAAAAAAAATCAAACCAATTCATTAAGACAACCATTCTTAACATTTATTCCGAAATGTAATGTAGTATTTTTACGCATGACCAGTAGATATTCTTATCCAATTGAAACTTTTGTTCTTTAGCGAATTTTCACCAAACCACGCCTCCTCTCTTAGAATTTCTTTTACGCAATCTCATACAAGTTTCAGCCATTCTTGACATTAATCGATGTAATACAAAATCAATCAAACACCAATCACAATTGCTCAATCCAATCCGATACGAACAGAACATTCTTTTTATTGGACTAATGATTTCCCATTGTTTCTTTGCTTCTTGTAGACTCTACCTGTCAAATAATCTAGCAGCTTCATTGTAGGTAAATACTTTTCCAATACCTTTGCTGCGTAAGCTTTTATTCGATATTGTTCTTACGCTGCGTTTTTCTCCTTTTCTAACAAGATTGGATATATTACATTACTATTACCTTTTGCGATCAAAAGTACATTAACTGCCACTTTTTCTCTTTAATGAGATATGAGTACATAAACCTATTTTAGAAATGATTCAATTAGAAATCTGAATAAATTTAAAGCCAATTACAATTTCTTTTCATTTTAAATTATGGTTTAAGAGATAATTGCTGATATAAATCCAAATTTGGGACAACTGTATTGCAATGAGCATCGGTTTAAAATTTAATAAAGTTTAATTGCTTATGTCTTATAACTCTTAAACTTTTATGATAAAAATAACACAATTGAAACTTTTTTTTATTTATAATTAAAAGGATAGAAAATCTTTAATAATTAAACAAATTAATCCAGTTATTTGCAAATTCAGAAATGTGTGTAAAAAGCCACATTCCGTGGCCACAGGCTGGCCACATGTGTGTGCCAGCCTGTTAAAAAGTGCTGTTTCTGAGCATTCTATTAATAGTTTTACATACAGTAGAACAATTAAAAAAATTAAAAGAAAATCTTTTCTTTTCCAAAATGTTTCACTAAGCTCTTGATAATATTTACCGGCCAAGTAATACAAAAAGCTTTGAATCATATACTGTGAAATCTATATCTAATTCTTTATAAAAAATAACGTGAGCTTAAAGCCGAAGTAACTTTCTTTCATCATAAAAATTTAAACTTTTATGTACATGCGTATTAACTGAATAAACTAAAATTATTTTTTTATTTAATAAGATGAAAATGTTTGTGTATAAAGTCCATTTGTACAATTAATGAACTTATTAACTCTATCCCAAACTCAACATTTTCATTGCAATGAAATTAGTTGAAGAAGAAATACTTAATCTGGGGCCGAAACCTAGTTTAAATAAATCAGGGAAGTTTTATTTATGTGAAATATTAACGCCTGATACTTTTATTACGAACTACGATATATTTTTTAACAATGGCGCAAACAATACACTGGCGAACTTAAAACGGAAGAGATCTACGATACGTTCAGCTGTAACTCGCTTGATAACTAAGCTGAAAGAAGTGCCGCAATGTAACAATATAGATTATAAACTAGAACATTTGGAAGAAAAGGCAAAAATATAATAAAAGAAGAGAACGTGTAAATGGCGCTGTGTTTTAAATGTTTATTTACTTTTCTTTTTTAATGCTTAATTATTTAACACATTTTAAAGCATTTAATATATTAAACACATAAAATAAATCTATACCGCTTGGCATTGAAATTGCAGCATCATGCAGACAGAACACAAAAAATTCAAAATCTATATAAAAGATATAGCATACCAAAACATGCAAGTCATTAATATTTCCACATTTGAATAGTATATGGTGGATAGGGTGAGAGAGAAAGAGAGGTGACGCCACATATTAATACACATAAATTGTTTTCAGGGTGCTCATTTGAAAAAATTGCATTCAAATATTTGTTGTTTGTGTACATCTCATACCATAAGTTTTATAAGAAACAGGATTTCACCAGCATATGTTGAAATTTGAGCATGGCAGAATCTATCCTTAATATTGCTGTCCGTGTTATTTTATATCATTTGTTATAAGATCATGAAATCTATGACCTTGGAGGAAGTTGCAAGACTTCGCAGCATTGAAACAGTCGTTTGGCATAGGACGTACCCTGAGGGAGGAACTTAGTTCACAGCACATCCTCGACAACCTCTGCAGTATCACGAGCTGTCAGCTTAGATATCATTATTGCGACTTTTCTTGATACTGCGTGGGTGCGACAGCCTAGAGGTCAAGAGTACAAAAACAAATTTCAAGTTGAGAGCTAGATTTTCTATCGAGTCCTGGGTTAAATCCTCGTGCCACTAAGGCCCACCATGTGAAAAAGGCTAATAAACGACATCTGATGAAGCTAAAATTCATCATGTGGGCGTAGTTTGGAAGCTTAGAAAGTATGTAGGTGATGTCCTCTTCATTTGATCTAGATTCAAAATTACTAGATTCGTCACCAATAGCCCTTGTGTAGCCTCCCAGAGGCACAACAAAATGTAATTAATCAACCCTTGACACTGCAGTAAAGATGGGAAACTTTACAGCTAATTGTCGAATACCTTTTGAAGGAAGAAAGGTGTCACATCGTTTTCAAACGAATCCCAGTTCTATAAACAGCAACATGATGGATGCGAATTGTGTAAAGTTATCAAAGAAAATGAACAATTCCAGTTGATGTTCTACATTATGCGGAATAATCAAATGAAGTGATTGCATGAGACGCCATTGGATGTAAATCATGGTCACTTTTTGTTTCTATAGTTGACTCATTGGGTAACCGTCGTTACATTTGTGACGTATTAATGTATCAAGGCTTGTCTTCAAAGTTTTAGGGAAGCTACTTTTCAACAAAGAAGTGGGTGATCACGCAGTCCATATTACTCTGATGTTCGATAGGAACAATGTATAACTGTTCTCCAGTCCAGAGAGAACGGATTTTTCAGATTGAAAATATCTGATCACGTGTTTCCATGACACTCGAATACTCGCCCATCCCTATAATTGATTGAAGTTTGATATACGGAAGATGTTGCGGGAAATAGTGTATGTGCATATATGCCACCCAAGCTCAGTTAAGTTCAATGCTTCAGCAACCCTAATCCGGGCTGTTGTCGCAGTCCAGGGGCTGTAACTCTAAGTACTGCACGTTGTGAATATCTAAAGGAGCGGAAAATTTAGTCAGGTTTTCTTCCTCTGTTATACCATTTGTGCAATATATATTAATAATAATACCAATCCTTTCAGTTTCAATTTCTGATGTAGTATTTATAATGTCCAACATTAAAAAAAATATTAATACTATTATATCGATTTAAAATAACTGGAACATATGAAC
This sequence comes from Trichonephila clavata, assembly GCA_019973975.1. NCBI lineage: Eukaryota > Metazoa > Arthropoda > Arachnida > Araneae > Nephilidae > Trichonephila > Trichonephila clavata. The sequence goes on along the minus strand of BMAO01019804.1, from coordinate 165,735 downwards.
TTGCTTAAAGAGTATGTATTTTAATATAATAATGGCTGACACACAATCATGATTTTGAAAACTTATGATTTTTTGAGTTTTTTCTTCCTTATATATTTTCCGTAATATTCAAATATCAAAATCATTCCATTTAAAACTTAGAATATTTACGTTTCCATTAATTTGAATTTGTATTGCCAAAGAAAAATATTAATAATAAATAGAAGGTGATGATAAGGTAATAGGTTTTATCATACAATCCAGTAAATTGAAAATAATAATTAAATAATCAGTATAAAACCTAGAAAGAAATATATGTTTATAAATAAATCACATTACTGAGAGAAAGTCACTAAAAAAAGTACTTTTTTCTTTTTGGGTTTTTCTCATTTCACATTAAAAGACTTAAGCTATTTAAATCGCTTTGAAATGTGCATTAGAATGTTTTCGTTATGACATTAAAGCATGTAGGGGTTCTTGTTTTTATTATAAAAAATTGATATAATTTTTTTAAAAAAAATTACTTAGAATTGTACCTTTTCCCAGGAAATATAATTAATTACACGCTCGACTGAGTATTTAAAGTATTTTTTTTTGTGTTGGGAAAGATGGAGTTCAAGTTATACAAAATACAATTTTAAATTTATACATATAATATATGGAAATAGAATAAGAAGGAAAATTCTAACTTGGGTAATTGCATTTATTTCAAATTAACGCAATAGTATTAATAAAATATTCAATTTAGTAAATTTCAATAATTTTCTGGGTTCACTTTTCTGTTTGTCCATGATTAGCGATACTTACAAGGGGTGATCAAATGAAAAGGTACGAAACGACACGGTGGGTACAAATATAGACTTTATTCAAAATATACACCATAGGCCTGAGCACAACGATCCTACTGATGAACAAGCCGCAGGATTCCTTGTTCCCAGAATTCCTGTGGCTGTGACGAGACCCAGTCCTTCACAGTGTCCTTGAGTACGTGGTCCGAGTTGAAGCGCTTTCCTTTCAGGTGTTTCTTCAGTGGACCAAACACATGGAAATCGCAGGGTGACATGTCCGGACTGTAGGACGGATGGTCCAACGTCTCCCATTGGAACTTGTCCAGTTCCATTTGTGTGACTCTGGAGACGTGTGGACGCGCGTTATCATGGACCAGAACCACACCCTCCGTGAGCAGCCCCGGTCTTTTGTTCTTGATGGACCTGCGTAGGCGTCGGAGTGTCTCACAGTACACATCGGAGTTAATGCTTTTTCTGTGCTCGAGTAATTCTGTGCTCGCATCATTTGGACGCCGCTTTTTATAAGAGCCTTTGCTCTCTCCTGCGCATGCGGGCACCCGCGCATGATCCGATCTCAGTCAGAGTCTCCAATGGCATCCCGAGATGTCTCGCTACATTCTCCCTTGGCGGAATATGCAAATATTTAACTGTTTCATTTTTATGTCGTTTCGTACATTTTCATTTGATCACCCCTTGTACATAATACAATATGAACTATAAATATTGAGTTTTCACAAATATTCAAAAATCTTATTCTATATTACTTACTTGAACTCTGCTGCGAGTTTGTATATTTTAAAATGTTTAAATCTGTAATTTTAGAAACTCTTCAATATGAATACAAGATTATATGTTTTTTCTTCTAAAATAAAAGAAAATTTAAAATCATTCTTAATTTCTCCATACACAGTAATTCTATGTCTATGTTCTGAAATCTAATAAATATTTTAGGAAATTTTTATTATAGATTTAAACCATCAATGACAATAAAAATGATTCATTTTATTACAATTTCGTAAAAAATTTAAATAATGTTTTTATTTCTATATAATATTCAATCAATCATAGAACAGCATGACGAGGTCGTTAATTCTATCTTGCTACTCTTAATAGTCAAACTTTTGATTGATTGAAGATCCGAAAAAACAGACCAAGCGACGCCCTTTTTGACCTCTGAAATCCAAAATGATAATTCAAATAACTTTGAAATTCTACTTGAATTAAAATTAAAAGTTATCAACGGAGAAAAACTGTTTTAAATATCCCTAACAAATAATTTTGAATGAATTTTATTGAGCTTGATTATATGTAATGTATATTGAACATTTTCATGCTCAAATATATCATGTTTAAGAAGGCAAATTAATTATCATTACATGGGAATATCTGAGATTTTGTGGATTTGGTTTCACCATTTACCTGACAAGAAAGATAAACCTTGTAAAAAATTTTTAAGATTCAATAAATTCAAAATTGCAGATATTGGCTTGTTATCAGTAATGAATTTTGGAGTTTCTTCATAAAATATTAGTAATTAACAAGGATTGCTTTTTAAACACAAAAAATATGAAAATACAGGAACATATAGGATGTTATAAATATATTTCAGAATATTTGTTTGTTTTATTTTGTATTAAATTTTAAATATTTATTCGTCCTTAAATGTATTCTTTAATATACCTTTCGGCTTAGGTACACAAAAAATTTGCCTACAATTATTTTATTTTTCCAATTAGTTTTATTCATTATAAACTGTTACATAAATACTATAATTAAGCAATTTAACTGCTTGTGAGTATTGGTAAATTTGAAAAAAATGCTCCTGTTAAAATAAATAAGTCCAATCAAGGTTTAAGACTACAAAATTAATTTCCATCCATTCCTTACTTTTATTCATTCTAATTGCATGCCCTAAATTTATATTTTAAATTATTGTAAACTGAAAGTGTTTGTATAATATTATCAAGTGCGAGTTCATTTTATATATATATATATATATATATATATAATTATCTTTTAAAAGGTTAATTTTTAAAAATAGTTTTTTGTATGGTTTAAATGTTTTTCCCTTCAAATATTTTATCCCTGTTTTTTTCTGTAACATAAAACACTTTTATTAGTGAAGTTGGAATTCCCGAACGTTCTTGAAATCAGGAAACTCTCTGTTTCTCAAAGTGAGTTTCTTTTCTTTCGTCTCGAGTTTTATTTTCTTTATAACACTTATCCATTAAGCAAGAGAGTCATTTAGATCAATGTCAAAGCGTAATTCAAATATCCTAGAAAATTTGCCATCTTCTTTTTAAAACACATGGTTTAAAGTCCTTAAGCTAGAATACAGTGAAATAAATAGGCGGACATAATCGTGAAATAAGTTCTACTCAGAATTCCATTCTGGCATAGATATTTGATTGTAAGCTTTAGAAATTCTAAGAAGAAATTCCCCACGCATTCTTTCTTTGCTTTCATGTATATTCTTTAAACCTACCATCTCCTTAATAACTTCTTAACTGTCTTAAACTCTTTTATATTTATTTTTCTATCTTTTGATTTATTTTTTTCATCTTCAACCCCCTTCTTTTGTACATTTTATTTCCTGGTCTTTGTCTTTGAATAATCATTCGAGAGGACAAAAAGGAATGAAAAAGAAAAATTTTCAACTGCCTTCCCCGCTTTCCACGACTATCTCCTCCTTGTAAGAAACAATATCAATTTGCATACATCACGCGTGAAGTCGCACTACAGGGAGAGGCAATTTAAAGCACGAAACTTTCCCTTTTGAATAAGCGTTCTGATAGACATTTTTTTTCGCTTCTTCTTTCTGATTCTTGCCTATCTTATTCCTTCTCTGCCCATCCACCCACATTTTTCCTTTATCCTCTATATATACAAATATACATTCCGCTTAGATAGGAAATACAGCCAGATTTTAAATTACATTACGACTTCAAGATCGCTAGGTAGTCGGCAAGACGATAGATTTCAAATTAGATTACTCCTGACTAAAGTTACTGCAGTGTATATGGTTTGGGAGAGCTTTTTTCATGTCTCGATAGTTGAATCTTAGTTAAAATATTGATTTGCCTTGGTTATGAAATTGTATTTCGTTTCAAAGATGTGGTTATAACTCTTAGGTAGCTTTGAGAAATTTCTAAAATAATTACAAACCCAGTTAAGGAGTCGTTTATGTGAGTTTCTACTATAGTATGCAAAAGAATGCAGAATAAATATATGTATCAATTTCTAGAACGCAAAGTTATAAATAATTAAAAGTATATATTATTATGTATATATAAGGGTATACATTTAGATTCCCCTATCATCTGTAAAATATCCAATTAAAAATATGTTTTTCTTCATTGAATGTAATGTATGCTAGGAAGTTTTTTTTAAAAAAAGAATTATGTATTAAATTTCAATGTTCATTATATTAATAGGGTTGATTTCTACATTTCGAAATTTGATGAATTATTTTTGAATTATTATGTGCAAAAATACTTTTTCATTTTTGTTTTCATTTTATTCAACCGTGCTACTACAGATATGTGGGAAAATTATTAGATTAAGGTAATATTTGCATGTTCAAATAATTATTAGAAAACTAGTTTCATGGAAAAAAGTATATGTAATGATGAAACGACTAAATAATTCAAAAACGTTTTGTAAAGATACAAAGAAAGTTTTAATTTTAATTTAGTAATTTTAAAATGTTTGTTACACATTAATATTTTTTGTTTAAGCTTCTACCGATAGTGCGGCAAAATATTTAAAACAATGAAATTTATATACCTGGATATGTTAAATATCGATCAATTATTAATAAAAATTATCAACTTTATTAAAAATAAAATAATTAATATTTGTAATTATTTTGATACATAAATGATTCTCAGAACTTTGTTTCATCTGCTTACTATAATGGGATTTGTAGTATATGAGAGGAAGCAGTTTAAAAAAAAATATTCAGTAAAAGTCTGTATTTGGTGTTAAAATAAGCTATAATTAAAAAAAAAACTAAAAAAACACGCTTTATAGTGAATTGAACTAAAAAGTTAAAAAAAAATAATTCGTAATATAAAAATGAAATATGATTAACGAGAAAATTAATGTCATTGGGTTAAAAGCGGAGAGTACTCTACATAAATTGTTATAATCTCTTACTAGTTCTATTCCGAAATGCTGTGTTAGTGTAAAAATGTAGTAAAACCCACCCTATGATTTTACCCCAAATGGCATTAATTTTCTCGTTAATCATATTTTATTCTTATATTAAGAATCATTTTTTTTAAACTTTTTAGTTCGATTCACTATAAAAAAGTGTTTGTTTAGTTGTTTTTTTAAACTATAGTTTATTTTTAATTTCTCAGTTCAATCTACAATAATAGAGCGAGTTTTTTTAGTTTTCAATCTATCTTTTACTCATTGTTGAGTTTATCCTTGAGTTTGATACTTGGAGCCGGAGGGGGGGGGGGATTACGTTAGCAGCTGGAATTAATTTTGCTCTTCAATGGTTATTAATTAACAGGTCTGAGGGGTATTTATTCTCTCCGTTTATGGGGCTCGGACCAATGCCGTATTGTTTTATTTCAAAGATAACGTCTCTATTGATACAGCTCAAACTAATAAAAGTGTGTTAAGAGGAAATATTAAGTGTCAGTCGTATTATCGCTTTTAAACGTATTGCTATAATGTTAGTTCGTATCATCACTTCTAAGCGCATTGCTTTATAAAAATAAAATATATTTAGCAGTTAGACCATAAACTTTTTTTCCACATGCACGAGTCTTTTTATTTTATTTCCATTTTTAGAAAGACTAGACAATTGTTTATATTATGGTAAGAAACTGCTGAAGCAGACCCACCCTTTCCTTTCTCAGTTAAAGAACACTTTTTTGTTTGTTTTATTTATATTAACCACAAGAGTATTCGTTTTTAGGGTTGCACCTTAGTCTTTTAGTCGCTAAATCTAGAATTAGTCGCTAAATGTGGAAATGGTGTATGGAATTTGTAGCCAATTCTGAAAAATCGTTATTCCTGAAGTCCTGATCAGGACAATGGAACAAAATTACGAAATTATTGTATTGTCATCGGTCCTTGATAAGTATGAAAAATTTCGAATTAATCTGACCTTTTAACCTGTTCAGGACGAGGCGCCTTTCTATGAGACGCTCGCTAGGGACGGGGTGAATGCGGAAAGACTTGCTCTACAGGACGGGGTGTTCGCTTTGCTAACCTTAACTTAAGGGGGGAAAAACATAAATAATAAAATTTACAGTCCTAACGACGTAATTTTTGGTACCTCTTTAGATTACTACATAAGTTGTCTGTTACATTAAAAATAGAATGTAACAACGTTTTATCTTTAATTTATAAGAAATTACATAAAAAATATCACTTGTCTTTGGAAATAAATTGTGTCAGCACCATTCAATTTGTTCTATAATTTTCATTGACGAAACATATTAATAAACTTTCAAATTAAGAGAAAAAATTATTGCAACAGTTATTTACAAAGAGAAATAGCAAAATTAAAATGAAGACTGAGTTTGGAAAATTTCGAAGCATGGAGAAACGCTAAGTCCTACATTGCACGATTTGCATGCATAAAATGTTTTTAGCAGTTTTTTTATTTACACATGGTTTGTGACTATGCATTTTGGCTTTATCCACCCTTTTTATTCATATTAAGGGTATCAAACTGTCTTCAGACAATCAAATAATAATCTGAGAGATGTCAAAGTTTTTGAAATAAGAAAAGTACGCGAAATATATCCGAAAGCAACAAAAACTGTAATAGAACTGACGCTAAGCCCCTAAAACACTCCACACTGTTAAGAAAAAGAAAAGAAAAAAACATTGAGAGAGAGTTATTAGGAACACGAATGTTTCATATCAAGTGAAAACTTTATGAGCTGTTTGTTTACATTTCGATTATCCCCTCCCGCGCCGCAGCTGATGAGCAAAATACCCAATCCAGGCAAAATATAAACAAACTGAAAGTCAGGATACGTCCAAAACTACCCAATTAGTTAGCAATGTGAGTGGTGATGGCAAAAGAAGTGTCCAAAAAGTTAAGAGTAATATCGATACAAGAATGCGCGAAAAAACAACATGGAGTCAAAATATATTCGATCATGAGCGGTGCGATGATGATTGCTATCCAGTTGTTGCTTTTTCTATAAGCTGTAAATCTGACTGCACCTTGTGGATGAATAGAAACTATTATATTATCTATGGTATCGTTGCATTTTTTGATCCTTATTTCAGTATTTTTTTTTTTTTTTTTTTTCTTTAATGTTCTTGTTGTATTTTCTTTCCTTATTTTATTATTATATCCATTTTTACACACTCGCATATCACGTTTCCAGCCATTCTGATTTACAGTTTCTTCTTTATTCACATAATTATCAATTATGTTTAACTTTTGGACACCGGTGTATATATATATATCAACCACACATTAAGTCCATTTCAACTATCAGCACCATCCAGGGACACTCTTAACATCATTCAGATATTGTTGAAGTTTGCATATTTCTGGCACTAACGTATGCACAGAAATGCAATTTTGTATAAAAATATATTTAATTTACACATTAATAATTGGAGTGAGATGACCGTTGACTACAAAATTAACTGAGGGAGCCTACTTTTCCTTATTATTCTTTAATTGTAATGTGACTAGAGTAATATTTAGAATTTTGCTTCTCATTAGCTGAATAAAAATGTTTAAGTTTAGGGTCTAACGTTGGATTAGCGAAGAACAAAAATATTTTATAAAAATTTAGTAGTAATTCCTATTTTACCCAAGTAAAGTCACTGTTTATCATATTCCTTTTTTACTAAGTATTTTTATTAATGTTATGGAAAAACTACACAAACTGTATCAGATTTATGTTTTAAAATTTTTGATACAAAATTCAACGAAAAACACTAAGGTCAACTCTAAAACCATGCTGAATCATTTCTTCTTATTTTATTCACGATAGCTTTGTTTTATTTTGCATAATTTTTTTCTGATAAAAAAGATAGAGATGTTCTATTTTTATTGTTGTATTGCTTATCTGTAAAAAGTAACAAGCGTATTTAAAAATTTCAGTTTATTGAACGACATAAGGGAAATGCCCTTGACCCTTACTTCAATTTTCATATAATAATTCTTAGATGAATGTATATAAATCCATTTTCTATATATAATCACTCGTAATCTAGACACAGAACTTTTCAGACTTCTTTCAAACTGCTACCTTTGGATAATAAAATTAATTATTATCATTCTTTTGATTTTCTTCCTTATTTTATAACCATTTTACACTCGCATATCACGTTTCCCACCATTCTGATTTATAGTTTCTTCTTTATTCACGTAATTATCATTTATGCTTAACTTTTGGACACCAGTGTACTTTCAGTTCCTATATAATGGACATAAAGTGCCATCTATTGGTCATTAAAATCTGTTTCAGCTGAAAGTGCACATATGCATCAAACGGTCACAGAGAATATTTGTGTAAAATACATATGTGCACCGCCCGGCCATGTGGTACATTAGAACTGAATGCATATATGACTTTGCCAGTCACGAAGAGGTTAAAGTGGGTAAAAATCGAGTTTAAAGATTCCGTTGCATACAAGTTAAACTTATAAAAGCGTGTTAAATACTATCACTTTTATGACAAAATTATTAGAAATATGCATTTAAATGCATATATCAGGTTTTATTGAATTAATATACGTATTAATATAGTTTTAATATATCGAGGATTCTATTTGTGAAAAAAACTATTGCATAATTTATAGATATGCACATACTCTTTTACAAATATAAATTAAAAGCAGATTCGAACAATTTCTCAACTAAGTGATTTTTCCCTTAAATCACATAACGAGATAAATTCCCTATTATAGAAACTAACTGAAAATATTTAGAGCTATTTCGAGGAAAATAATATGAGCAGAAAGTTAAAATGCGTAAACGTTGTATTTTCCCGTTAGTTATGTTCTATTGCCATAAAGCTTTATTGCCAGTGATTAAACATTAGGCTTTGTTTCGATGAAAAAGAACATATATTTTAGAAAATACCCTGTTTCACGATAAACTAGAAACACATTTGTGAGAAATTAAAAATAATGGCATTTTCACTTCCAATTACTCGTCACTAAATCACAATCACGACTATTTAGCGCTTTTATTACCTACGAAAGAGTAATTTTTTAAAATTTTGCTTATTCGTTTTGCCCACCAGAGGGAGTTTTAAATTTTTATGTAGAGAGCTCTTATTATGCTTCACGAACAAGATTTCTACTTGAAATGAATTGACAATTTTGAAGAAAAAATTATGTTACATCTACATATCCGATAGTGGATAAAATAGTAATAACTATTGTTTGAGGTATATAAAATATTCAAATTTTTTGATTGTATCAAACTTGTTGATTACATCAAACTTGTTGATTATATTTTCAAAGGAAGTTTTGGATTATTTGGAAAGATAATTATCGAAAGTCTGTTATGTTTTCGGAACCAAAGAAAAATTAAGATGTTATTGCATTTAAGTTACAAGTTAATATTATTAAAGTTAATGCTTAATTTCAACATTATGTCATATTTCTATATCACCATCCTTTGTAGAATATTCAGAGTAAAACTATTCGGTATCTTATTTTATTCTTTTTCGTATTGTTCCAGATAAATAATATTATATAGGATTTCGCTATGGTTATGCTTTACTTCAAATAAATAGAATTTCAGAATATTAGTTTACTAATAATATATTAGTTTTCTAATAAATATTGTTTATTTATGTCTGATATAATTTAGTTTTCGTCTTTTAAATCCCATTAAAAATTATTTTTTGACGTATTTAGCTTTTGCATTTCCGTAAAATTGATATCTTTTTTTACATCTACGTTTCTCCCTCAGGTAATATGTAAATATTAATGTGTAGTTCACATTAAGAAGAATTGTACAAATTAATTGATTTTAATTTTTAAAAAACACTTACGTTTTAAGTCAAAAAACTTTTCATCAATCATTACTGCCCGAAAAAGGGAGAGTTTTACTTATATCGCAATATATTGGATATAAGGGAAAGTTCTGTCTTTTTTGAGTACATGCAGTTTTATGTGTTGTGGATCCTTAACAAGAAGTTATGAAACTGGTTTAAACAAGTAGATTAGTATATATTATTGATGATTTATACAGATTTTTTTCCTAAGTTAGTTTTTTTAAACTTAAAAATTGTCAATATGAATGAAGAAAAAAGTGCACTTAGACATTGCATGGTTTGAGTTCCAAAAAGGAAATAACTCGATGGAGGTCAAAATAAACTTGTGAAGAGGAAACAGTAACAGCTCAAACAAGACGAAGATGGTTTGGGAAATTAAGCTTATGTAAATTTTTTTTTGAATAATGAATCCAGATCAGGAAGGACATCGGTTGTCAGTGATGAAGTGCTACGCAAAATGATCAAGACAAATCCCCCGTTAACTTTCAAAAAATGAGTTTCATGCTTGAAATTTATCAGACTATATACTACTTTGAATTATATGAAAAGGCTTGGTTTTGTATCCAAACTCTTTGTTTGCGTGCCACACGAATTAAGTGAAAAAAGTTTAATGGGCAGAATATCGATATATTCAACAAATCTTGCTCTTCACCAAAAGGAACCATTTTTGGGCCACTTGGTGACAAGAGATGAAAAGTGGATAGTGTATAAACACGTGGGTAGAAAAAATGTATATGTTTATAAAAAGGAGACACTACCGCCAACATCTATAGCTGGCGTGAATCAGAAGGTGGTTATGTCGTGCTGTTGGGGAGACCGGCATAGGTATAATGCACTGTGAGTTGTTGAAAAAAATGAAATGGTTGTTCCTGTACACAGCTTGATGTTTTGAATAAAGAATTCAATATAAATGTCCATCTGTGGCCAACAGAACAACGCATAAAAAATTGCATAGTTGGAATAGAAAACTTTACCTCCGCCAAAATATATTGTGGATATTGCCCCGTCTGATTATCATCTGTTCATGTCACTGTAAGACTTTCTTGATGGAAATGAATGCTTAAATTAAGAGGGTTCGAAATAGCAGTGGATGAATACTTTGTCTACAAAACTAAGAACTTCTTTTCCAAGGGTTTATATAAGCTGCCCTAACGCTAGCAAATAGTTGTACATAACAAAGGACATCATATTTTAAATAAAAAATAGACACAAATGTTTCCTAATTTCTTAAGAAAAAAACGACAGAATTTCCCCCTTACACCCAATATATAAAGCTAGACGCGGGCTATTGGTAAAGGACCTCATAATTTTGAACCTCACTCAATTGACGAAGATGACACATGAGCTGGCACCCCCTCCTCCTAACTATCACACCATAAAAATAGGAGGAAATTGAGCTTCGACTGATTTACCGGGCATCAAATCCCTTTTATATGGTAGATCTGCAATGGCTCCAGCACTCGAAACCACGATACTCCGGCCACGAGTTCGGCATTATACATTACTGCCAGAATGGTCTGTTCATTAATGTATTACAATAAATAAACGAGTGATGCTTCAATTTTTTTTTAATTCGAAAGAAAACAATGAATTATAATTTTGAATAAAATATTTTAATTTAGTTTCAGTCTTAATACATTTGCGACAGTACAATATTTCGATATGAGTCTTTCAAAAACTTATTTAGAATGACCTAGCAAATCAAAAGATTCCAATTTATGAATATCTGTTTACTGTATCTCTTAAGGTATTTCTATTTGTAATTAATTATAGAGATTTTAAATACATTTCATGAAACAATTTTAAGAATAACGAACTCTATTCCTAGTCAGAAGCATTAAACGCCCTAATAAAAATGCCTCCAGCATAGAGAGGCTTTACGTTGGTTACAATTCGACGTAATATTCATGGTGTTATTATTAACAGTGAACCATAAAAGAACCCATCTAATTTATGAGACAGTACATTGCCGATGTTTGCAGCACTTTGAAGAGCCTAATAGCTTGTTACTGAAGCTAAAGGTCCTATCGTTAGTTCCACTTCATGGTATAATCAGGGTATCGTTAAAATGAAGTAAGGTCGTTGAAAACTGAGTTTACCCCCAAGTCAAGGCTTGCAATTCACAGAGGTTGGGGCCATATTTGTCTCTTGTGAATTCTGAAGCATTATTCCGTTCTAAGAAGTGCATAGCTTTATGTCAGATATGAAACATGATTTGTGTAAATGATACTGGACACAGATATACTCTCTATTTAACACAAGGGCATGGTGAAAGCCTAAGAAAATAACTTGAACTAATTTCTATAGGTGGTTATAAAATAGTGCTTAAATTCAAGGCTGGTGGCGTTTTAATCATACGAATTGCTATAATATATTACAATGTTTCTACTCGCAATCCTTTGCTATGAAAAATTATTGGACTTGCGTTATTTTATAAACATTTTCCTTTAACACTATTTTCCGTATATCTGCTAAAAATATTTAATCAAAAATAGGTATTTATTTATAAAAGCAAAACGATGCGGTTTTCAAGAGATAATTTAATGGTAATTACTTAGAAGAAGTAAGCAAATTCGTACTTTGAGGTTTTCGAGAGATTGAAATCTAACAGATTAAATAAAGAAAAGAAAGAAATATCAAGCAGAGAGTATATCATTTATAAAGTTGTATAAATATTTTATTTAAATCATAGGTTCTCAACGTGGGCGATAACGCTCCCTTGTGAGCGTTTGAGACTTTCAGGGGGGCGGTAAAAAACCCAGAGAAAATTAGAAGGCGTTGAGATGGCCAGGAGAGGCTTGGGCAGATTAACCAAATATAGTTTTAAAAAAATTAAAAATCACTCTGATTATTACTAACAAAAGTAAAATTTAATGCTGTTTAATGTTGATTGTACGTATTCAAATCATTTCTATATTACATGTACAAAAATTCACATATTTCGGTAGTTCGGGAAGTGGATGAAAAACTTAAATATTACATTACATTCAGACCTACATTAAACCAAATGATGTAGTAAATTTTAATTTCTGTTTTGCACGTGTTGTCTTTGTCTTAATCATGTATTCACTAATGAACCTAACTACAAAAATATTAATATAAATAGAAAAATAACGGAAAAGAGTTGTTTTGTCAAAGTTAACATTTATAAGAAACATCATTTTATTCGAACTTTAATGTCCAGTACTATTCTCAAGAGAGCAGGTGTTTTTTATTCTCAAACATTCGTAGATAAAAATACAAGTCATGTAAGTTGTAAATTATGAATAAAACATTAAGTATATATAATCCTATCTCTTCTCATTTTGCGAATTTCCGCAGCGCAGATGTTTTTCAACTAAACTGTATTTATAATAAAATAAAGTTTGTCTTAAAATAGGATGTTAAAGCTTGTAATGATTCCTGATTTACAATATCAAAAAATATAAAAAGTAACAACACACATTCTGTAATCAAGCTAAAAAATAAATATGCTTCTTAATGGTTATTATTTTAATGAAACTAGTTGTTTTCTTTTACTACCTCAAGTCACATTATTAGTTACATTCAAGATCAATAAAACATATTCGGATATTTTGTTAAAATACTTTTTCAATTTTTCCCTTTCTTTTAATATTTTTTAGAATACGAAATGCAGCGAAGAGAATACAAAGTGAATAAAAAAAGAGCTTCTGATTTATTATTCCGATATGCATTCTTTCAAAGATGTATTTTGCATTTCCATAATGGATTCTTCTATATTAATTTTTACTTAATGTTTAAAAAGAAAGTGCAGTCAAAGTATTGTAATTCCTGATATTATTCATCGGGAGCAAAACCCGAGTTGTGAATTTGTTGAATGACTTTTAACACATCGCGAAAAATTTTAATTAAAATATAATGATTATACTGGAAAAGAATTAATTCGTTACTTTGCAAATGCGAGCAAAAACATCTGCTAGGCTATAAAGGTGCTGTGTCACTAAATATTAGTTTCGCTCGAGGAACGGGAGATAAAATTGCGAAACTTTTTAGAATATATATGTATCAAATTTATTCAACTGTAAATAAAGTTAGGAAAAGAATAATAATTAAAACGTGAAAGTTTACTCTTACAAATTGATTTCATTTTCCAATTCTTGTGATTTTTTTTCCTTTCTACTCAATGAGGATAAAATAAAAAGCACAAATGAAGAAGTCGACAAAAAATAACGGCGGTTTCATTTTTAAATCGATAAAAACACAAACGGTTAGCTAAAAATAAAAATTGACTTTTAGAATATGAAAAATTAAAGTAAAATATTTTTATGGAGTATATTTTACTTTTAAAAAAAATATCAGACAACATTCCTAGTTACAATTCCCCCTTAAATTAAAAATCTATCTTTTTTACTGTAATTAAAATAGAAATTTCCCTTTTTTATTTAAAAAAAATATTTAATGAATAAAAGTTAAATATAGATAAATGCTGTAAATGAAATTTAAAACACTAAAGCATATTAGAAGAAATGACTTTCTCATCATAAGCCAAATTTTTTAAAAAAATGAATAAGAATATGTATGTTTTAATTTTAGCTATTCTTCTCTAAAGATCAAGAATTCTGAATATTGATTTAAATCAGATTCTGGAATACTTAACATTCTGCCAATTTTGTAAAAGAAATTCTTATATATATATATATATCCGATATTTTGGTTACACGTTTGCGTTATATCATTGTTTCGCAAACTTTTTTAAGTTGTGAATTTATATTAGAACTGATTTATCTTTAATCTGAGCACTTATCATAAGAGTATTGAGACATAATATGATGCTAACATTTAGAAAGATAGGAACAAAATGAAATTCCATAATAAATGGAGAATTTAGGTTCGAAGAGTTGGTGTTAGTATTTCGAAAATATCACTCTAGCTCTGATATATTGCAAGATATTTGAGATATGTTGTCATACTACTGAATTCAGAAGACTGGATGAGCCATGAGCCATCATCCAACCGAGAGATTCACATTGCTTAGCCTCGCATTATGATATCTGGACATCATCATAGGTCCCTCATTTATCCCCAGCTGCCTACTAACTTCGAACTCACGATACAGTTCAACATATTCAACACCGTAAGCATAGGATTAGAAAACTGGAGGATGCTTATTGTACTGATGTTTGAATTGTGAGATGGCGATAGTTCTGAGGTAATGGTTATAACACTTATAATGATCCTTATTACAATTTACTATGGGTGAATAATTTTTTTTTTTGCTTTAATGTTTTGATAACTTGAGTGATAAAATATGGCAGTTACGTTAGTAGGAAATAACTATTTTCAAAATACTGAAATTTACTTCTTCAAAATTTTGAAATTTACTTTTTAAAAATTTTAAATATTATGTCTTTTTCTTGAATGTTTTCAATTTTCTAAAAATACGAGGAAAGGTAAATTCGCTATGCTTATTGCATCGATAAAAACATATGTTTACATTTTTCATTATACTTTATATATCTTTAATTACACAAAGATGTACCCAAATATATTCTGTACTTATAAACTGTGAAAGAAATTGCGATATTAAGTGAAATGTTGTTCAAAACTATTTTAGAATTACATACACTGCTCTACATCTTAAATTTCATCATACCCTTTATATTTTAAAAAAAAACAGCTTAAGATATTGTCACAGCTCATTTTTGTAATAATAAATACTTTTAAGTGCTACATTTTGAATATATTTGCTTAAGTTTCATTAAATATTGTTTTTAATTTATAAATCTTTTTTTTCTTTCGTAAGTTATCTTTTATTAAATTCATTGCTTTATTTAAACTGCCGATTGTCTGTGTCATAATTATCAATGAATATGAAACAAAAAACAAATACAACACATAATTTTAAAAACAATATTCTTTCTTTGAGACCAAAAATAGTTCTTCCTTTATTTGGCAACTTTTACGATTAATACTAGCTATTTGCAACTAATTGTGTGGACAGTTAATTAATTTGTCCTATTAAGAAAAGTGCCATGCATTGCAGCTAATATGAGATACTGTCTTATATTTCAATAATAAAATTTTTTTCCTCAAAATATAAGCTTCGATTCTATCAAAGATTCAGTTATCTATTCAATAAATGATTCGGCTTTATATGAACGAGATGTTCAGTGGGTGAGAAGAATACATACACAAATATAAAATCCTATAAGAATTAAAATACCTATGAACTTGATTAGCTGATTTCAAAAATTCCTTAACAAGAATGTATTAAACTCCACACAACACATAAAAAAAATTCAGAATTCCTTAGTGATTCACGAAATAGACTGGGATGTTAAACCCGGTTTAAGTTTCATTGATCTTAGAGCTAATGAATACGTGACTGACGTAATCCTGGATGCCTGCCCAGTTCTCAAATAGAGCAAGCGAACTTGAAGAGTGGTAGGACGACTTATGAAATCATGGTATACTATACGGCTGTTTGATTTCCTTTATTTCATTACTTTTATAATCCTAGTTCATTTATCATTGAAGATAAGCAGTTTGATATAATTCACCCATCGTTAATAATCTTCATTTGTATCTTGGTTGCGTTTCATTGATTCATTGGGAAAGTGGGAAGAATTTGACGTTTGTTTAGAGCTCAATTTTTTCCGATTATTTATGATCTGGCTAATTATGTTTGACTTTTTGGTTTCACTCAGGCTTGAGTATTTTTATTGAGTATTTTTTTTTACGTTATCTAGGATGAAATAGTAAAATTAAAATTTTACTTCTTCATAATACAAATAATTTTTTGAAAGAAATTGTATGATTCATAAACATTAAACTTGCAATGGAGTTAAGACGATATTTAACAGTTATTTTAATTCATTAAAGTTTTCATTTAAAAATAACAGCGAGCGTATTTTTTTAATTCTGCATATTTTTATTTTAAGAATTGTTCTGGAAAATTGTAAATAGTCTAGTAGAAAATTGATATTCGATCTTTTAAGAATTGCTTAAAACGGTTTCATGGCTTTTTAACTTTGAAGATTTAACATTCCAGAATTGAATAAGTAATAACGTGCATTTATCTCAAGTTGGTATCTCATTGCTTTAATGAGGATTTTTTTTTCAAGTTTATAAAGCTCATAAATCGTTCCTTTTTTATATTCCGTGGTTTAAATGCAGCTGAATCTGAGAAGAAAATTTTACAATATGAATGGCTAAAAAGGAAATATCATTTTTTTTTTGGCTTCATAACCACTCTCTCTTACTCTTTAAGTCTCAAACTTTAAATATTTAATCCACGAGATGGCTAATATACGACAGTAATTTTTTTAAATTTTATCATTACACAAGCCTTTTTTCAATTCCTACTATTATTACTACTATAGTTCACTCTCTCCCTATATATATATATATATATATATATCTTGTTCAAGTTTTCAATCGTTAATAATATACTTTCAATTCATCCATTCAAGTTCAAATAAATTTTTTAAACTTGTTGTAGATGACATTTGATGTTAATACAGGTCTTTCAAATATTAATTAATTAATTTTTTTTTTAAATTTTAAATGTATTATGTGTTATTTCTGTCGAAGTTACAACTGGCTGCAACAGATGGCGGCAGTACGTTTTTCTAATGAAGTAGGAATTGACTTAAACAATTTATATTACTTTTTTATTATTAACAAACAAATTTTCACCACATCATAGTTCTTTTATGTAAAAGTAAAAAGTACTTTTTTTGAAAAAAAATATTTTATATTAATTTAGAAATTAGTTATTACCAGAAGATCTGGTGTAAGTTGCTTGCTTTAAACTCAAGAAATAAGATCAAAATTTATGGATGAGCGTTATACGCCGGGTATAACGAGGGCTTTAAGAAAATGTATTCGCATATTTCTTCTACAGATATTGATAGGGCTTTTACATGTATTGAAATATTGTTTATGACACTCTTTATGAACTTAAAGGGCTGTAGTTCCAGAAATATACTATTGTCTTGCCCAAAGCTTGGAATAATACCTCGAACAAATGACTTCAAAACGTAACAGCATTGCGCACGTACATTTCAGGTTTTTTCATAAAAATAGGGTTCGTGTTTTTCGGCAAATATATTTAAAAAGTAAAAATTGCAACTTAAAAACATACATGCACGTTATACGGTGATGCGTACAAAAAAGCCGGATTACCAGATTATATCTGAGTGAATATTAATATTTATTTTGTAATATCTTTGAGAAAAAAACATTCAAAAATGTGCTACAGTTAAAATAAAAAGTAAAGCTTTATGAATCAAGAGAAAAAAAATGTGCATGGTAATATATTTTTCTTTTAATTAAAAAGTACTTAATTATACAAACTTGACAAAATCAGAATTATATTTAACGCAACTATTTATTGAAATAACTGTTTACATTTATCTATAATAACATTCTGAAAAGGGTTTCACAAAGCGGCATGCACAATCCATTGGTCTAGCACTACATATTTAACATTTTATCTGATAACTCAGTTACATAGTCTTCTCAATCGTGATAAATGAATTAATCTGAAATTAGCTAGACTAATCATCACGTTTTCTGGATACCATAATTAACTTCATTTCACAAAGCGATTAGTTAGTGCTAATACGCCTTTAAAGTGACATACAGCCTACACGTATAGAATGATGTCAAATCTTACACGAACAAGGTTGCTGAAACGAACACGACGAAACGTGAGTTATTCTACATCTTGAATATACGCGTTTGGCACTGAATGAATTCATTGGAATGAATCGACTAGGCTTAGAAATTCCAATTTCTAATCATTCCTATCGTTAGCAGTTTACCTCATAGCTTTCAGATTAGGTTCTATGATATGATGCATAGTTGGAGTGTCGTAAAGAAGCTTAGTTACCGTCAATATTTAGTTAATTATTAATTCAATACATATTGTAAATAAACCGAACAACAAATAATTCGTAATCTTTTGAAATACTATGTCAAGCATGGAAAAGGCTACTAAATTTTCACTGTTAATCTCTTGTAAAATAACTAGCCGTTATTTGCCCGCCTTGCTAGGTATTTCATGATAATGTCTGATTATATACTCTCTTTTTATGTTATTACAAATTCATAAAATTAAGTTTTCGATAATATTGAAAAACATTTTTAAAGCCCTCGCCTCTTGATTCTAAAATGGCATGACTTCAATTTCTAAAATGGAAACATAATTATCTTTTACGTCCTTTTTACCTTCCAGAGTTGACTTCCACAGGTATTTTTTAGCTGATATCTACTTAATAAAAGAAACATGATTACCAAATTTCAAATTGGTAGGTCTAATAGCTCAAAAACGAAATTTTTATCTAAACTCCCTCGAAACCCTCCTAGGGAATCGATTTCCAAAAAAATCTGTTCTTAATGGATTTTTCAACTCAGCAAAAGAAACATACGAGTACCTAAGAGATTTCAAATTCTTAAGTTTAATAGTTTCGGAGATCTCGTGACGAGTGAGTGAGAGAATTGCTCTTTTCTCCTATACAAACAGCAAGATATTCATACGTATTTTATATTTGTAATACATACTCAAGCTTCACGATTAATACTTATCTTGCTGTAACTTTTCTGGATTCTGAAGCATACATAATTGACATGTAGGTGAGTAATGTAATGTTGATTATTGTGTCTATAACATTGTATTGCATTGCGTTAAATGTTTTGTATTTGTGTCAATAAAACTCTGAATTGCAATTTAACTTAAATGTTTCTCTTTCATTTATTTTTTAAGTTTAAAGCATAAAATAAATGCAAGAAAATCACATTGAACAGGTATTCAGTGTATTTATTGATATAAAATTGCAAAAATAATGAGTTTCTGTTTCTTAATGTTTTTAAATTTCTTAAAGAAGCCTTCAAAGCATTATATGAACATTTTTTTCAAATTTAATTAAATAAAAAAGTAATCTTTAAATAATTTTCAATACTATTTTTGGAAATGCTTGAAAATAGTTTTCAGAATTAAGTAATAAGGCATAGAAGATTTAATAAGAGCTAAAATCTTTAATTATTATCCATATTTTTGATTTTAGTTTCCCTTCCAGATATGAAGCTGATAAACAATGCATTTAATATTTATATACTCACTAATCAAGCAATTTTGTTAAAAGTTTAAAAAAGTATTCTTCTTTGATTATTCCTGAAATGTTCGATGGGTAGGGGAAAAAGTAAAATAGCAATATTTTTAATCCACATAATAATATATTTTATTCAATTTCTTAATACCTTCTCAAAACTATTCATTGATTGATATTTCCTAAATAAATTAGCATAATGTATGCAATTTTATTACAAGAAAGCTTGATTTAATACCTGAAATTGTGAATCACAGAAGCAGGATTAATCAAGCAATATGTTGCTTGTACTAAGAAATTTGTTAGAAAATTCTGTAAACGTTAACCATATTCAGAGACACTAGATTACTTAGGTGCAAATACTACATATATTTCAAGTAAAAATCCCTGTAATCAATTCTAGATATTATATCTCTCTAGATAAATATCCCCCTCTTGAGGCATCAATCGTTATAAATAGCACTAGTAGGAGGAAATGTACCATTATGATTTTTTCCCCTCTATGTATCTAGATAATTGCATGTCAATCACTGAATAACATCAAAAGATATTATATCATTTGTTTTTCATTTCCGCAATTAGTGATTGAATCGTAGTTACCAACAAAATAATTGATTACATGTATGTAGTCAGGATAAGATTTTATGTTACTTCTGTATTTCTAAGGAGTAAGTATTTATTTCTATGCATGCTTTAGAAAATAGTAGCTGAGAATAAATGGTAAAAATATTTTTTTTTTTCAAAAAAATAATTTTGGATATTTTTAATTGGTAAAATTTATTTTAAATGTGTATATAATTTGTGTACGACAAAAGTATTATCATTATTTTGAAGGAAGATAAAAATGTGCCATTGGAAAATGTGTTTAATTGTATATACTATATAAAATTATGCATGAAAGATTCATTTAAATCACAGGTTCCCTACATTTTTTGAACTGGCGCCCCCTTTTCTAATAAATATTTCAATATCGCCACCTTTTCTAGTGAATATTTCGACACTGCCCCCTTTTCTAGTAAATAATTTTATACCGCCCCCTCCCACTCTAGATAAATAAGAGTGTACATAATACATGGTGAAAACAAGATTTAAGTTTTAAAAACTATCCTATTACTAAAATAATATATTTTTTAATTTCCTTTTTTTTCTAAAGTCACAGGTTTTTTGCTTGCGAAATCTGAAGTATCTATTGCCACAAATATATTTCAGTGTGTAATATTAAATATTTTAGTCATAGGTGGATATTGTTGGAATTGAAACGCTACTGAATTTCTTCTTCATTTAAAAGAGTGGAATAAAAAATATTTTTAGCTTACCTGTTATAAAGACAGGCAGGGATTTTGATGATACAAAGTAATTCATAATAAAAAAAACTACTGCTTTTAAAATAAATATAAATTGACAGTTTCAGCCTTTAAAGAATCACGTTAATTTTGGTTAACATATTTAATTATGTTTCTTGGATAATATACGTAATGAAATGCAGTGGACGAAACATGTTTCCAACTGCTCACAGACAAAGACCACACGTGTACTACAGAAATTAAAATACACTGTATCATTCAATTTAATCTACACCTGAATGTAATGTAATCTTTTAAATTTTTCATCCACTTCCCGTACTACCGAAATATGTGAATTTCCGTACATGTGATACAGGAATGATTTAAAATGCATACAATTAACATAAGATAAACAGTATTAAAGTTTACTTTTGTTAGTACATAATCAGTGTGTTTATTTAGTCTTTTTTGGTTAATCTGCCCAAGCCCCTCCGTGCCATCTCAGCGCCCCCCTGAAAGCCTCAAACTCCCACAAGGGGGCGTTATCGCTCACGTTGAGAACCTATGATTTAAATAAACGATACATTTTTCTACTTTTAGTCCCCAAACATTAGAAAAAATCATTTATAGACCTAAGATATATGTGCGTTATTATATAGCAATTGTCGTTGTGCTCCAGAATGCTTATTATACAGCAATTGTCATGTTTGATATTTTTCGTGCCGCCATTCTAAAGCGCTACTTAATTCCGCAAGTATAATAACTAGCAGAATATTTAATTCGCTTCGATCAGTGTTTCTCAAACTTACTGTGTGTATGCCCCCTTTTTTATCAAAAAAATGACTATGAGCTCCCAAACTACTTTAGCCACAGAGCCCCCAGCTTATTAGAAAAATTACAAATTTAACTTTGATGTCCTGAAAATGATAAATGAAAATGAAATGATATTGATAAGCATTATATAACAAGGATATCTTATAAATTTAACTTTAACAAAAAAAGTATAACTTAGTCTAATAAATCTATGTACAACGTACCAATTGTATTGTGAAATAATACTTTATCTTCTCAACAATACAAAGAATAATACTGCTTTCAATTTCTAACTGAGGAAAATGTGTTGTATTCACTTCACATATCTCGAATGTCTTATACAGCCATTTTTCAGACAAGTTATTCCATATATAGTGGTGAGATTCCGCTCCTATTTTAAACCTCATACATTGTCATACCCGCAATCGGCCCGACTCCCACCGTACGATGCTTGTCATTATTCGATGTACCTATCTATAATACTTCACTTGAAAATTTTATCAAGGAAAACCATGACTAATTTATATTAACTTATGCAAAAGTGGAGTTTATTTCATATGCGACCTTTTCTCAAACTTCCTAAATTTGTCCACGCACCCTCAGATTAATTTTAATTTGCCACGAACTCCCTCAATTATCACAAGGACTCCCAAGGATCCGTAGGAACTACTTTGGAAACGTAAGGGTCAGACGAACAACACTCAGTGTACACCCTGTACTCGGTGCCTCTATTATTAGCTCCTTGACTAAGCCCGAACACTTGTTCTGGGATTGTACAATGTAATTGCCCCTTAGCACATGCAAAACCCAGTTATATATAACATACAAACTTGTTTTTATTTAATACTTCCAATGGTTAAAAGTAGTTAAGATTAATATGAATAGTTTATGAATAATGAATATAACTAATACAATTTTATTATAATTGAGTAATGTAATATATATTTATAAATATATAGAAACTATGTTATTCCCTTTCAGTTAGTATACGTTAAATCCTTCACATATATTGAAACTGACAGCATAATTCTAAACACAAACTTTGGATAACTATATATTCAATAACGCTATCTCCAATTTAGATCTTTCACACGCATTTCAATTGTCAATATACCTAACTCTCTCTCTCTCTCTACGTTTTAAATATATAAGAATGTATACTCAACATCATTGTGAATTATATTTGAGTTTATTAATAAATAGTTGGAATTGAATCTCAGAGCAATAATTATACTTAATACCTTATGGACCGAAGTATATTTTTAATATACAACTTTTGGAAGTGAAGAAAGTCTTAGTGTTCAATAATCTGCAATTCTGAAGTATTATTTATTTAAAAGTATTACAATATGGCTAGGAACGCCAGTAAAATTCATTTTTTTAATTCACAGAAAAATACCTTATTAATGAATATCGTCATCAATTGTGCAACTTATGAAGACATAATTTAAAGGTAAAATCAGCACACAAGATCAAAATCTCAAATTGATCATCCATTTCTTACACATTTTAAAATGTGTATATGTAATTTGTTATTTAAAAAAATATGTTTTTCACTGGATGATATGTGAGATTATTTTGTGAATAAAACAAAATTCATCCACTAGAACGTGATTAGAGATATTGCTTCAAGCATAATGATGATCCCATTTTTTACAAGAACTATTCGTAGAATAAACAAAATGTTTTTGAAATAAATAAAATTATATGCCCAGTTAACCCCACAAAAGTTGTTTAAAAACAATTCAAAACGAGACAAAACATTGCTCAATTTTATTTCAGAATTTATGATGCATCTATGTAACTTCCGTGTTATTTTTAATGAGTTATATCGCAATTAAAAATAAATAAAAACATATTTTCATGAACTTATTTAAAAAAATAAATCACCTATAATAGTCCGAAGAAGGATCAACTAAAAACTCACCGCGAATGTATTATATTTCAACAAAACCAAAATCACAGTTCTTGCTCATTACAAGAGTTTGCCTTTTTTAATCTGAGATTTTTAAACAACTTGTTTTTAACAGTCGTTCCTCATGGCATCCTGAGAATAATCCAAACTTTTTTTTGTTTGCGTTGGAGTCAAATATCCGAAGAAAAAAACCCTGGAATTCAGCAAATAAATAAATAAAAACAAGTAACTCCTTTTCACGACTTCACATAAATATATCAAATTTCAAAATTCCTCTATTCAAAAAAAAGGAGGAAAGTCCAAACGTGGAATCTCTTGATGAGAATATAGTGTGTGAATTAGAATCTTACATGCGATAATTCCACCTTTTTTAAATAAGAAAAAGAAAGTTTTTTCAATGAATTGTGAGATTTCTCTCTTCACGATTTAATTAAAAACCTGCATTTTCACTTGGAAAAAAGCTCACATTTATCATCTTGATTTACTTCTGATTCCAATTCAAAGCGAAAACTTAATTGACTTACAACTTTAAGTGCAAATTGATTTAGGCATGTACACATATTCATTTTAAAAATGAGAAACAAGAGCTCAAATTGATTTTCAGGGAAAATGAATTCAATCACACCTCTACATCGTATTAAAGGCAAGCGAACATATTATGTCAGCTACATTGACTTAAAGGAATCTTTTTACTCCCTCGCTTCAAGTTCTTATTTTAATGACTTTCGACTCATCTGGAAAAAAAAGAACGTGAGAAAGATTTTAAAAAAATAACATAAAAAAAATGTTAGCCTTAGGCATTTTCAGGATCAATTCACAAGAACTAGTTTTAATTAGTATTTTTGAAATCTAATTTTTTTTCCAATTGTTTGGTTGCAATTGAGTGACCATTTATGAAGCATTTCATCAGTTTGGTAAATAATTTTTATTTCCCTCGAATTCTTTGTGAAAAGAACTAAAAAAGCTTATTTTTAAGCTAATTCTTTTGTATTGCAAAGTTTATTTAAAAACGCGCTTGATTTTTTTCCTTTCTGACTCTTCAGACAACAAATGCACTGCTTAAAAAAAAGTTCAACTCGTATTGATGTGATTATTTTATAGATAGCTATTTTTTCACGTTGTTTTCTTTAAATTGTACATTTAATCTTTTTTTGTCAGTAAGCATAATTATTTACAGCAAAAATTTAAGAAAAGCTAAATTCTAAAAAATAAATTTGCAAGGGAGTTCATATATATATATATATATATATATATAAATAAATGTAATTAATCCCAGTAATATATAATCCTTTTAAATAACTTTTAACTATCTTTGGTCCATCCCTTTAGGACCGAACTTCAATTAATAAATTAGCAAACGCCTAACGAGAATATTTTAAACTACATCTAGCTACTCACTCAGATCATGTGATTTGAGCCGCCTATAAATGGCGAGATTCCTGGGGACTGTTCTGATTCGCTTCTGTATTTTGTCTGCGTAAACATGTAGCCGGCTGCAGTGTGTTTGTGTGTGCGTATATTGTGTCATCCCTGTAATGTTTTATGTGCTTAAGATGTGGAATTAAACAGATTTGAATAACCCCATGACTGCCTCTTAGATAATATTTATTATGCCTCACCAATCTCATACAAAGTATTCATTACAACATCGCCATATTACATATATATATATATATATACAAAAACAAAGGTAGTTGGAAAGGCTTAAAATAGTTATAACCCCATTTTTACATAAATTTGAAAACTGACCTAATCAACACTTTTTACAATGCTGCAGCAGCTATCTTTCTAACATCTCTACGATGGTTTTATCTTTATTACTCAAATCATGGCAGTCTCTCCAAAAGAGTTTAATACACATTATATGAATATATTATATAATGATAAGCTATTTTGCAGCTCTAAAAACTATTCTGAAATGTCGAAAATGTAATTTAAAATCCAGTTGTTTATCAAAGCAAAAATATTTTTTTTCTCGTACGGACGTTATATATTTAGTTTAAATTCAGAAAATAAAATCTGAAGATATTATAAGATATCTACGTAATTAGAAGAAATTTATAAAAAAATATCTTTAAAGAATATATTACAAGTAATAAAGAATATACTGAAGTTATATATATAGAAAGTTTTCTTTTTGAAAAATCTGCTTTCATCGAAATGAAAGGAATATTTTTGAAAAAATATTTAAAAGAAAATGGCTTGACTCAATTATACGACTTTTCTTTAAATGAAAAAAATTTTATAAGTATCCGAAAAATGCTTTTTTTTAAAAGCTCCGATATTGATAATATTTGTCAATAAACTGCAAAAGTATAATTGGGATAAATTGTAATCTAAAAACAACTTTTTTTTGCCATATCCTGTATTACATGTATCTTATGATGTTATTATGTACATCATTATTTCTGATAAAAAATATAAGTTATTAATGTATATATTTTTAAAAGTATAACGTATATATTTTTTCTCTTTTATATGTATAGTATTTATAGCACAATTAAAAGAAATATTTAAAAAATTTAAATGTTCAAATATGTTTTAAAAAATTAAATCATTCTGTTGCAACGGTAAACTAATTTATAATCCACTTAATACTAGATTGATTTCATTATTTAATAATAATTTAATATATTCTTAAAAAAAAATTTTCGCAACTTTTTTCAATTTAAGTAACAACGTTAGAAGAAGATATCAAATAGAAACAAATACTGATAATTTTTCTATCGCACACATACTATTAACATTACGCTATTTAAATTTTAACTAACAAAAAATAGCTAAATACCTAAGAAAAAGCCTTACAATAAAACCCTTTTTACCCTAGAATGATGTTCCATTATTTTGCATCCCCAGATCAACACTTTCCGTGTCAGAATTCCACTCAGTGTGTGACTTTTAGTTGAAAGGAATTACTGCGCTTTAGAAAATGACGCTGTTCCTAAATAGTCTCTAAGGGTTTATGTGTGTAATCATTGGTATGGCTTGTTCTCAAGTTGCCTTATCACTCTCCGTGAAAACTCTAGGGCCTACCTGAGGTTGTGTGGTTTGATGGCTGACTAAAGCGGAAATTGCGACACAGATTTTAATAAGATTAGAAATGAGAATATCTTTTAAAAAGTCAAATGATTTGAATCTCTTGAAACTTTCCAATTTCATGTTTGCTACGGCTGATTTATTTCCATCGCTTTTAAATATTTTGATTTAAAATTGTTTCGCCGTTTCACTTTTGCACAGTAATGATTCATCCTATTAATAAAAATAAGGAACTATTATATTTTGAGAATAGAAAGGATTTGTTATACTTGTTCAATGTAATTTTAAGACGGTGATTTTTATTTCCTTAATATTGATGTGTGTAAGCGGTTAGTACTTTCTCCTTTTTTAAATCCCCCCTCCTTAAGCATAAAAAACATTGCTTAATTTCAATATTGAAATTATATAATGGTGATATAATTGTATCAGTATTTATATAACTAATATTTTATTAATTCAAAACTTTTATTGTTGTTTTGTATGAGTTTCAGGAGGTCACATGTTCCCTGTGGGAAGCGCTACAAAATCCTGGTGCGATTGAAGACTCACTGAATAAAGAGGTTGAGGCAAGCGAAATATAACCCGCCTCAATGTCTTCACAATGGCAGGGTGTAGAAATTAGGATAGACCTCAAAATATTGAACCATGTTGAAGTGATGAGAACAATATCTAAGATAGCACGCCCTCTCCTAATTTCCACACCACATCAACAGGAGGTCATTTGAGCCTCGACATATTTAACGCGCATTGGCCCCCTATACATCACGGATTTCCAGCGGTACTACACTCCTGGCCACCGTAAATGCAACACCAAGAAAGACAAGAGATAGCACAACAAAATTTATTTTGTAGATAACATGTTGACCAAGTATCAAATGATCACATTTATAGACTTATGTGAAGTGTGGTTCCTGCCAGAATCAGTGGCCAGAGTAGCCGCCATTGTTGGAGATCACCGCTGCCACACGCCTCGGCATTGGTTCAAAGAGACTTTGGGTGTGTTC
Organism: Trichonephila clavata; assembly: GCA_019973975.1. Lineage (NCBI taxonomy): Eukaryota > Metazoa > Arthropoda > Arachnida > Araneae > Nephilidae > Trichonephila > Trichonephila clavata. The sequence goes on along the minus strand of BMAO01019804.1, from coordinate 137,839 downwards.
TTGGTGTACAGCAGACCAAACAGCTTCCACACGTTGCCAAATTTGATCCAGTGTGACAGCTGGGGCTGTAATCTGGGTCAATCGTTGAGCAACCATGGACCACATATTTTCTTTCGGCGAAATATCCGGAGAGCGAGCCAGCCAGGGAAGCAATTCAATTTGGTTATTGACGGAGAACATTTGGACAATGCGTGCCACGTGTGGTCGCGCATTATCCTGTTGAAATATGGCTGTGGCCAAGCCCTGAAGGTAAGGAAGAACAACTCGCTCCAACACCTTGGAGATTTAGCGCTGGCTGTTTAAAGTACCGGCAATGCGTACTAGAGGAGTGCGAGAGTGATATCCAATACCATCCGACCATCGTGGTATTGCAGACACATACGTGACTCGTCAGTAAAGACAACTTCATCCCATTCTGCCGCCTACATCCTTCTTTCATCGCACTATTGGCGGGGGAGATGTCTGTGGTTCTGCGTCAAGGATAGACCAAGCAATGGATGTATTGCGCTCAGACCACTCTGCTGTAAACGGCGTCGAATGGTACGCGCAGACACTGAATGATGCGTTACAGACTCAGTGTGCTGTGCTATGGTTCGTGATGTGACTGAGTGATCCGTCACTGCCATGCGCACAATTTGCCTGTCCTCACGTGAAGTGGTGCACTGAGGTGGATGCGATCGACCACGTCGGTCCATCATACCCTCCTGCATCCAATGGTCACATATCCGCATTACAGTTGTTTGGACTCGTCCAACACGGCTACCGATTTCCCTGAAAGATAATCCACAATCTTGGTAGACCACTATCCTTCCTCTGTCGAACTCGGATACTTGATCAAAAGCTGATCACTGTTTTCTACGAGACATAACTGATCGTTTTTTTGAAAAAAACAACAAGAAAAACACAATTGCCGAACTTGAAATCGTCGAAATCTCCAAGCCTTAAATAGCGCTTTGAGGTGGCGCCACAGGCGGGCGTGATGTGTTTCTGCGCTGAAATTCTAATCATTTGCATATCTCACCTCCGCTAATGCATGTTGTAAATTTCATGTTATTTGCGTGCTTCCCTCAGGGTGTTGCATTTACGGTGGCCAGCAGTATAGATCACTAGGCTATCGCGGCCCCGTGGAAGTTTACAGTGTTACTCATTCGACTAAGTGTCTACCCAAACCCTTGATTGAGGTTTAAATTTAAGGTTCTAATTCGCATTGCTTACCCACACATTCAAAGTGCGACGTTAATAAAAAAATTAAATTATTAATGAGTTGTTCGATATTTTAATTTTTCTTTTTTCGAGAAAGGAAGTAAAAAGTGTGATTTTTTACACACTGGCATCTTAAAAAAGCTTTGATTTATGTTTTCATAGGCAATAATTCTATTCGAAATATTTATCACGTCATATCAAAAATATTTGTGCAGTTGCTGTTTCTGTATAATTTGAAGTGAAATGCATACATTTTTTAATTGATGAAACATGAAACAAAGTAATTTATCTCTAACTCTTTACAAGACACTGTTCAGAACAAATAATAAACGCAATGGTGTGTATAACAATCTCAATCTCTCTTCCTTTTAAAGGGAAAAAAGTGACTCACTCGTTCACTCATCATAACATCTCCAGAACTATTAGACCTACTGACTTGAAGTCTTTCAAGTGAGTTTCTTTTGTTCAGCAAAGATCTACTAAAAGCAGGCTTTCTAAAAACCGATCTCTAAGAGGGTTGCTTGGGCTTTAGTGGCAACTATTCCAATTTTTGAACTGTTAGTCTGACATACAAATTTGCAATTCTATTTCATTTATCTAATAGAAATCCATTATGAACAGGTTTTATGGAAACTCTCGACTTCCAAGGGAAAGAGGTTACGGAGGTGTTCTAACCAAATTTCCTGTTTTTGAACTACGCGTCCTACGTATGAAATTCGGTAAGTATGTTTCTTTTATTGAGTAGGGATCTACTAGAAACAAGTTTTGCAAAAAATGACGGGGCCATTTTAGACCAAGGTCCTGTTTTTAAGCTTTTAGTTATACAGATAAAATTTGGTAAGCATGTTTCTTTCTTGAGTAGAATTCCGCTAAGAACGGGATTTGTGGAAACTGACTTTCAATGACAGTTGAGGAGGAGGGGGAGTTATAAACAAAACAAGATATCAATCGTTGACATGGCCAAGTAATTTTAGCGCGTTTTACACATGTTGTATTTTACAATAATCCAACCAATGAACTTTTTACTTACAGAAAGTAGTACTGTACCACTCCTCTAAATGTACTACTATTGAGCTGAGAAGAAATAATGACACAAATCTGTATCAGCACTATAAAAAAGCAAAACTAGCGAAATTCAGGAAAATTTGTAGGAAAATTCGGGAAAAATATGGGAAAATTTAAATATGATTCGGCTCATCTAGGGCACAAATGCGACTAAATGCCGAAAACCCGAGGTCAATTGGTTGCTTATTGGCTGAGAAAAAGGTACGACAAAATATGGAACGAAGACGAAGGCGAAATTTGCATCCTAATAGCGCTTTTGTTCCACTGCGTGAAAAACGTGCTAAAAATCCCGTTTTTTTATCTAATAGACCTACATAAAAGGCAAAAATTTAATGGATGCTACAGGACGTTATAGCTTTAAAAGGATCCTATTTTTAATCTATGACATACGAATTTGAAAATTTGGTAAACATGCTTCTTTTGTTGAGTAGAAAACTGGTAGAAATAGATAATAGACTTCAGGGGGGGGGGAGGGACAAAAGGTTAAATGATATAAATATACTTTCTGAGAAATTTAAGTCTTGTCCTTTTTTAATCTAGGGTTAAGAAAGTGCTGTACATAACAATCGAATGCTTAATACTAGAACTTAGATATCAATAATTTAAAAAACATATATATAACCATACACTATTATAACATACTCAATGAAATGGACGAGTAATGTACATTCATGTCCAAAATTAAGTTCACAAACATGTTTTCCGACATACTTTTAAATTGCCTAAAGAAAAGCTTTTAGAATTCGTATTTGATATATTCATAAGAACCAATTGTACAATATCAATCTTATAGAAGAATCACCTGGTGGTGAGTTACAGCTACATAGATAAATAGTATCTAAATATTGATAGCGGATATCAGTAATACGTTTTAAAAAACTAAGAATCTTCTGCATATGGTTGTTCATTTCCTTTATATAATTTCCTTAATACTCTTGTAAGATTATGCAAATTTTTAGGATTAAACAACTGCAGGAAATAAACATCATGTAAGGGGATAATAAAACTTATTTTTCTTTTATCTGTCTATGAAACTTATATTTTTAACTTGTATTTTTTTTTAAAAATACCATTTCAAATCTAACTTCACAATGTTGAGTTATATTTTAGTAACATATTAGATTCCATTGAAAAGGTAATTCTTTGTCGATGCCTAAAAAGTCACAAAAACTCTAAACCACTCTAAAACATGTGAGCTGAATTAATCCGCAATCTCAAGTATATTGTAAACTTTTAAAGATTAATTCTCTGAAAGGGGCTACTCAGTTTCCTCTTAAAAGGCTTGTTTCCTTTTAATATTGTCGAATATGTCTCATGCAATTGTATTTTCCAATTCAACGAATTGTTCTTCTTTCCATTTTGGTTCTTGGTATTTAGATATATTGTTCAAATAAGAATTTTTATTTTTTAAATGCAAACCTTAAACACAATGATCCAGTTATTTTTGCATGCTATAAGAATCTAGTAAAACACAGAAAATACACAATTCACACTATTATATTTTAATTAAATAAATTGTTTCCTGTATTTTTGATACCATATTTGCCACCTTAGTTTTGTTCTAATTTTCATTATATATTAATTCATAATTTATTAATGTGTCATTATTACTATCTTACTATAGTCAGTTTCGTTTATTACATATAAGGGGAAATATTACTTAGGTAGTTTGCAGCTTGAAACTGATACGGTCATTTTACAAGCATATCGCAGGTTTAACTCTTAATTACTGGTTCAGAGTCATTAAGACCTTAAACACTATTTTATTGTTTGTCATTCTAGAAGCATTTGGCTCAGTTTAAATTCCCTCAACATATATACATATAGGGCACAAGAGAACCAGTGGTATTCTCTCTTAGTCTCTAAGTCCATGATTTGTATTTCAAACTACTCCATGTTTTGTGTGTGAGAATTTAAATTTAATTTTAAGTAATGTTAATTTTTGTCCTCTTTTACTTCCTTTAAACAACTGTTAAATCTAATCATTATATTATGTTTCATTAATTTTCTTCAAATAAGCAAAACAGTTTTAAATAATAAATTATTGTTAAGTTCTAATAAAAGACCAGAAACTGAAAAATGCAATGCAGTAAAATAATAATTTTTATTATTAAATTTTAACTCACCGATTAAAAAATCATAAATTAGTTATTTACCATTTTAGTTTTAGTTTTGTTCCCAATAAGGAATTAATGACTCCAAAGTAGATAATTAGAGTTACGCTCCAGAATATTCATATAAATGTGGGTCATTTTCCTGGGTAGAATTTATACAAGAGATTTTTCTTGAATTGCGTACAATCCTTTTAGAAGAATCCGAGCTTAAAAGTATCTCCAAAAATTTATCAAGCAGTTCTCGTCTCAAATGATATTAATCTGTTGAAATAAATAAGAATGCTCCTGACTTTTTTTAAAAAAAACTTATTTTTGAACTTTTTAAAATTTTACATAAGAAATATAGCCATTTTCAAACAGTTTAATTGCATAGAAAATGAATTAAATGTTTTCGTTAACAGCTAAAAGTAGTGAAAACACAACTTTGTAAGTTAAATCGATAAAATATCAAATATTGGTGTTATTTCAATTTGTTTTATTGTAATCTGATATTCTGAGTCTATTTCCAAATGCTTTTAAAACTCACTATTGTGTAACACAGTAATATATATTTAAGAGAAATAACAATATCCACAAAACATAAATCTTAAGTAGTTAACAACACAAAACACACATGCAATATTTAAAGATATAGATTTTCAGAAAATAAAACTTTTTTTCGTGCATATAAAATTACATTGAATGGAAAGATTTTCTCTCAAAACAACAATAACAAATCATAATTTCTTTTAAAGCATTTGAAATATTAAATAAAATAATTCTTGCCCAGATGATAATAAAATTTAAAAAAATGATTTTCATGTATAAACACCTTTTTTACACAGATACACATATTAATAACACACATCATGCAAAAACTTACAAAATACAGAAACATCAATCTTCACAAACAGATATTGAATTTTGATAACACCATTTCAAGACACACAATACAATAAAAAACGTCTAAAATCCCCATGCTTTGAAATTAAAAAAAAGGAAACAAAAACACATCGAACACATATTTTTCAAATGGGAAATCTTACCGCGTTTGTGAATTGAAGAAGATGGATCCTGATATTCAAGTTGACGCCTCAAGCGTAGAGCATGGGATAATGAAGAAGCGGGCTTTATGCATCTTTGAGATTTTGCTGTGGGAACAAAGAATAAAGTGCCGATAATCCCTAAATAACAAATTATGTGTAAAGTGCAATCACATACAAAAATAGTAAAAGAGCCATTTTTACAATCCAGAAATATTTTTTTCAAACTATTAATGTAAGTTTTTTAATGTACTTTAAAGAAGAAAAGCCAAACAATTTAGAAATATTTATTATTTTTAAGAGTTAAATATTTTTCTTTTTTGTTATGGCTTTTATTCTAAAATTGATCCTATTTTAAGCATAAACTTACAAAATTTACTATCATGGAATGGAAGGTTTCAAAAACTAAATAATTAATTTGAATAGTATTTCTGATGTTGAGAATTTAATATTAATAAAAGTTTTTCCTTCTCAATAAGCTATTTTTTGCATAATTATTTAAAATCATTCCATTGATTTACAATCATGTCCATAAATTAAGGATAATTCAGAATCACACAGAAATTGAGCTCTAAAATAAAAATTTCACATGTAGAATTATCACACACATCTTGAAGAAGAACATGCAAATTACAGGAAACCACCAGATGGCGCGGATAGTACGTCACAATGACGAGAGTGTAAGACAGGGGTACATAAGGAATAGTTGGCAAAGGTGTAAAATTGTTCACAAGTGCTTTAAAAGCCTTTCAGTGCAATAACTGCATAGTTATGGCACAAAGGAAGCATTTGGATGATTTTTTACGTGGTAGAATTTTTGGACGACTGGAATGTGGACGTAACCAGCTGGAAGTACCCGCGGAACTTGGAATCGCTCAGAGTATAATCTCAAGGCTTTGGCAACGATTCCAAGATGATGGTAATGTGAGTAGATGTTACAGCACAGGTCGCCCCCGAGTTACAACCCCGAATGAGGACCGGTATTTTGCAGTTACTGCCAAAAGAAACAGACGGAGCACAGCATCAGACCTATCTCGTCAGCTCTCTTCTCCTACCGGTACGACAGTTTCAAGGCAGACCGTGTACAGACGCTTAGGGCACATTGGTCTATATGCTCGTAGGCCTGTCAGATGTGTTCCCCTTACCGCAACTCACTGTCGCCTGCGATTAACCTGGAGTAGAGAGCATGCATTGTGGACACCGCCACAGTGGTCTTGTGTGATGTTTTCCGACGAGTCCAGGTTTAGTTTGCAGTCTGATTCTCGCCGGACTTTCATATGGACAGCGCCAGGTACCCGTTACCACCATTAAACGACACCGTTACGGTGGTGCATGATGGCTCGTTTGGGGAGGAATTATTCTTGGTTCCAGAACTGACCTGCATGTTCAGAGTGTAACCATGACAGGCCACATCTATCGGGATGTCATTCTGAAACAACATGTACGTTTGTTTCGGGGCGCTATGGGTGCTGAATTCCGGTATATGGATAACAACGCCTGTCCTCACCGTGCAAACATTGTAGACGAATGCCTTCAATCGGAGGATATCACCCGTATGGATTGGCCAGCATACTCACCGGACTTGAATCTAATAAAGCATGTGTGGGATATGCTTGGCCAACGAATTGCAGCCCGTCAACCCCCTCCCACCTGTCTACCGGAACTTCGGAGGGCATTGCTTGATGAGTGGTGTAACATCCCCAAGATCAGATTGATAATTTGATACTCAGCATGCGTAGGCGTTGTAAGGTCTGTAATGCATCGTTCGGGAGACATATTCCGTATTAACCATCATACTAACCATGTTATACTGTTTTTTGTAAATAGGTTCTTTTTTGAAATTTGCTCCAGGGAGTAAAAATCGCAATTTTTATTAATTATGTCAAACATATAGCATCTTTTTTTGCTCTTTACCTTTTGTTTAATAAATAGACTTCACAAATAAGTTAAATTTGTTTTGCTTCTGTCTCTTTCTTTGGCTGAACTTCATTATCCTTAATTTATGGACATGAGTGTATATTTTTAAGAGCTTTATCCTTTATAAATTTATATATTTTTAGATCTTAAGCAAATGAATCATTTTTTAATAAAGAACAAAAAATTGGAAAAATGAGAATTAAATTTCGACTTAATTGCTAGAAATGTACAATTGAAAATAGAAAAATTCATTCCATAATGAATTATTAGATATATTTTAGCATCTTCTAACGGATTTTTCCCTTCCACTAAAGTTTCCAATTTGCTTAGAAATTATTAGTAAATATTTTCGATATTATTCAGAATCCTTTTAACTGAATAAGAACATACATTTCCAGTAATTATGACAAATCTGCTTTTGATAGAAGTAAGCGAGCATCAATTTTACATTACTGTACCTGTTTAATTAAAATTCAGCATTAATCTTACGAACACTAGATTTATGTAGAGTAGCCCAATTACAATGCACTGTAAGCTTAAACATGATTCTTTCGGAAAATCTTATGTCATTTCATGTTGTATAATGCTGTATGTTCATCTGAAATTATCCTACTATTTACGAGTACATAAATAATTAACTAGAACTATCGGGTGATCCAATTCGTTTTGCTAATTATTTTCTTATGACACGTGAAACAATCCATACCGAATTAAATTAAAATTAAGAAAAGAAATACACATTCTTTTCATTTAATGAAAAGTATAATTTAAGTGATTGAAATAAAATATTGTTAAATAATTTTTAAAAAATCAATGTGATATTATATACAAACAGCAAAGAATTATAATTTTTGTAAAATATCCAGGCGAAAAAAAAACTTAGTAGTTTTTATGGCATATAGCGTATTACAGATGTTAATTGACAATTTTAACTGCAATTAACCTACACAAATGTAATAGTTTGCTTTAAAAAGTATAAAGATATTGTTTAAAAAAAATAATTTTGCTAAATTTAAATAACTTAATATATCCACAGTTTAACATTGAATTAAAAATTGCCATATTTTCTAACATACAAAGATTTTTTGAATGATGAATTTTCAACTATTTATATCGAAAACTATCGCAGAGCATTCATTGTACCATAATTTTCAAGTCATGATTGAAATTCAATTAAAATGTGTGAAAGATTTAAAATGATTAAGTTCCTTTTCCTTAAAAGTTTAGAAATACGCTTACAAACTTTTAAAGTTTTGTTAAAAATGAATTTGTCTGTGTTTAACTCCCAGTTCATTTTTCCTTCGAAATATTTAAGTTACTATATAATTGAATATTTAAATCTTGGGTGATTTTCAGGCGCACATTTAAAAGAGTTATTTTTCTTGGCCATATGGGAAATATTGGAGTTAAAATTTAAAAAATAAAGCTACAAACCATGTTTGAGAAATGTGTTCTGACTATTATAAGCAGCTTAATATTATAAATCAAACATAAACGAATAAATACCAGCAACAACTCATTTCTCTCGTACCATCCATATTCCTCTACTGAAAATATCACAGCCTTTACATTAAGAACCCCATTTCTCGTGACGTTACCTTCAAGTAGCAGTTGAGAGCCTTGAAGATGAAATGATGCTTTCAAGTTTCTCTCGGAACTGAATTCATCTCGAAAACCATTTGTCCTACTTCAGTTCATTCAATACCATTTTATTTGTTTAAAACTCGTTGCCTCTACGTTTTGAACAACAAATATAAGATATTCAGGCGGCTTACAAGTTAGTAGGTGCAAGATGCAGAAATGGAAAATATTTTTAAAAGAAGAATGTTTACATTCCTTAGCATCACCCTGGGAGTCATTTTTATGAAAAGAAATGCAGCGTGTCAAGTATCCAATGTTGTGATATTTGTCACTGTATCACATGGTTGCTCGTTTCGAACCCATTTAAAGTGCCCATAATTTTAGAAAAATAAAATTACTTGTTTCATTATTATAAAAGTATTCTTGTAAGAAAAAAAGTCATGTTATTATATTTGGATTCATATTCCTCGTATTGGAAGTTTAGGTTAATCAAAGTATTACAATAAAGATAAAAAGATTTCTACACATTATATAATGTTGAAAAAAACTAAATGTTGAAAAAAAAAACTGAACGTTTTACTTTTTCCTGTTTCAAAAGAATTTTCACTTGTACAAAATAAAGATGAACTTTAGAGTGTTTAGTTTGGATTTTTACTTTAACAGTAGAGTGGATAATTTTTTTTCAGAATTTCAAAATCTACTTATGCAGAAAAGGTGCTCTACGGTATATAGATGAAGGAAAAAGTTAAAAAAAATATGTTAAGTGCTACCAAAAGAGGTATTAAATTTAGGTTCTTGATCTTTTTTACGGAAAAAATTCAAAGTAATTTTTTATAAAATGGAGCAAGTATATTTTAGAACTTTGTAGCATTTATTCCGATGAGAGGAAACTTGTTAAATAGTAACAAGGAAAGAACATCAGATACATTTGACCAATTCTTTAATAGTAAATTTTTCAAAAAATTACACTGACGCCAAATTATAGCGCACAATAAAGCGGAAGGCGGGAAAAATCTTGGAACGGATTGTTTTAATTTTAAACCGTACCTAACCAAAATTAAGACTTTTTCCATATTTTTTGAAAATTTAACCCTATTATGGAAATCTTAAATTTTTACATTATTATCTCTTAAATATATAATTATTTTTCTAGTGATCTCCATAGCAAAGAAAGTATTTTCCGATTAGGTATAGGTCCTGATTCATAACATATTTTCTTCATATAACCTCGATCCACCTCATTGAACATTTTAAGCTGCCCATCACGATCTAAAATAAAGCTTAGTAAAAAGCAAAGAAGAGAACTGCTTTGAAAAGTAACATTTATGGTCTTAAGCTGTAGCTTTCGACGAATATTTCAAAATTTCAAATTAATACTCCATTTTAGAATTCAATCGTTAGACTTAAGGCGTGAAAAGTAAAAATGCAGTTTAAAGAAAAAAATATATATTTAATTGATACTTAGTTAATCGCAAGAAAATTGAAGTCAAATTTACAGTTATACTGAAAAATGTTTACTTGCCATTTTTTTCAAATTTTTTTATTAAATTTAATATGTTAATTGTAGACGTGATTATTGTAAATTGGTATACGCGGTTATTTCCTAAAACACAAATTAAAAGTAATAATTATTCCTTTTTTCATGTAAATGCTAAGCTAATATAATTTATTCAAACCTAATTTGTTCAGTTTTATTGCAGTGTAATATTCTGTATTACATTTCCTATCAATGCGTATTATTTTACTTAGGAACGAAAAAAGATACTTCTTATAAGTGTTGTTGTATTCATCACATTTATGCTAATAAGAACTGTCTAGTGAAATATTTTTAAGTATGAAAATAGTCCATTTATATATTCATTATGAATGACCCTTATTTTTATAAGCCCTTTATATTCCCATTTTTATTTCTTACTTATTAATAATACATTTTTTTCCTTTTGAAGTTTAAATGTGATAATAAAAAATGCCCTTTGTATGAGTTAAAATATGTAATTTTTTGTTCAAAATTGAAATTACGATAAACTTTGTATTTTTTGTGTTTTTTTAGTAACATATATCTAATGAAGCATTAACTTTTTAAATTTACCTTTTGATATAGATTTTATTCTATTGAGGACACTTTTTTTTAAAAAAAAGGGTATCTGAAGGAAAGGTAACGTAATTTGATTTCATAAAGTTATGTATAATTAAACTTCAGCTTCTGAATTTAATATGTATGAGTTTATGTATTTTATGCCTTGTTCAATTATGAAAAACTGTGCTGTATACCTTTAAAAAGCACTTATAGCATAGAAGCCCGTTTTTTTAAAAAAAAATGTCCCTTGATGTTTTCCGGGAGTTTATGAACTATCCGGGAATAATTGAATTGATTGATAGTTTATTAAAGTCTCACTTTGAAGTAATTCAAGGATTATTAACTATAAAATATAATAAAAAGCAACATTACTAATTTTTATACAAATGCACTTGACTAATTAATTTGACGCATTAAACAGTGTATAAAATTCTGCTTATGACAATGATATTCTGTCTGCACCAACATCATCATATTGTCAAAGAAATAAATATTAGCTTCATTAACACTCAAATAAGATTTTCATATCGATTTTATTTAAGAGAAAATAAGTTGAGTTCACTTTAAAGTTATTAAAAACTATTAGGAATTAGCCAACATTTCTTACTTAGCTGTAAAATATTTATTCAAGCTAAATCAATCCAAACGAGGTTCGAGGTTCAAAAAAAAAGCCTAGATATTGTCTTGAAAACCCTTTAGGTATTAAATAATCTTAACTGTGAGAAGTTGAAACACTTCCTATATATATAATAGTGCCCTATAAATGAAATGCAGGGTGGACCCAAAGTCCTTGACACAATTAGAAATTTGATATAAAATCAAGTAATTGTGTTATCAAAGTGAGGTTTGGACCAATGTGCTTCCCACGATGGAAAATTTTGCTTTTATAAATAAGTAAATTTGAATTTTTCCCATGCATGTCTCTGTAACATATAAACATTAAAAAGCGGATTCAAATCATTCACGTAATCTCTTCCAGAGCTCTGAAATGTATGGTAAGCATGCCACTTGGGGCGCGTGGAGAAATTTTCAGTGGCACTCAACAGCTCTCTACAAATTTATGAGATAAAGTTAAATCACTCTGTCTCTTCTTTCTATCCCTCACACATTTTTATTTAAAGTATATATCTTACTTCAAATTTCTTGTTACAAAACGATTCTCTTGAAATTTCTTGCATTTAATTTATACGATTTTTGTAAAAGAACACTCATTCTTAGCGTTAAATATTCTAATCAAATCAAAATGATTGCGTAATACTCATAAAAACTGAAACATCCCCCATTGTTGTTCCATGAAAAAATCTTCATAAATATTAAAAGCAAAATTTACGGGATTATGAAACGATCTGGGATATAACTATCAATAAATCAACAGCTAGTTTAAATTGCTGTATGCCATTGCCGGAGTGATTTTTTTGTTGGAAGAAAATTGCATGGGATCGGCTTTTGTTTCTACTTACATATGTGAGAAAAAAACATTTTCGCAATTGAAATATTTTTTGAGTCTACAAAGAAGTTGTTTAACAACTGTGTTAACTGACGCAACAGTAACAACTGACAGGATCATGTATCAAATTAAAAGTCCCAAATTATACCCCTGACATTGTAATATTAAATCTACCTTGATAAAAACAAGGTTCCTATTAAAATTTTGATTTTTTTATTTAACTATATTAAAGAAGTCCTTATATTGTATACTGTTCATTTCTTATTTTAATAATATTTTTAAAAGATACATAATATATGTATCTTACATAAAATATGCTTATGATTTTGTCTGACTTCACTAAGCTGAATTTTGAGCTGATACGAGTTATATTTTTGATGGTGAAAATCGTTGCTTCTTCGTTGCTTTATGATACAGCACCACCTATGGAAGAAATTTAAAACTTTTTTAATTGAAAAAAACAAAACTTTTTATCGTGAGAAGCATCTTAGTCTGAATGGCACTCTCGTAAATAAATTTATGATTTTATAGAAAACTTTTAAATCTGTCAGAGACCATGAGTCCATATTATATTACGAAATGATCACATAAAAAATATTGTTCAATGGATTCTTTGAAATAAATTTTCATCCACATTTAAAGCCATAAGAAATAGGAATGTTAACTTTTCCCCTTCAAATATTTCAAGAAATTTCAATCTCAGAAAGTGAAGTGCTCTAGCGACTTCAAATTTCCAAACCGGATTACAAATTTGTAATCACATACTAGACTTCTATAGTATGCAATCATTTACTTGATGTATTCCTTTTCTTAACATTTGGTCCTTTTTTTTTCTTAACTTCAAATTTTTTTATCAAAAAATATTGATAATCGAACTTAACATATTTATAAAAAGAGCTATTATTTCATGAATATCATACTAAAAAAAATATTCAACTCCTTTTCGACACTCAGTTACCATGAAAGAATATTTTTTCTACTCCAGATTTGAAGTGATAATACAGTGTAGAACAATTATCGGGAAAAACTATAAATATTTCAGGAAATTTACAAATCATTTTCAGATAATATTAACTTATATTTCCTCAGTCATTTATCACATCTTAAAATTATCAAAATAAGAATTGTTAATAATTTTTTCAACTAAAATTTAGTTTTTAACAAACATTTTTTTATATATAAAAATGTATCAAATAAAGTTTGAAAATTATAATTATGTTAAAAATTCCGTTTATTGTTTTATCGTTTGCTATAGTTCATACAAAATTTACGCATTAAAAATGAGAACATTAGGAGTATTTAAAATGTGTGAATCAAAACCTGATAAAAGTAATTGTAAAGTTTAAATTATATTTTGAATTTTAAGACATATTTTAAGATATCTTGAAATTTTTTTTAAAAACATGATATTTTGCTTGAAGTGTGGGGCTGACACTTAAAAATTTTGTAAATAAAAAAATCCTGAAAATTAAATTTTTAATTGATTCTTTTTTTATCAATGGAATAAGAAAAGATGATGATAAGATCAGCCTGGAATTGCAATAAATTGGTTTAGATAAATGTTTTTATATGAAGCCCCTCAGAGGTTGTTTTTATCCAAAGTCAGCTTACGATTTCCATAACTGAGCTCTAGAGTCACCCAGTTATTTTATAATACGCCACTTAAGAGCTCAAAACCTAATCCAAATTTAAAGTTAAACCAACACTCTAATTCTATATATTGATCTTTGACGGAATCAGATCCTCAGCTTAGAGGATCTATGCTGAGGATCTATATGATGTATGGAGGATCTTACATCTATGGAGACTCGAAATTATCTTGGTGGCGTGGTACAAAGTTTAGAGAGTAAGGCACCTGCTTAGGATTTATCCTCGTCACTTGACCGTGGTTCAAAAGTACGAAGCCTATCTCTTAAAAACCCTTGTGATTCTTCTGAATGTGATATTAATAATCCAGCAATCAATCAATTAAATGAATCAGGATTGAGCCAAAGACCTATAATTCAGCAGATACGCAAAATATACGTTATGATACTGGTGTTTAAAGTTAAATGATATAAATTTAATTTCAGCGTATACTCTTGGTAAACAATGGGCAGTTTTTAAAGTCTAGAACCCAAAATTTAAATTGAACAGAAAAGAATTTAACAATGCTAAGCTATGAACAGATGTAAAATTTGAATTAGCTAATATCATTGTTAACTGATACCTTTTAAAATATGTGTGTGTGTGTGACAAAAAATATTCCTTCTCAGGAAAAATATGATTTTCGTAATTTACTAATAGGCAAATTTGTGTGTGTGTGTTCATCTTTGTTTTAATGTTTACGGTACAAAATTCGCAAAATCTATGTTTCAACCATTGACCAATATTCTGAATAAAATTTTAAGATGCATCTTGAAAGTATTGTAGCTAAATAACAGCAAAAAGTATGCAATTATTAAACCACATTATGTTTTTGCCTTTAATGTGTTACATTTTCCTAAATAACATATTTATTGCAAGTGTTTTAGGTATTCGACTACGTTGAAAACGTCATTTTCAGTCAAAAATCACATTTCTTTTTATTTTACCATTTTAAAATTCAAGCAATTACCTTTCTAAATCTGTCTTTGTTTTTTTTGTCTGTGAAATAATTAGAAAAAAAGTTGCAGGTGCTTAAAATATTTTTACAGCTGTCAATCGAAACCGGAAGTTGTCTGCTTAACATGCTTTTTACTGATAATTTTTGGAGTTTGGACCCATTATAATTTTAAAATCTATTTGGGATACTTTGTTTACCTATTTAATTGATGAGCAACAACTTCGATCTTTTAATTTGACTTTTGCGATTGACAACATGCGTTTTTTCTGACCTCACATATTTTTGCTTTGATTTGCGTCCTACGAATTTTGATCCTAAATTTCTTCTAAAAAATTAACTTGTTTCGATTTAATTGTACAATTTTTAATCGTTAATTGTTTCTGGACATTCTGTTTTTTTATAATATCAAGTTATAATGGTTCACAAAACAATTAATTTAACTTCTTGAAAATGCAACAGTGCTGGTAACAGATTCACAGAAACAGTGGAATTAGCAAACATTAAAACTTGTAATGAACAAAAACTGGATTTACTAAAGGATTTTTCAGTGCAAAAAATATTTTAATGGAACATTAAGAGGTAATGGAATATTTTAGTTAAATATTTTGGGAAATGTGTTTTTCCCAATTTGCGCTTCTTCATTTGTTTTGAGAAGAATCTGTACCTGCATGAAGATCATTTGTTTGTACTGACTTCTAATGTGACTTTAAAATGCTCCAAATTATTTTTCATTGTCAATTTTTCAGGTACTGAAAAGCTTAAAAACCGAAGTTCCATTAATTTGCAACTTATTTGGGGAAAGGGAGTTATTGGAAATGACATTTTTCTGCGAAAAAGCTATGTGTTAAGCTGAATATGCCTTGTATGGTAAAATGAGCATGTAGACTTTGTGAAAGAAATGTCTTGGCTGCTGCTACATCAACAGCTAAAGATGCCATAAATGCTGCTGCTTTGGTACTAAAAAATATTACAAAATGTTCCAACACGTCAGTTGGAGAATGCGGAACATCAGTTGACGACAGAGACGGGGACATTCATCCTTAAATGTTTCGATAGAAACTTTATCCATCATCACTGGGAAACTTCCAGATTAGGAAATGATGTCAAAGTTTTGTAGAATTCTAAAAGTCTAGTCGTACATGCTTGTTCCTGCCTTCATCTGGTATATACTTCAATCATGGAATCCGTTAGTGCGCACAAAACCTTTGTATGTTTTTATACCACGAGATCTTAAAAATATGTTTATTTCTATGGTGTGTGTGTGATTCCCAAGGATAACTTTCAGTTAAAAATCTGTACGGATTCAACAGTGTCATCAAATGTGTGCATAAGATACTTCTAAGAAAGAGAGTGAGTAGTCGGCAAGGAAAACTTAAAAAAAGCCAGAAAAACCTCGGTGAGAAAGAAAAACTTAACAGTGCTATGATTAATAAAATTCAAAACTATTATGGCAGTAACACCAATCATGTCAAAGCTCTGCTAAGTGCTGCAAGTGCGGCATTTTTTCTCTGTTGCGCCAGCAGAGGGATACCCATGTATGGACCGTGTCCAACTGGAGCTGAGAGCTGGTGTGAGTATCAACGAAAAATAGCCACCAGAAAACAATATATATAAAAAAATGTAAGTATTTCTATGAAGTTTTAAATATTGCTAAACCTGTGCACACACACACACACACGAAATGGTGTGATAAACAGTTATTATAAAATTGTCTCCACTGTTTGACAAAAATGCAAACGAATCATTTAACGCCTTTTTGTGGCAAATTGTTTCGAAAGAAACTTTTATTGAGCTGAAAACATTTTCTTTGGGTACCCATATTGCCGTCATTATTTTTAACAAAGATTTTATTTGTTTGTTAGGTAGTTTGAAAGCTTTTGGCATAAATGCAAGTTATTATACACTGCTTGATGACAGATTTCTTGACATCATTCGCCCAGTGACACGAAACAACATTCTTTGCCTTTTTAAAAATCAGCCAGAAAAAAAAATAGCGTTCAAAAAAAGAGAAAATTTAAAAAAATACCAAGGAGTGGAGGTGTTAAATATAAATCATTAGAGTTTTAGTAATATACTTGTGATATTTTGTTTTGAAATTGCATTTATAAAGTTTAAGTGCATTTTTCTCAAAACCTTTTTTTTTTTTTTTGTAAATTTTTTGGTATTTTAAATGTGATATCTAAAGAACCAACAGAGATACTTGTATGAAATTTTACACAAATGTTATTAATAGTATTAAAGTTAATTAATAGTTATTAATAGTACCCCTTAGAATATCTAGGGGGTGGATTACCAGCTAAGAAATTGAACAAATTTTAGTGATTTTATACTTGTATTTCCTTATAAAAGTATTGAAAATTTGAATGAAATTCATAGGTTGTAGCTTCGATTTGCTACAGCTTTTGATTAAAAAAAATAATTTAAAACTTGTAGTCCAACCTCTAGAAATAGGTTTAAAAATGTGCTGCAGCAATTTTTTTTGTGAAATATAAATTTTTTTAAAAAAAATAGAGCCTTTGAAAAAAATTCAAAAATTCATTAAAATTTACTTAAAATTTTAAATTTTTGTAAATTGT
Source organism: Trichonephila clavata (assembly GCA_019973975.1). Classification (NCBI taxonomy): domain Eukaryota; kingdom Metazoa; phylum Arthropoda; class Arachnida; order Araneae; family Nephilidae; genus Trichonephila; species Trichonephila clavata. The sequence continues at coordinate 120,253 of BMAO01019804.1, read as the reverse complement.
TATGAATGCATATTATTTATATCTGTATTTTTTATTATAGTGCATAAAAATAAAAAATTTACTGATTTTCAGAAAATTTAAAAAATAGGTCTCCGAATGTAGTCGGATACCTTAAAAATAAATTTAGTTGATTAAAAAATAAAATTAAGTAACGCATATGAAATAAAAAGAGTAAAATAAAAATATTTAGCTTAAATTAAAATTTTTATGAAAATTTAAAAGTAAATTTTGTAGTTATAAACATATTCAAAAAATATACAAATGTGCGCATGTTAATACAGAAATCTTCCCTGAGAATTTTCAAAACGAGCATCATATTTCTTAGATGTAATAATTCAAGCAAAAGTTTTAAATTTTGCTTATTTCAGAAGAAATATGCTTAAATTAATAATATAATAATTTTATTTATGAGTAAATTTAGTTATAAGCTTTTGTGTAATATGCATAAAAACTAATGCTAATAAAAGGTACGTGGGTTGCATAGTTTCATTTTACTAAAAATAATTTATAATTTTTTTAAAAAAAATAATCAAGTGATTTGTCGGAAGACAAACAGTAACATTAAACATAAAAATATCCCTAAGTTAAATTTAAATATTTTTATTTAAGCCATTTATTCCGTTAACATCATGTTATTCTATTTTATACATTGATATTAATAGAAAAATGTTTTTGAAAAGTTTTCCACATAAAATGTAGCAATTCTACTATTCCCTAAAAACCAAATTCCTTTAATGGAAACCATAGGAAATATCAAAAGATAGATTATTATCAATATTATAAAAGGAAATTAATGAATACATATTTTCAATATTTTATGAAAGGTTTTGTAGCGACTGTATCTCTGAAAGTCATTAAATCGCTTCCATTTAAAATAGGTGATTTATTATGTATAGTTTTATTTGTACCCATAATATAAATCTACTATTTCCATAATAACATCATTACTTTATTTCAGAAATTGCTTGAATATATATCTTTACAAAGATATTTCAATGGCTATATAATTGCTAAAAAAAGTCCAATGTGTAGCAATGAATGCGTAATATCTCATTTTCTTTCTTTTTGTCCATTTTATTTCGGCTAAGGGAAATACTATTCTTAATTATGGGAATTTTATTCGTTGCTACTATATCCCAATATTTCCAATTTACAAGAGAAATACGACATTTTTCGCACACTTTTAAATTAGCATCAATAAAATATGTGTTCGCGTTTTCCTACCTTAGCTCTGTAACCATTGATATAAATAACTCTGATTGTAACTTTTTCTCAGATATCTTGAAAAAAAATGTATAAATAAAAACATTCTATTTTAACAGAACGAGTTTTTTATGTTTATTTTTATCATCATAACAAATTCTATTAGTTCTTTGGTACACCAATTGCCCGATCTTTTCAGACATGCAGTACACGTCTCTGGGCCTATCTTAACACTGTGGTACACATGGTTTTATTTATTTTTTGGGAATTTTTTCTCCTCTCAACACTGCAGACTTTTCTCTTGAGGTTTGTTCGAGATACGTGAGAAAACTTTGAATGCAGGGCCTACCAATCTATTCAGTTAGTTTCACTTTTTTCTTTCCATTTTTTTTTGTTGGGTTCATCTTAGTCACTGTAAGTGACTACTAGAAATTAGTGCTTAATACAAGAGATGAGACATCATTTAGAAGTTCCTGTCAATTTTTCATGGAAGAGGAACGTTTTGAATGGGATCAAGTGTTCTAAATCGAATCCTATTGTTCAGTAAGCAGTAAATCATTGAGCCAAAATATAAGTTTTTTTATGTTTTTAAAAACGCGATGTTTAAGTAAGAATAAGAAACTTTTTACGAGAACCTATATTTCAATAATAAGAGCATGACTAAATTTGCCTAAGTGTGAACAAAATCTGATGATGGCTTCAAGAAAAGGAAAAGGATAACGTATTTGATTATTTATTTATTTTATAATTTTCTGCCATTTGCATCAACAAGTCTCTTCATCTATTTTCTTTGGTTATTTCTGCACAGTTTTCTAAATTTTGATAACTTAGTTTCAACTTCAATCAAATTTAATTGACTGCAATGTATGTGTTATAAATAATGCATGGTTTGAAAAAAATAAATGACTTATTATGATGTTATGTAGGAATGGTAATTTAATAAGGAAGCTTTATACTTCTATAAATTGTTTTTACATAATTTTATTTTTAGTCATATGTTTTTTTATTTACATTATTTTTTTAATTAAATTGAGAATTTGTAATTCTTGTGAAAAGTAAAAAAAAAATCTTAATTGCAATTACTATGAAAACTTTCTTATTACTAAGAGAATGTAATAAGAAATTCTACACTGTTCAAAACATATGAATTAAGTGAAATGTTGAAACGGGCTATCTCACTAGGTTTCCCTCTTAAAACTAACTTGGGGTACTTTGCTTAGTACAGAAAGTTTAAATTTCTGTCTTCTTATAGAACAAACGTGATATGCAGAAATGTAGAATAGTATAAAGGGATTTGTGCGAAGTGTAGCTAAATAATAGTGCTATTACTGTTTGATCATATTGCCGATGGCATTACTATGACTTCTAGCTAGTTATTTTGAATGAAGATCTTCCAAGGGTGATCCTCGACAAATGCGAATGTTTACTATGATTGTATCAGGGAACTGAATCCTTTCTGATTATATCAAATACGTAGCTTTTCATTATTTGCGATTATTCACGAAATTTTTTTTTCCAATATAAACATAAGGTACTTGATCAAGGAAATTCTTTGGGATATAGTTATATCTAATATTAGCTAAATTGCATCTACACCTATTTCCGTGTCAGATTCAAATAGAGACCCATCACAGATGGAATCCTTGCAGTTTGTTGCGTAGACATTGAGGGTTTCTTCCTAATGTTAATGTGAATAAGTACATAAAAAGCTCAAAGTGCTTTAAAGAAAATTTTTAGCTCAGTTAAATCATTCATTTAGATCAATGCGTGATTAGGCATAGCCAAAGACTGCAGCATTATATAATCATGGCTAAGCAAATAAAATTCATTAACATAAATTTTCCTAAATCAGGAATATCTTCACGTTACACTAAACGTATTTCATTTGAATGAGTGTATAAAATTTTCTACCTAAGAATAATTTTCTACCTAACAAGATATTTCACTAACAATTAAAAAAAGACACCTTCTGAACTACTCATACACTGATAAATTAGATTCTTGGTGTAAGTAAAATATGATTAATAAGTTTTATAATACAGTAAAAAATGATATTTAACAATATACTAATTAAACATCTCCGCCTAACTTATTAAGTGAGATGTTAAGTATTTCAATCCAATTGCATCCATTTATATAAGTTAAAAAATGTTGATTTGCTTATTGTGAAAGGGGATATCTCTCCTCCTGTCTAGAAATAAATATTTATATATAATGGGCAGTATATGGCGACTTGACTAGATAAGAAACGTAAACGGACTTCTGAAATTGTTTGTTCTTCGTCTGCAGCCTTTTAGACATGCGCGTATTTCCTTATCAAGTGAGTGAGCGTTTGTTAACGTCGCGTTAGAAAGCAACGAGTGGCTATTGGCAACATATTTTCAAACTTGGTAAAAAAAAAAATTCATTCTAAAATCAACTTAATTAATAACTTGATTTGCATGCTTCAGTATAAGGAATTTCACTGATAACTTTTCTAGCAATTATTACTTAATAAAATATTAAGAAAGTACAAAGGCTCTGAATTCAATTTTAAAGAAATTATTTTTACTAGCTATTATAAACTATCTAAATTTTTTTCTTTCTTTTGTTTTCTTTTTTGAAAAGAGAAGTCATAAATTTTTATTCACTAACAAAAAATGGATAAATATTTAAAAATTTATAAATGCATGAGAATTTAAATATAACTGAAAATTAACAAATCTGGGTGTGAAAAACTGAATTTTCAAAATTGCACTTCTATTCTGATTTAAATATATATATATATATAGTTTGTGTTTTTTAAATTATATTTGTAATAAATATTTAGTGTGTCTACCGCAAACTAATATTTGCTTATTAACACGAATTAAATAAAATGTTCTCTTCCCGTATTTTAAGAATATATTAAAAAAACAGGATAAGAAATGAATTGAAATTGTAAAATCACATTCTGAGCTTTATTTGTGCTTCAGTAAGAAAATATTCATCTTAATACATTTTTTTTTCAGTGGCACATAAGTTTAGTAAATTTTAAATATATTTCTTCGTGATACAACATAAATTTAATTTATACTATTTATTATATCTAATTTCATGTATTTACTACTAAACATTGATTTTGTTTTATCTTGGAATAAATACACTGTGACAGAAAATATTTTTCTAAAGGTAACTTCTGTAATGTATGTATGTTTCAGAAGACACACAAAACGTGTTAAATAAATATATAAAATATGTAGCCATTTTTAAAATAATGACACCGTTGAACAATTTATTAGCTTAAGAAGACAAGGTAACAACACATTTTATTTTTTTTTATTAAATTTTATATTACATATTTAGAAACTTATCTTTAAGCAAATTAATTCCAGTTTTCAGATAAAAATTATTTCGGTTATATAAATTTTAATATTCAAAAATAACTCATCAATATTAAAATTAATTTTGCTACATCCTATTCATTGAATCTTTCATAGAAAAGATCATCATCTTTAAAAAGAAATCTTTAAATGGAAAATGTCAATAAAATAAGAACCACCTAGATTATTTAGCAAGTAAGGTATGTTTTCACTCACACACACGCCGTGTCAGCCTATTTGGTAGAGTGATGGATTCATGATGGATAAGTAGTGAATTCGAATCTCATACTTTGGAATAATCTCATAGCTGAGGTTGTTGCAAGTATAATCAGTTAGAGTTTAAAGTTTTCACGTTGGTGTGATGCGGGGAGTGGAGTGTTCCTGCTGAATCCGTCCAAATCATTAGAAAGGGATTCATAACTAAGATGTTTGAAACCAAAATTCATCTTATCGCTTCGAGTGCTTGATTAATTCAAAAAAATTTGCATAATTCGAACTAACTAATATGCTCAAGCATTTTAAAGAAACTTGGAAGTTTAGAGTTAGTAAACCCCTAATTCCTTAAGAGCAAACTAGAAATGATGTTATTTTTATGTACCTTTGAAACTATATTCCGTATTTACTCGAATCTGAGCCACACTATTTTTCCAGTGTTAATTCTACTGAAAAATGGGTGTGGATTAGAATCGAAGGCAAAACATTTGTTGAATGAGGGAATTGAGTTTCCACCCCTTTCAAAAGGAAAAATATTATCGTCCATTCTGGCCACTTGCATCAATAAATTATCTCATTCAGCAATTTATCTGCAGTTTTCAGTCTATTCTAAACATCGTTGTTTGCTCATTTTTAGGAAATTTTTTAGTATGTGCTCTTTTTTCCGTGACCTAAACATCAGATTTGTTGGTAATTGCATCACGTGAGTGAGGGAAGGAGAGAGTGTGAATATGAACGTCGCACTGTTCAGCTACACAAGAACTTTTGGCCACAGACCTCGTAATTTTGAACCATGGGGTAATCGGATCAAGATGAGCTCAGTATGACGGAAATACGAAAAGGAAGCAATTTTATATTCACAAAAAAAAACGGAAACAGAACAGTGGACAGAGAAAATTTGACACGAATGAAACAAATATATGTCGATGGTGTAAACGAAATCGTATAATCTTTTCTTGTAAGTCTTCAACGGTCTTTAATAATTCTCAATTTTTTATTTTTACTCAAAAACGTGTTGAAAATTGGGGGTGTGGCTTAGAGTTGATGACAACTATTTTTCACAAAAGCAGTTTGAGAATTTGGGGTGCGGCACAGAATCGATGAGGGCTTAGATTGGAGAAAATACGTTTTTATTTATGTACTACAAATAGCTTCCATTTTCTTAGTAATAAGTTAAAACTTCATCTCTGAAATCTGTTTTGAAGCTTAACAATTCAGAGCACATATTGCCATAAATATAGTGCAATATTTATTCAAATACATTCATTCATAATAAATGGTTACATTAGCCAAAAGGGACTAGTTAAAGCACTTGATTTATAATACGTAAATCAGTTGAATGTTCCACGCTCGTCTTTGTAAATAGTCTTAAGATTAATTATGTAACCTAATGATTGCACTTCAGTGGTTAAAACAGAGAACTTTTTTTATTGCAACACCCTGTTCAAAATATTTAGGTTTAAAACCAGAGTTTAATTTTTTTTTATCTATGAACATTCTCTATTAAATTAAAGTCAGGTAAATAAACTATATATGTTAGGTATATATTTTTATATTAAATCTCTTTGAATGTGGAAACCAGAATAGATTTATAATCTGAAGGTCAAATAAAATTATAATTATTTCAATCATTTAAAATTCCTGTAAAAAGTGTTAAAGTAAATCATTATGGTACTAAGGTTACTGTCAATTATGGAATATATATATATCACTATTTCTGAAACTATTTTAAAAAAGTTTAATTTCTATAATTAATTAATTAGTAAAAATTCGCCTAAGCATTGATCTTATTCTCTTAAGTTTATAAATTGTATACATAAACTTTGAAAATATTTTTTTACACTGTGTGCGCTATATATATATATATATATATATATATAATATAAGAACTTAATATGGCATAAACCAAAAAGCTTACTTATTTATTCACAAACATTACAGGTATAGTAGACCTTAGCAAATTTAACACAAGTTTATACTGAATTAACACCGACTTTCATTTTTTCATGCCCTCTGTACTAAAAGGGCTTTTAAGGCGAATCGGCAACCCTTATCACATTGCTCAGAAATGTGATCAAATGGAAATTCAACCTATATGGCAGCAAATGACTTAGAAAAGCTCAACCCTGCTCTATGAGAATATCGACTTTCCATTTAACGTAACGTGATACGACACACAAACTAATCTACATGATGATCCTAACTGGAATCGGGTAATGAATTGGCAATCTTGAGCTCTATATAAATTCGCCTTTCCAAAAGCTAGGTTACAATTTACTTGAAATCAAGATATATATTTCCCTTTCTCTTTTCAATAATGAAACAATGAGCTAAATTTCTATTTAATTATCAGAACGATTATTTTTGCGCTTTACGAAATAACAGAAAAAGTGTTAATTGTAGTTAGGTTAATACCACAATACCATTGTTCCTTTTTTCGCATTATAAAAAATAAGTATTATTTAATTTCTCATCCTTTTAAACAAACTATTCACTACAAGTAAACAATAATCAAGCTGAGTAATTTTTTTAATCAAAAATTACTTTGAAAACAGGAAAAATATATTGTAATGAATATGGAGTTAAAAAAAATATTTTACATTTTAATTGACATTGACAAAAAGTAAAACTTTTAACGAAACAATTGAAATTAATCTAATGTGAATAGATGTTGTAATATAAAATACAATACTTATAAAATAAAACTGAAAAAAAAAGTTGATACCTTTCTGTATTTTATAAAATAACATTTTAAAATAAATCTATTTCGCTTGCATCAAAATACGCGATAAAGAATTTAAAAAAATTCTTTCTTCAAAAATTCATTTCATCTAATCAAAATTGTCGCTTTATGCAGAAAGTCATTTGAAACACAAAAAAGCACATACATATTACAAAAGTGTTATTTTTCTGTCTTTATTTATTGCTTCATTAAAGCGTTCAGTGAAATTCTCGTAACTTTCAGCGTTCAGTTGGCAGCTTTGTTTCTTCATAATACCTATTGCATAAGAAACGTTCTGACGTCAAAATTAATTTAACAAAACTGAAAAACTTTTAATAAGGTTTTTTTTTTATTTCAATGTAAATTTAGAACTGCAGGAAACAAACTACAAAGGAAAATCCTTAACTGAGATCTTTGATTTCCTCTCACTTTCCCCTCGAACAAAATCATTAAAAATTTTCTAACAAACTGCTGAGTTGTACTCTTTCAATGTTACTGAATGAGAAGGTTTTTTTCTTTTTTCTTCCTAAAATGTTTTCTTTTAGTTGATTTGAATAGAAATGCGTTCATTCGGTAAGGTTACAAATTAATTAACAAACTCTGTTCCTTCACTGCACTTCATTTTTGCGAAGTTTTATTGGAAATGTTTACAACTTCAAATCGATTACTGAGGAAAAATAAATTGGAGCTATAGAAAATTTTTCTTTTCATTATTCCCATTGATTTTTCTTAAAGTTTCGAACGAGATCTGGTTAGGAGAAATAAATAATATTGACTGAAATAGTATAAAAATAATGTTTTACTTACAAAAAATAAGGATTAATATTAAATTTTTATTTAAATTTGACCCTTTTTCTGAAATCTTGTTTCATACTGTTCTAAAATTAGATCGTTTTTAGTCTTTAACTTTATATACAAATATTTTTATAAAAACAAATTGGATTTATATTTTTAAATGCTCTTTTATAAAAGAGAGAAATGTATCAATATTACACCGCTTGTAAAGTTAGAGTTTTTAAGTAAAGAAAATTTATTATTTATTTTAAATTATCTGAAATTTGTACACTGAGTATGTTTAACTAATGGAATATCTGTTGTATTTAAATTAAATTGAAATACTTGATACTTTTATAGTATTGATAAAAATATTTTTTAAACTTAATATATGTAAATTATTTCGTTGGATTGTTATAAACTCATAATGTAACTTTCATACGTGTATAAATATAATCTCGTATTTAATTTAAATAGGTACCACACTAAAAAATGATACCAGCTCCTGGGGATTGCACTAGGTCTGCAAAGGTCAAAATACCAATCAGCCCCATTAGAATATATTTAATTTAAAATTAATTTTGTGATAAAATAACGGGGGGGGGGGATTTTTAAATGTGCGCTGTAAAATTGTTAGACTTCAGAAGCCGAATAAAGTTTAATGAAATCAAATAATGTTGAATCTTTTAAATATTAAAGAATAATAAGAAAAGTAAATTTTTAAAGAATAAAAAGCGCGTAAAAGTTATACAATGGAATAAAAATGCGATGCATAAAAATCCCAATTTTAAAAGGGCTATTAAAACGAAAGTGAAAAATAAATTAGGACATATATAATAGGACTGGTTAGTTGCAAACATGGTTAAAATTTATTTTTAGATTTGAAATTAGAATTTCTCGTGCTTCCAGGAACACGTTGTCTCTTATGTATAGAAAAAGGGATTTTTTCATTTGAATGGAGATTTATTTTTTGTCATTAGTACTTTGCTGAATTTGCTTAGGTAGGTTGATACTAATTTTTTAATGTAAAAAGTCTTATAAATGTATCAACAATTGAATTTTTAATACATTTTTAAGTTTAATTTCTGACTTGTAAAAATCGAAGCTACTCGATTGTCTTCAGCTGTAATTTCAGTGTATTTATTACTAGTATGAACGGAATATCTAAGAGCATCTATGCTTTGAATTCTTAACTTATGGAAAAACCATCATGCTTTTTTTAATTCTCTTAAAATACCTGTGTATAAAAAATCACATTCTTAACATGAAAACAATAGAAAAAAATTAAATATATAGAAATATGGTTCAATATTAAAAAGTTAAGGAAATCAATATGTATTTTGATACAAATAAGAGGGAAAGTAAATGAAAAGAAAATCAAAATTTGAAGTAATAAAAACCTTGATTTTCACACAAAAAATTCCTTGCAACATAACAATTAGCAAGATTAAAATTCTGTTAGTTGATATTCAAACGTAAAAACATAGATGATTCACCTTTGGAAAATTTGATAAAAAAAAAACTATCCTACCTAAAGTGATGAGAGAGATGGGTTTTTTATGAACATTATATTTGATTTATTATGAATTGAACTTTTTAAGTTCCTTCCGATATCACAGAAGTTCATCCGTTCATTCATTTCTTAGAAAGATAAAATAAAATTTTCCAATTATTAAAATAGGAAAAAAATATTAAATGATACTTATTAATATTAAATGACACTTATTAATATTAAATGACACTTATTAATATTAAATGACACTTGTTAGTTTCATGCTTGTGCATCAAATGCATATTTTATTTCTCTTAAAATTAGAACTTCCGTCGGTGTTGATTGAACATAGGGGAGTATTTAGTTTGTTCTCCTTTCAGCATTTTTGCAGGGAAATTGATAAATTTGTGTGGCTTTTAATCATTTTTCATGGTGATTACACAGAAGAAATTTTGGGGTTCTAACTTAATTAGGTGCAATTTTCCAAAATAAATATACCTAGAATGTCCTCTGGTGTTGTTTCGGCAACAAGGCAATTTAATATTATAAATAGCTATCGTTCAGAAAAAGATAGTTCACTAAGTAGATACCATTAGTAAAACAAATTTCTGGATATAATATTGCAAATTTTTTTTATCTTGAATGTAGTGTTCATAGGTTCACAACAGAAATGAGTCAGTTATACTAAAATCATTGCTGTCTAAGTGCTTCGTTCCATATCATTTGCTTATCTGCTCATAAAAAATTCCATTCTATTTTCGAACCTTGTGCAGAGTGAATCCTAAAACTAATACGTAGGAAAGGTCTAAGGCCCGATGAAATTGCAACTTTGTTGAGAGAGCTTTCTGAGAATGCTATATATATACAGGGGGTCCCGAATTCATGGTACAAACTTTAAGTGTAGGTACAGGACATTATAACCTTCATTTATTGTATAGGAATGTATGGGCAAAAGTGACACGCGATGTGGCACAAACCCAAGAAATAAGAGATAGAAAGGAAATACAAAGTGTTTATTGAAAGCGTCGAAGTTTAATCTTTTCAATAACTGTTCAAAATTGCATCCACTGGTACCGAGACATGCTTGACAGCGTCGGCGGAGTGCTTTGCGTACACGTTCAAAAATGTCAGGTATTTCACACACATGTGCAGCGGCATTGGATATTTAAACAACGAGATCCTCATTTGTGAGTCAAGTGAAGTCGCATAAACAAGATTTTTCAGATGCCCCCATAAAAAGTAATCGAGGCTCGATAAATCGGGAGATAGGAGTGACCAAGGTAGGGTTTGTAATCCCGTGTCATATTTCCAATCCCGGAATTTTGGGATTGCATTATCCAAATCCCGGGATCGGTCCAGGGATTAGGATTGAATTATTTATTAAAAATACTTACATATTAGCAAAGTAAAAATTGCATAATAAAATTGAAAAAATAATTAAAAATTTATTTAATATCATTTTAATAAAACAAATTAAAAAATTAGTTCATCATAAAAAACAAATAAAAATAGTACATACTGAAATTTAAAAAAAAGCATTTCTTCAATTATTGTGTTCTTGTAAATAAGCTTATAAAAACACAGCTTCTCCAGCGTTTCATTGTTGAAACGGCTTCTTATTTTTGTTACAAACTGTCATGCCGAAGAAAAGGCACATTCGAATTCTTTAATAGTAGTTTTTATCGTTATTAAATAGGGGTATGTTCTTTTCAGGTAGTCACCACGTCTCTCTTCATTTTCAAAATAGGGACATTTCTTTTTGAAATTTTGATGACAGTGTCCCAAATCTAATAAACTGCTTTGGTGCATATACCTCTTTAATAACTTTATTTAGTTCTTCTGCTATACTTAATGGGGTTTTTGTATAAATTGATCCAGTTATTGAATCAGAATCTGAATCCATTTCAAGTGTTACCTCATTTGAAATTGAAGATCCAGTTGCATGAGCTGTTAGTAATGCAATGGGATTTGAAGTGTCTCAAGTCTGCCAAGCAGGTTTGCTGTTAATTAACGGCATTTAATTGAAGAAGGAATTGTGACAAAATCTATTTTGAGTTGTTGCTTATATTATTGTGTAAGTATTCCATTGAGCCACTTAGATCTGTACGACGTTTTCCAATATGAGAAATGAGAGTTGTGCATATATATATATATATATATATATATATATGTATTTACCTATAGCACTTACTATATCAAAAAAATTCTACGTACATATGTCATAAACAAAATATAAATTTTTGAAGAATTAAACTCTTAAAAAAATTATTTCTGAGAAAATTTTTTAAAAATATAATTTAGACAAAACTTAAATCCTGGAATTTGTTATTTTAATTCCAGGATTTCCGGATTGGTGAAAAAACCGGGATCCCGGAGTTTCGGAATTCTGGGACTGAAAGCCCTACTAGATATCTTCCAAAAATTCTAATTGCCTCTGTCCAAGTTATCTGACACCAGGCATCTTGAGGGTGGGAGAAATGTCCACTTTCTGACCCCACTCGCGATGGGGAGAAAGTTACAGAACAAAATAAGTGAAAAAATATCAAATTTCACGGTTTAACATACACACCCATCTCGAACCCTTCAAGGTTCAGCACGTAAGAAAACTGACATTAAACGTATACAGTACAAAAAAAGTAAATAAGATACATTAAATGCAATACCAAATTCACAATACTTTAAAAAAGCTTCAATATATAATTCAGATAAAAATTAATTCCCGGGATTAGTTATTTTAATCCTGGGATTGGAAAAAAACCACTGGGATCCCGGGGCTGCAAACCCTAGGCCAAGGGACTGGTCCACCACGCCCCAAACGTGGCAATCAGGTAAGTGCATAGATCAGTGCTAAAGTGGGCCAGCACCCCATCATGCTGAAGCCGAATGCGGTTACAAATGGCGATTGGAACATTCTACAGCAGTTCTGGTAACCCCTGTTCCAGAAAAATTAGATAACATTTGCCATTAATTCGCGTCCGTAGTAAGAAGGGCCAATCAAAAACTCATTGACAATGCCATCCCACACATTTACACAGAATCGTTGTTGATACGCACATGTGGTTGCGTTGCATGCCGATTCTCGGTTGCTTACGCACGGGAACTGTGCGCATTAAAGACACCCTCACCTCATCTGTAAATAGCACATGGGCTATGAATTCCGGCTGCAGTGCTCATTTCTGTATCATCCTCTGACAGGAATTCAGGTGGAAAGGATAGTCTGCCAGATTCAAGGCTGCACTCGCTGAAAATAGAAGTGATGCAAGAGAGTTTCGCTTAAAACTCTACAAATGGTATGATGACAAGCAACTCTCTCTACTACCCCCTTACCGCTACGAAACCAATCAATTACTCCATCTCTATTTCTCTATCATTTTGCGCCTGACCGCATCACACTTGCCCTCAGACAATCCTATACAATAAATGCTTGATACAATGTCCTGTATCTACCCTTAAAGTTTGTACCAGGAATTCGGGACCACCCTGTACATATATATATACAGACAGAGAGAGTGGGTTTCAGGGGAATACCTACAGTTTCAGAACATTACTTGGACAACCCCGTATGCAATTAAATTCCATGTAACTAATGATCAGTAATTACATACTTGTATTTATTTTTACTTAAAGTATCAAATTGCATATTTTTTTCCACATTCTTTAATTAAAGGTATTTTTATCAGAAGCTGTTCATTAAAGCGCCTGAATGTAAACTTATTTTCTTCTTCCAAGTTCCGAACGGAAGTATCGTGTCAATATAGTTAGACGTTACTCCATAGGGAAGAAAGATTACTTTCCTAGGTATACTGGGAATTTTGACGAATTTTAATTACATTTCGTAACTTATTGTCAGACGTCATTTTCAGCCTTTATTAATTCCTTTAATTAATAATTGGTTTATTTCTCACAGAATTAGTCGGATTTCTCAAAAGTAACAGATATCTAATTATTTTGAAAGTAAATTAACTCTATTGCATAGGATAACGAATGTAATAAAAAAAATTCCATATAGTATGAGACAACTTTCAGATTATTTACTTTGCAATTATATTTGAATAATTCGGCACATAATTCAGATCATTTTATTCTCTAATGGCACTGCTTATGCTTTAATGCAATTATGAGTTTTCAGAAAATATTAACTAGGGTAAATATAATATATCCATTTGTGTATGGGTGCATATATGAATATATGTGTGTATGTGTGTGTATTTCCAAAGAGCATGGAATGCTATAATAAATAGATCAAAAGTAAAATGCTTAATGTTTACCACCCTTTTTAAAAATAACCGACATGTATAATTGTCACACTATTTTTTTAAAAATATTTCCTGTATTGCATAGGTGTAACATTTTAACGATTTTCTGTTTTTCTATGCCCTATTGAAAACATTTTCAATTCCTTTTTGTAAAATATCATTTTTCTTGTCCTTTTTACTTTTATTTATTTTACAATTAAAAAATTTGGTAAAAAATTGTGAATTTATTTTGTTAAATTATTAAAATATGTTTTTGTATCTTTTTCTCTGGAAGAAATTCACATCTTACTTGCTGACAAAGTATTAATTTTGGAAATTTTTATGGTGTGTTTGGTATTATAATTTAACATAACACATTTCATAATTTAATTATAATTTTTCATTGCTCAATGATTTATTTCCTCTCTTAACGAAATTATTCTCTTAATGTTCTGCAACAATTTTTTTTCTTCATTTAAATAGAAGTTATGAAGAAACCACAGAACTCAATAAGTACCACTGATGTATATATCAGTTTTGCTCAAACGGCGCGTTGAGTGCCCTGGACATAAATATTTGTCTTTTCAAAGAACGATTCTTTTCTTGGCGCTGCTATCAGTAAAAATATTCAGAAAGCTTTAGAACGCAATAAAGTGACATTAGCAGAGTGTTGGTGAAAGATTTACTTATTTTAGAGAAAAATTTACTTATTAGTGTTTTTCCTTTCCCCTCTAATACACTGCATATATGCGTGCCTATGTGAAAACAATTGCAATGGGGACCGAATCGCGTTATGCTTGACGACAGTTAAGGAGTTAAAAAATAAAATACGATTACTCCCATATGGTTGTCATTACGTTTAGAAAGAAAATAACCTCGTATTATACAAAATGTGATAAAAAATAAAATTTTGTACAAATAATAAAGTAATAGAAAGATTTAAATTATAATATTATAACAGCATTTCTCAAACTGTGGGGTGCACTCCCCTTAGAACGCGTGACAACTTTGCGAGGGGGTGCGAGCATATTGAAATGTCGAAAACAAAATATTATTAAAAAGATATTAATTTACTGAATGTAAATAAACAAAATACATTCTGACATAATAAAAAAATGAAAAAAATACACACTTACACTGATATCTTACACTTATAAATGCATCAGCGCTACACATTGTATTTTATAATTAATTCAACAGTACCAAGTTAAGAACAAGTTTAATAATTACCAGAGCCCCTATGGGATTGTCATACATAAAAATAAATACAAAATTAACATCTATCTTGTTAATTTGTACGGTTTATAATTAATACTTTAACTACCGACTAAAAGTTAAGTGGTTCGCTTCCCAATGCCAAACGTTTTCCATATAAGCACGCGCATGTGATGAAATGTGGGGAAGGGAAGAAGCAAATAATCTGAAATATTGGTAAATCCTTCGCAAACATTGTCCAGGTTCTTTTATTTCATTCCAAAGCCTCCGGAATAAGTTTATGGATAGCAATGCATAGAAAAGATCGTACTTTGGAAAGACGTATAAATACGTCCGGGAAAATTAACACTTTGGCTGAATGAGACGTTTATATACGCTGGTGGCACTTACGAGATTAAAGTCGTATCACGTAGTTTTGCGTCAAAGTATATTATTTTCAAATTCTCTACATTGTTATTGTATGAGGGGGGCGCGATGAAAATTATGATTGAATATTGGGTCGCGAATATTGAAACTTTGAGAAGCACTGCATTGTAAAGATAGTTAACTCTATCAATGAAATATGTTGCAGTTATTCGGCTATAGTAGTACCGTGTCATATTTTGCCAATATGTTATAAAATTATTAAATGAATTACTATGTTTTTTGTTATTATAAACTATAATATCTAAGATTTTTTAAAGATGTGTTTCTCTTTACCATAATTAATCCAATTAAGTAAAGTTTTATTTATTAAACTTGGTTATATATTATTATATATATTAATGTTAAGTTCAAATTAAAAATAATCCTCACCACGATTTAAGTGTTTTAAATTGAAAAGAAACGCATCTGTGTTGTCTTACAAATCTTCTCATCTGTAAATAACTGTTAAAATGAAGTAGAATCTGTAGATTCTATTCTTTAAGAAAATATTTAAAGTATCAGTTAATGTTTGCTTGTGTATAATACTGTAAAATAATACAATATTCTTCTAGCAAAATAAATGTTGACAACACGAATTCATACTCTTAACCAGCTTATTGCTCGTAAAAATTGTACTATGTCCCTTTATTTTACACAAGAGAGTTCAACGAAAATATTATTTTAGAGCCACATCTGGGAAAAAAGAATCTAAAAAACAGGTGCAAGTATATAATTGTTTTTCCCTTTCACAAATATACACATTCGGAAGCTTTCCCTTCCCTATATTCAAACTTTTATTTTATTTTATTATGGATGAATGCTTTACAAGTTTTCTTATTTTTTAAATTTCAAGATATTATCATTTCAAGACAATACACGAAGCGTGTAATGCATTTCTTAAGTGTTGGAATTGTATTTATTCCATAAGAAAATGCTTGAATTGACAACGGGCGCTGCAATATAATCTTTCATTGAATTGATACAGATAACGGTCTTATTTTTAATGATAGGTAGTTAGATTGAGTGTCTAAATTACACTCAGACTTTTAAAAAATTTATCTAAGCTTTCTATTTTTCCACGATTAAATCAAAGAAATTTTGAAAACGCTTAGTAATCTTCCATCGTATTGAGGAATAACAAACATTTATTTTTCAATGCAATTCCCGTCAAATAAATAATAAGTGAATCCGTGTTATTTTGTAAACAAGATAAGCTTGTGCTTAAAAGCATGCTTGAATTCTATCTGAAATGAACCAAAGAAAGGGATATAAACAGAAAATTTTTTTTGCTGTCTCCATCCTATTTTATTTAAATTTTAATGACTTAAGTAATCTACATTTAGACGTGTAGACGTGCATTTTTTTTTAGTTTATTTATTGTGAAAAATGAATTATATTAACATTTTTATGAAGGAAGAATTGATCTGTTCGAAAAAACATGTACTTCAAATAATAATTTGAAATCCTGAAAATAAATACTTAATAATATCAATATGTATCCAAAAAGCTTCAATTCTAAATTAGATTTCTCAAATGAATATTTTTAACTTTTCTGAGTTGAGAAATTTTCAAACCAAATTCATAAATTTTCAAAGAATTCAAACGAACTTAACAAAATTCAAATTTCTTATTTCAAAGCAACTCGAGCGGACTGTGTCTTATTACGCAAATATACTTTTGTTTTGATACAGCATTCAATTAAATGTCAGAATGTCTGAAATAAAAACCACATTTATTTCCAATACTTTCTTATACGTAATAAAAAAGCCAATGCTTTCTATAAAAACATAAGTATTGTTTTGATACACAAATTATATATAAATATACATATATATGCATGTGTGTGTGTATGTATGTATGTTTGTAAATATGTGTAGGAGGGTAGGAGACGCGCGCGCGCGTGTTATTTAGACGAGTCAAGTCCAATTGCTTAAATAATTTAAATTATTCTAATGGATTATTCAAAAGTATTCATTAATAAGATATCTTTCTCTCTTTCTATATTTTTAAAAATAAATAGAGTAAATGTCTTAATCTTTTTTTTTAATTTTAGAGTATATGAGAAATATAATTACCGCATCACTTTTATAAATTAATTTTCTAGAACTAAACTAATTCATAATTATTTGCGATTTCACACGTACTTTTTCACAGTGTTAATTGGAAATATTTTTTGAAAGAATATTAGAACTGAAAAATAAAATGCTTGCTTAAAATGTTATCGAAAATTTCTTTTGATCCTAATAACTTATTTCTTAAATCAAAATAACAATGTAGATTCTGAAAAACAACACGATAAGCCAATTTACCTTCTAGCTGTTAATGTAGAGCTTATACAGAATTTTAAGGATCCACGGAATATGATAAGTAAATTATAATTTACACATATCATATATTTTATCCTGCTTAAATATTAAGTGTTTGTTATTCATATGTTTGCTCACTGAGTTTATATTAACTGTTTGAGTAATAAAATGTATTTAAGTTTAAATATATTAGAGAAATGAAAAATGTCACAAAAACAGATGACATCATCAAGTTTATGTATATTTATTTACATAATTTAAATGAAAATCTGATGCCTAAATATATTTATGAAAGAATGGAGTTCGTTGAAAAAAGTTTAATTGACATTCAAAATATAATACCCTTGCTGTGCAATTTTATACTTGTTTTCAGCATAGAAAATCTTTTATGCAACAATCAGTTGGACATTTATCTGAAATTCTGTTATTATCGTCTTATATGCAGAAACAAACATTAGAAATGCATATTTATGAAATTTTAGAAAGTCCTTCATGATATTATTAATGAATAAGATCATTACATGTTTCCTTATTATAATGTATTTCAGTGAGCTTTTTCTGAATTACTCTCATGTCCCTATATATATATATATATAAATTAAGGCTAATGAAGTTTAGGCAAAGAAAGAGACAGAAGCAAAACAAATTTGACTTATTTGTAAAGTCTATTTATTAAATAAAAGGTAAAGAGCAAAAAAGATGCTATATGTTTGACATAATTAATAAAAATTGCGATTTTTACTCCCTGGAGCAAATTTTAAAAATAACCTAATTAAAAAAACAGTATAACATGTTTAGTATGATGGTTAATAAGGAGTATGTCTCCCGGACGATGCAATACAGGCTGACTATCAAATTATCAATCTGATCTTGGGGAATATTACACCACTCCATCAAGCAATGCCCTCCGAAGTTCCGGTAGACAGGTGGGAGTTGATTGACGGGCTGCAATTCGTCGGCCAAGAATATCTCACACATGCTCTATTGGATTCTAGTCCGGTGAGTATGCTGGCCAATCCATACGGGTGATATCCTCCGATTGAAGGCATCCGTCTAAAATGTTTGCACGGTGAGGTGTTCTGTCATCCATAAACAGAAATTCAGCACCCATGGCGCGCCGAAACAAACGTACATGTTGTTTCAGAATGACATCCCGATAGATGTGGCCTGCCATCGTTACACTCTGAACATACAGGTCAGTTCTGGAACCAAGAATAATTCCTCCCCAAACGAGCCATCCTGCACCACCGTAACGGTGTCGTTCAATGGTGTTCTCTTGGTGGTAACGGGTACCTGGCGCTCTCCATATGAAAGTCCGGCGAGAATCAGACTGCAAACTAAACCTGGACTCGTCGGAAAAAATCACACAAGACCACTGTTGCGGTGTCCACAATGCATGCTCTCTACTCCAGGTTAATCGCAGGCGACAGTGAGTTGCGGTAAGGGGAACACATCTGACAGGCCTACGAGCATATAAACCAATGTGCCCTAAGCGTCTGTACATGGTCTGCCTTGAAACTGTCGTACCGGTAGCAGAAGAGAGCTGACGAGATAGGTCTGATGCTGTGCTCCGTCTGTTTCTTTTGGTAGTAACTGCCAAAAACCGGTCCTCATTCGGTGTTGTAACTCGGGGGCGACCTGTGCTTTAACATCTACTCACATTACCATCATCTTGGAATCGTTGCCAAAGCCCTGGAGATGACACTCTGGGCGATTCCAAGTTCCTCGGATACTTCCAACTGGGTACGTCCACATTCTAGTCATCCGATAATTCTACCACGTAAAAAATCATCCAAATGTTTCATTTGTGCCATAACTATGCGGTTATTGCACTGAAAGGCTTTTAAAGCGCTTGCGAACAATTTTACACCTTTGCCACCATTCCTTATATTATTCCTTGCCACCATTCCCCTCTCTTACACTCTCGTCATTGTGACGTACTATCCGCGCCCTCTGGTGGTTTCCTGTAATTTGCATATTCTTCTTCAAGATGTGTGTGATAATTCTACAGGTGAAATTTTTATTTTAGAGTTCAATTTCTGTGTGATTCTGAATTATCCTTAATTTATGGACATGAGTGTATATACATTCATTAAATCATGATAAATGCTTTTATACAAGTGCCGATGATCTTAGTATTAATACTTAACAGACTAAAAATAATTTAAATTTTAATAGTAGACCTTACCTTATTTAAAAAGGACAACATCAATATAACATGATTTTAAAAAGTAATCAAAATGTATTATACATATATGTTTTAGGAGAAGTTTTTCGAAAGTTTAAGTATTAAATCCTCATTTAAATTTCTACAATTTGTTAAAAGCTTCAATCCGACTTTCTCAAGAACAATTTTGCATGAAAAAAAAAATCCAAATTGAAACTTGAGTTCTTAATATGTCAAAATAGGTATGTTTCCACTTTCATATGATATCAGTCCTCATAATTACGATTTTGAAACTAAATACTAAAATATATTAATAATTAAAATTAAGTTATTACAATAACACTGCATCACACAACGCGTTACTGTGGAGCAAAATATCTTAGCAAATATTGTAGAACTTACCAGAAATTAAGTATTGTATGTAATTTTAAGATTCTTTCCTTCTAGAAAGTCGAGTTACTTTCTGCAAGGAAAGTAGGCTCAAATTTGACTGTCTGTGTATATCTATGCATATATTATATATAGATAGAGATAGATAGATAGATACATGGAATTTCCCGAGTCGCAACGAGGGAAGCTATCAAACTAGTTTAATCCGACTTCTTCGGGCCTAAGTTAGAATTACTTTTTAAGTGTAAGTTCCTTTTTCATTTTTTGTTGGTTTTACTTTTTTTCCTTTTGTATGTTATTTAGGGTCTATTGTATAATATTTCCATTGATTATTCTTGCATGTTTTTGGAAGTTTCTAAAATTTTGCATTAATATATCTATAGGTATCTACTTATATATCCCAAAAGTGCATTTCTATAATAAATAAACTTTAATCAAATTTTGCTTAGCTCTCTAAATCTTCTCCATACGAAGATTATTTACCAGTTTTTTTTTGTTTTTTTTTCATTTTTATAAAAATGCATAACTCCATTTTTAAAAAAAATTTTTTAAAGAAAAATGGAAGAAAAGAAAAGGCAAGTAAAAAATAATTTTAATCCTTGATTGTCTGATATTGTATTTATTTAACTTTAAACAATTCAATTTGACAGCAAATCTTAAAATTTTTTCTCAAAATGTGATTACTTTTGATATTTATATTACAAGGATTTAAATATAGTTATTTCAAAGTAGTTTGTAATAGTCTGGCTAGTAATCTGAAAAAGTTTTGTTAAAAAATATTTTTTTATAGTTTCCCTCAAATATAGATCATCTATTTTGTTGTTCCAACTTTAATATATATATATATATATATATATATATATATAAAGGGTATACATCCCCCCCCTTAAATATAAGAAAAATGTGTATGATTTTTTTAATAAAAAATCTACTCAAAATAAGAGCCTCGTCTACATTTCTTCGATCAGTGCTTACATGAGAATTCGTTCTCAAATATCTCACGTGTCGTATAGAAGTTAATAAAGTGAGATGCAAGCTTTTGCGATTTATCTTCTTCACTTTATTGTGGTTCTAAACTATTAGATTTGTCTCCGATATACAATACGAAGCTTTAAAATGTCACTCATTCGAGACAAGGAACAAATCTGTTTTCGACCGACTTGTACAATTAAAATATTAGACCTTTGGTTATATCGGCCTTGAAATTGACTGCTTTAATTATATAAAGCTGCAAATGACTTCAAATCGCTCCAAAATTAAGAATTCTTTCAATGTTCTTGCGTTTTGAGTAGACGATAGTAGATTAAACTGCTATTAAACTCCTCGACGGTGCTGCCATCTGTTAGAAGGAGAGGTTTTTCAACCAAATCATCACATCTGGGATTTGTTACAATGTGGCCACTATAAAGGAAACAGTGGGAGGTCAAGACAAACTTTAAACGAAGTTCGTCATATAAATAAAATAAATAATTGACAACCAAATTTAAGAAAGGAATAGTATTTCACAGATCTCACATAGGTGCAGTATGTATGTTTAGAGAAAATGTTTCAGGCAATTACGAGACCCAAAAAGGCTCCATATAAAAGAATTCACTGGTTTTTTTTTCAGTAGACTCATAAATCAGGTAGAAATAGATAATTTATATCCTTGTTAGATAAACCATTGTGACAATGTTTTCATTAAATTTCGTAGAATGCGCAATGCTGATCATATACAGACGTTAAAACTAAAAAGTCTAGTCAAAATTTGAATTGAATCCATTCTATAGAGAATACTATTTTGATGTATAGTTTGTGCGTATGGCTGATGGTTTTTAAGTAATTGAGGAAACAATCATGTGAAATAGGTTCCAGATATTTTTCTCTCATGCTAATTATTTTGAAAGCCATATTTCAGCCGCATAGAGAGGCATCCGGAAGAGTTTTAATAAACAATAGATAAAATATAATTAGTAGAACTTTCTATGCAGAATGGGTTTTTCAAACACATCAATGATCAAATTCACAATAATCCAGGTACAAAAAATATTATATGAATGTTTTTTCTATTATTTTAAAGAAATAGAAACGATTATCTCTTAATTTCTTCCCGTTTAGAAGGCTGAGGGATGCTTGTTAAATCTGTTGTGGCTCAGGTTCTCACGTTGATGGCATGTGGAAGTTAGAAGAGTTAGGTGCCAGCTCAGATACCAGCCTCGTCACTTGCCAATGGTTCAAAATTACGAGGTTCGCTCCTATAGCTTTGCTATAGGAGCGAAGTAAGGGCCCTTCCACTTTGCTTTGGAGTATGACATTAAAAAACTTTCATTTATTTTTTCTATAAGGAAGGGCCCTTACTTACGTACAGAAAAATCCTGCATATAACGCGCACACTCTTTTTTGCGAAAAAACCCGAAAAATATCTGTATGTAATGCTCTTACGTTTTGAAGACATTTATTCGAGGTATTATCCCAGGCTTTTGAATAAATAGTATACTTCTAGAACTACTGCATTTAAAGTTCACAAAAGGTATGCCATTTCTTTTAAATAAAAATAATTTCAATCTATGTGAAGGTTAATTTTTCTTATATTTATCTCTTTTATTACCTTTAAAGTTATCACTTTTATACCCGCCATATAACGCGCACCCTTCAATTTCCAACTTATTTTTTGTGTTAGAAATGCGCGTTATACGCCGGATATTACGGTAGTATTTTCAAATATTATGTATTGGTAATTTTTTTCATCGCTTGAGCGTTATTAGCATATAATATCTTGGAATTTAAAAGAAATACGTTCACTTAAAAAGATAATATATAGAGTCACATCTTTTAAAAATATTTCTATAAAATATACGGAATTTCTTTAAGTTCGTAGTACGGAAAAAGAATAAAAAGGATAGCTGATAGTCGAGCTAGTAACCAAAGGATCGCATGTTTCGGTCTCATCCTTCTGAAGGTTAGTTAGATTCAATTCATAGCTAGGATGCTTCTCGTTGCAGAAAGTGGCCGAGGTAACAGACTTATGGCAGGAATGCAAGTTGCCGCTGAAGACCCGCCGTGTAGGGGAGTGATGCACGTTAAATCTGTCGAGAGCTCAAACGTCCTCCCATTGGTGAGGTAGTTAGGTGAGGGGGGGTGCCAGCTCACAGGTGTCGTCCTCGTCACTTGATCACGATTCAATATTACGAGGTCCGTTGCCAAAAGCCCTCGTGTAGTTGAACAGTGCGACGTTAACATTCACTCACTCTCGTTG
Organism: Trichonephila clavata; assembly: GCA_019973975.1. Taxonomy (NCBI): domain Eukaryota; kingdom Metazoa; phylum Arthropoda; class Arachnida; order Araneae; family Nephilidae; genus Trichonephila; species Trichonephila clavata. The sequence continues at coordinate 96,555 of BMAO01019804.1, read as the reverse complement.
CAGCAATCAGGTTTAAAGTGTTCACGTTTGCGGGGCGTGAAAATGGAATGTGTAGTGCGGCTCTTATAAGTTGACCTCTTCATCTGACCGCAGATGAAAATATTAAATCAGACTAACTATTGTTAATTAACTTTTGATATGGGCTGAGAATAGCTGGGAAATTGTTTAATACAATGACAATATGACCATACATTATGAACGCGAGGGATTATTTTGTGCAGTAGTATTCTTCATTCGATCCGTGATAGATTTATGTATGGGGATTTCGTGAATGCAAAGGCTACGCTCACAAGTGTCAAGAACGAAGAATTGAATTCCAATTGAATTTAAAATCCATTATTGTATGCACTAGGGATATCCGTACGTTAAATGGAATCGAGCCTCAAGATTGTTACGCGGGAGCATTAGTCAAATAGTCACGGTTACGAGCTGATGATTGGTGTTATTTAAATTCAATCGTGGATTCGAGCCCTGGTTCCACTAATTTTTTTTTATTATTATTAACGTTGCACTTTGGAGCAACACGAAGGTTATCAGCAACTGACCTCCTAGTTTTGAATAACGGTCAAGGGAATAGCACTGCATCTGAGCTTGATGCCCCATTCGCGAAACTTCCACACCACTCCAGCGGGAGGACATTGATCTTCAACAAATTTATCACGTATCATCTCCTCTACACAGTGGGTGTTTTGTAGTGCATAGTTTGGCACAAACAATGCCGCCTACCGTTTTGCAACCATGACCCCTTGACTACCTAATTCCGCTTAAGTCTGATCGAGTAGTGAAGTTGGTATACGTAAATTTATTGGATCCAAAGCCCTTACATTGACGTGATAGGGAAGTTAGAATATTAGGATGGTTACCAAGATGATATCCTCGTCATATAACCGTAATTCAAAGCATGAAATCCATCGTCAATAGCCCTTGCGTTGTTTCCAAGTCCGATTTTTATGAACAATCTTGTAATCAATACAATTTTGATACTTTTTGGAATGAAACTTAGAAGAATTAATTTTTGCTGAAAGAGATAAGACTTCTGACAGTTGTTCTGAAACACAAGATTTATTGGCAGTAGTTTTGATGAATTTTTATTGTTTAATTAATTGAAATTAATCTTATGAAGATGACTATTAAATCGTTTGGTGTTTTACTTAGAACAGAATTGAGTTTATAAGATAGGGAGTGCTTTGGTTTTTGATAACTGAATGAAGGTCTATTAATGTCATATTATAAACGTCACATTTTTGAACATCCCACACCAGAGCTGTTGGTGATTTAACTCGTAATTTTAAACCTCGGACGAATGACGAGGACGACACCCGAGCTCTCTTCAAATCTACAACGCACACGCCAACGGGAGGACTTTGAGTTTCGTATATTTAACGTTCATCAGCCTCTCTACAAGGAGGATTTTCAAAGGTTCTAAAACTCGAATTCATGACACCCCAGCCATGAGTATGTGCTGAATGAGGCATCAGTTTAAGAGTATCCGAATCATTGTTTGACAAAACATTTCGAAATATGTAAGTTTGACTGTTAATACTCTTTGTGCGTAGTTTTTATAGTTTATATAAATTTAACTTAAAAAAAACTTAATGCTAAAATCTCTCCTACTGACGATTTGGAGTATCAGTAAGTGATTATTAATTCTGTAAATTTCTGATGTGGTTGAAGTTTAACTCTCAGATGGTCATAAATTGTGTTTCTTTCAATATTCTAAAATGAAACAGTTTTTTCATTGATAAAAGTTCATTTTTATCATAAAATAATCAGTACCTTTGGGCAATTATCTTAAAGGCAAATCAATGAATTCTAACTTTTTAGCGATGCATTACGTTTAAATCAAGATCTTTATTCGATTTTACAAATTTATTTAATATTTCAGCATCCAGAAATATAATTTTGATTAATTTATATCTCAACAATGATCGTTCAAAAAAGGTAAAATGGTATTGTGATTTTTAAAATATGTTCAATATTGGTTAAATTTTACTGAAAATGCTGCTAAACGCTCTATGATTATTCGTTTTGTGGTATTTTCTTATGAATGATACATTCATGCATATGCTGATATGAATGTTTGGCAATGTTATTGGCGTGATTGTTCTGTGTGTATTTATCTTGCAAGAGATCGTTTCGATTGTAAATAATTTTGATGTTTTTTTTTCCCTTTTAAAATTACAAAATAAATAAAGAAAAATTGTAAAAAATAAGTCGAAACCTAAATTCAGTATTTAATTCCGAAAAAAGTCATTTGCATTTACATATAAATATTCATATACTCAATTTGGTGATTAAAAATGACTAATTAATTAAATGTTATAACTATTCCTTTAAATAATTATCATTTTGAAAATTAGTATTGTTACACCTGGGGATAAGTCTGTGAATCACTTCAAACGAAATTAATTAGTTTCGAATAACTCAAAAAATATTTTCGATGAATTGAGATACGTATACATACATTCATTAAGCTTAAAATATGAAATTATAAAATTATTGCGTAGGTATTTATAAATTATTCATAAATAGATTCTTTAAAATATGAGAAAAAAATCCGAAATTTGCCTGGAGATTGATTTATACAATTGTAGATATTTTTATTGTGTATCTATTTTATCCAGGTGTTAATGTATTAAACTTACTTTTATTTAAAAAAATTACTTCTTTACAACTTAAATTAATTTATCCTTAAGTATATTAACTTTGATAAACTCATTTAAATACAAACGTACTTACAAAAATTTTCGAAGTTTATGTGTAAAAAATATTTATAACTTTGATTGCTTAGTTAGATACGTATAGATATGCCATTTTGATAATAGTATTAAATAAATATATGAACTCTCTGTCTAGAAATGATTTTTACAGTAGTAATTATTAGTCATATATTTTCTGAAATCACTTCAAAGAAAAAGGCTGATGGAAATTGCATAACTGAATGCCTATAATTATTTTTCTTTAAAAATTAGTTTAAAGAAGTTAACTAAGAATTCTAATGTTTCAAACAATTTAATCTTACTAAAAATCATAACATTCTGAATTAATATTTAAAACTTGTGAAAAAAAATTAATATTCTCATTTGATGTAGATATGATTATGTACAAAATACGTGATTATTTTTCCTGCACGGGTTCGTTATTTTTTCAGATATTAATAGACTCAGTTAATACCATAGGGAGACTAACAATTATAATTAATGAAAATGTGCGATTGATATTTCATAATTCACAAAAAGTAAATTTTACTATTAATATTGCTCAAATTAGTTTCATAGGTTTTATTTCGTAAAAAAAAATCTGCTTAAAAGCGAAGTTTTACAATTGCGGCATATTGATGGAATTTTTAAATAAAACTCAATGGAATATTAAACATATAAACACGATTTTGGTAATATTTTATCATAAAATATTTGCTAGAAATTTTTTATACCATTAAAATTACAAGTATTTAAAATATTTAAGAAATAATACTTATAAAATGCATAAGCATTTGAAAAGTGCGTAACATTTTGTAAATGTATAATTATATTATTTTTGAATTATCCATATGACTGAAAAAATAAAAATATAATTAATATTTATGAAATTCTTGAAGTAGAATAGTAAATTGCACTTGAAATATTATATATTAAGTTTTAACGCACGCACACACATCTTATTTAAAACAGTTTAATTTTAGACAACATCATCAAGGATAATATATTTATCTGTTATAATAGTATTTTCATTTCAAAAATTATACATTATAGTTTTTCAATATATATTTACTTTTAAAAAATAATCCATTGCTTTGAACTGTCAAAAAATTTAAACTCTCAAAAAAAAATATTCAAAACAATTCAAAAATCTTAAATTTACTCTTACATGATTAAAAAATATTGAAATGTTTTCTGATAGTTGAATATATTATAAGTTATATTTTATTATTTGAAGATTTTACTACTAACTTATTATAGTAACAAATCCCGTAAAATAATACATTTTTAATTATATATGCTTACGCGTGTATCAGTTGATTAAATATAATATAATGAATATATTTATAAACAAACACACAGTGTATATATATACATTATAAATATTAATAATAAAAAAACATTTTAGAACCGAGTTATACTAATTAAAAACTTTTAAACTGTTTTTAAACTACAGATAAAAATGTAAATCACTTACCAAGAGAGTGTGCTACCACAATCAAGATTACGTTGATCAAAACAATTGCGGCCATTGTTCTCAATCAGAGAGCGAACGCACGATATAAAATATTTATAAAGTTCAATTCAGTCTGGCGGTAAAATGTCCTAAAATCTGAAACTTTACTCTGGACTAACCGAGTAGAAAAGCAAAACTACTTCTAAGTTATGCTTGCCCCATGTCCTGACCCTCACATTGTCCGATAAACATTTCTGGGATGTTTTTCTCGAGTTTTAGCGAACTGCGAAACTAAACTACGAAAAAGTTCCGAAACAAGATTTTCATTACCAACTTTTCCAAAAGTTTTTAACTTTCAGTCTAAATCGAAGAAATCGGAAAAAAGTTCAGCAACTGAGACCGGAGTCACTTCTGATCTTGAATGGGCCAAAACTCGAAGTGTCCGCTTCAGTTTGGGAACGTGAGAGAGCACTCCCGATTCCGGGAAAACAGGAGAGGTAGAGAAAAAGAGAAGTTCTTTTCAGACTCCCGCTTTCGAATGAGTCGAGGTGTGCTACGGATGGCTCCTTTACTTCTCTGGGGTTATTGATTTCAGCGCCCCCTTTGGTAGCTTGAAATCATGCGTGGGCTCTGTCTTTCAAAAAGTTATCGCTGTTTCGTACTTGAGAGTGCGCAGAGTTTTATACGCCTGCGTACATATCATTAACTGAGTCCGAAACTAAGCGGGCAACTTATCGTTTCTCATTTCCAAAAGGCGCATCTTTTCTCCAACTTAATACTAATTACAAATTATCGGGTAAATTAAGCTTCTCATTTACTGCCCCAGGAAAGTTATCGAAAATATCCTTCGTTCATATTTTAAACTTTTCCTTTATTAAAATGCATGAATTCCTCAGAATACGGGATTTTGAATTTATTAACATAAAGCAGCACATGTTGTTCGAAAAATTCGAAGAAAATTAATTTAATAAACACATAGCTTATATAAATGAGCCTTTCACGCATCTGTGAAAATATGTGCAAAAATGCATAAAATTTGTTAAATACAACACACGATGTGATGAAATATATATATATATATATATATATATAAAATTTCATACAATTTAGACCTATTTTCGTACTTGCTCTATATCAGCTCACAAATGAAAATGTAAATATATTTTACATCCTTAGCTATATGTTAGCATTTAAAGATCAATAAAATTTTTATAAATTAAATTTGTATTTTCCAAGCAATAAATATTTCATTAGCATGGGGTAAAATTCATTTTTCGTTCAGCAACAGAGTGTGATTAATTATAAAAAAAATATATAAAAAAAGAGTTTCAATTAATATTTGTAATGTGTTTTTATTCTGGGATGCATATGAAAGACGAGAAAGATGGAAGAACATAAAAATACAATACAAAAAGAAGAATATAGGAATTTTTTATTACAAATGATGAACCCAGCACATATAACAGAAGAAGTGCGCTGCTTTCCAATTGAGAAAGGATCCCACTTCAGTCGAAAGTCAGGCTTCTTTTCCCGAAGAAGATACAACTATGCCTTATTCGGGATTCAATCCCGAGCTCACTCGGTTATAAGCCGAGGTTCATATCCACCCTACTGGCTGGGCTGTGTTTCAATTAATTAAGTAGATATAGCAGATTTTTGGAATAATGTAGTTAATCATTCATTTTGAAAGGTCCCCCATATATATATATATATATATATATATATAAAATATCTTCAAATTAACGAAAAATTACGCTTAATTTAATTTTTCCTATAGTCCCAGAACAGTCATATGTCATCTGTAGCTTAGTGTCAATGGCCGTGAGCTCGTGGCGGGAGTGTCGCTGGTTCGATTCCTGTTGTCACACAAGAGGGAGTCAAAACACATTAATTCTGTCGATTCTCAATTACCTCTCGGTGGTGTGGTGTGGTAGTTAGGATACTGGGGGACAGCTTATATGTCTTGATTGTGCATTGACTAAGGTTCAAAATTACGGGGTCCGTTGCCGTTAGCCTTGCTTTTGCTTTTTAGTCGGACGTAATTTAACTTTCTCTCCCAGAACAGTTATAAGATACTCTAAAAAAGTCTTTCTTATAACTATAATAAAATGGCATCCGCTCTTAATAATATATAGAAAATAACTACTAACAGGAATTATAATAATTTTAACTCTCCCTCGTGAATATAAAATAAAGTACCATTCAAAAATTGTACCTGAAACATACACTCAACTTTTCTTTAAGGAATGGTGAGACATTTATAAAAATGACTAAATAATTTCCATTTTGAAAGTTTCTTCATATTTATATATGAAAACAATCCTATATAAATGAAGTAAGAATATTTTCCAACAAAACAAAGCCGATACATGTATTTCTATTCGAAGTATATCTAGTTTGATTTAGAACTCGATATATTATTTGTATTCAATCGAAGGAAATGCTGTCATAAATTTAGTTATAAATATTCCATTCATGAATAAAGTGTGGTTCATGGTTCTGAACTCGTAACCGGCGTTACTTATGTAGAGTCTTGGATTGGTGTCCTGGCGCCACAGAAAAAATTTCGTACAGTGAGATTGACAAACTTTAAATTTATAGAGGCTCAAAATTCTCGCGTTTGCTTTGTGTGGAAGTTTCGAGAGTGGAATATCAGTTTAAATGTCGTACTCGTCACTTGACTGAGGTAGCTTTATATTATATTTTTGGATAGATATTTATGTATCTTTCAAATATCTTTGTGCTGGCTCGGTGGCTTAGACCTAGCATGCCTGCCTCGTAAGCTCAAGGTTGCGGATGCATATCATATTATTATGTGGAGAGTAAAATATCTCTTGGAGTATGTTCGCGTTGTGGTACTCTCGGCAAAATTAAATCATCAATATTTAGCATCAAGAGCTCAGCTGCCAAAATGCAGCTTATTTGATATACTAAATTAATATGTTTGTATTTTGAACTCACTCGTTCTTGTTGAAACAAGTTATGGCTAAATCCTGACTTCCCTTGTGAAAAAAGAAATTGCTCAATTAAGGCTAAGTGTGAGGGGGTCTTATCCCAGGGTATCAGTAGGTAGCCCTAAATTCTGTAGAGTGATCTCGGCTCCCTGGGATATTCCGGGAGCAGCCCTAGAATTGCTTCATAGGGCGACGTTAATAATCAATAAGCTCAGTAATTTAGGTGGTAATAAATAAATTAAAATGTAATCTTTATTTTATTCATTATGATTAATTAAATATAGGATAATTTATCCTATACATTTCGTATCTTCATTTTATATCATGAAAATATTACATCAATATTTAAATAAAGTTGCATAAATTATGAATTATATATATATAGATAGATCTCATAAATCGAATTAATTATTCATAAACATTATATAATGGATCCTATTTTATGAAGCCTTAATATTTTATTAATATAGATTTGAAGACATATCCTATTCCATTGCAACACTTATAATTCAATAAATGGAATCGAAAATATGTCTGACTGTTTTATAGATAAAAAAATAATACCTTTTACACATGATTTTTATGATTAATTATGTATGATAATCCAGAACTGTTAAGACATTTTTTGTATAGTATGTATTTTTCTCTCTCTAACAGTTTCGATACATTTCTTTTTATTAAAAAAATGTATGAAACGCAACTTAATTTAGTCTAATATATTCACCTCAAAATTGATCTAAAAAAAGTATACGCCCATACAAGAAAATATCATGGATTCTGCTTCATTATATGCTGAAATTTTTCACGTAAGAAAATATTTTATCTAAGAATACTTATAATCCTTATTGTTGGAGCATATGCCCTCAAAGAAAATCTGAAAGATATAAAACATAGTCATTTAATTAAAAAGTTCTTAATAGTTGTGTTCCTTCCAGCTGTCAATGTATTAAATAATTAATTAGTATAATTAATTTCATCCAGTAAAAAAACATTAAAAAAATCTTTTTTTATGAGTTTAAAAAAAATAAATGTAAATATAATTAAATTGTGTAACAAAACAATAATATGGAAAGGAATTTCATTAACTATAACTACTTGCCTTTAGTAATCTGTCTTTCAGCAAACGTTTCTCGAAACTTTTCATTTCTGAAACAATTTTTTTTTCTTCGATTTACAGACAAAAAATATAAATTTTTATTATTTTATATAACTTCGAAATCTTCAATACACGTTCAAGACTCCCACAATTTGCATTGTAATTTATTTTACTAAAATATACTTTTTGAATAAAGATTATTCATTTCTTCATAATACTGAGAGTTAAAGAATAAAAAAAAACTAAAATGCATAACAAACGCCTTTTAATCACATTCTCAATCAATCTAATTTTTTTTATTGTTGTGTTATTAATTACTGTGAGGTCATTTAAGTTTTCTGAGTGAATTTAGAATAAAAATAAAAATGTGATAAAAGTAAAAGTCAAAAAAAATATGTCTCCTATTGTTTCATTTCCTAAAATATTGATTTGTTTTCACTAACGATTTTCTGTAACTTCACGATGGAATTAACTATTTTATAAATCAATGTGATTCACGATGAAAGTGGAGTATTCTTCTAACTTACTACGTAAGGACTTTCATATCTCCATACATTCACCCGTGAGGACTTTGAGGCACATATATTAATTTTACTAACATCTTCCTTTTTCTATTTATTTATAACTTTTTATCAAAGAAAGCTACAAATAATTAAACTAAGCAATTACTGTAATTATACCTTTTTAAACAAAAGCAAGTAGAAAAGAGAATACTTCAGTTAAAAAATCCTTGGAAATTCCATTGTATAGACGTCCTTAAACTCTAAAGAAAATTAGTAAATCATTGAATTTTTCAGAAAACAATAAGCTCGATTTGCGCTCAACTTAACGCGCTTTGCCCTAAACTTTTCTCAATTCTATATAATTTGAAAAGCGAGTTAAATAGAGAGAATTAAAAAAAAAACTATATTGTAGATATTTAAAAAAATTCTGTGTTGTGCGAAATTGAAAAAAAAATGTGTGTGGTGGGCCAAAAAATATGGTTCTGCTGTAAAAAAAGTACCCTATGCTTTACTGAATAAACACCTGTCAGGTCTTTTGTCGTCTCTAAGATTTAGGAAAGAAAAGGAAAAGAAAAGAGTGTTAAAAGCAGCAGTGTAAAAGGGTCCTAGCCTTCATTAACTGGATTCCTTAAAAAATAAAAGAGGTAAAAAAATACCATAGTCACTCTTAAAAAAAGTCATTCCCCCTTTTTAACCCGGTATAACTCATGCAAATTTTCATTACACTAGTTATGGTACACCACCCCAACTATTATGATTACTTTTTCTGTGTTTTACAGTTTTTCATTTTTTGGACCTATTATTTTATTTCCAAGATGATAAAAAATCTACTCTATTATATCCTCGTACAGAAATAAATCAATTTTGTTTATAATAGCCAAAAAACACTAAATATCAAAAAATATATCTATGTATACTAAAAAGTGCATTTTGACTTTAAATACAGCAAAGTGGGATTTATTTCGAATTAATTTGCATTGCACTTTGAAAAAGTCCAAGGGGTATTGGTAACGGGCCTCATAATTTTGAGTCGCCGTCAATTGAAGAGGACGATACCTGAGTGAGTGAGTGAATATTAACGTCGCATTATTCAGCTATATATACACGAGGGCTTTTGGTGAAGGATCACGTAATTTTGAGACATGATCAAGTGATGCGGACGACACCTGAGCTGGCACCCCTTCTCCTAATTACCACACCAATGGAAGGACATTTGAGTTCTCGACAGATTTAATGTGCATCGCTTCCCTACACGGCGGGTCTTTAGTGGTAATGGGGATCAAACTCATGACACGCTAGCCATGATCCAATACCTTGACCACTTGGCTAACGCGGCCACATGACGATACCTGAGGGGTAATACATTCTCTACATTTCTACACGATGTGCACTAGAGGTTATTGAGTGACAGGTTAAACACACATCAGTATTTCTCTACAGTAGGTCCTCCTTTTCATTTGGCTTCTATCATTTATTCGGCATCGTTGGCCACGAACACGCGTCTATGTCCTTTTTATCCTTTTGGTTACTGAAGCCACATTACACATATATAGTAGAAATCAGTTTTTGAGAAAAACTAAAATAAAAAAATATAGAATAAAATGTGCATTATTTACTAGGTGCTTTGATTTTTTTACAGAAATAAGCCACATTTAGGCACTCTTCAAACGCCGGCTGATTGGCGTAGTTGGTTTGTTGTTGGTCTTGTACGCCTAAGGTTGCGGGTTCATCCCCGGCTCAAATTGGTGGTTTTTCATGATGCAAAAAATCGACAGCGTTCATGTCGTATGATTATACGGGATGTAAAAGACCTCTGTTTGGCTTAGGTGCTCTTGGAAAAATATAATTCAGAAGCACAATTTCGCATCGTCAGAGCTCAGGTGTCTCTTCCTGGAGAGAAAACTGGATGGCAAAATTACTTGTGGTGATTGGTATCCCCTATACGGTGCCGCACTAAAGAGATACCAGCTCCCTGCGAATGTACTAAGTCTGCCATGGCAAAACACCAATCAGTAGCCCCATTAGAAAAAAGTACTCTTCACACAGACACACAAAAACAATATCACATGACGAAAACGTTTGAGATTTTCGGCATTACAATCGCGGATATACATTTGCACATTTTTTATTTCACAAAAATTTTCTCATGTAATGCTTTTAGAGAACTTAGCTGTGGATACTTTTTTGTAATTTATTCTACTAACTTAATATGATAAAACTGCCGTTATCTATTTTTAAGTAATTATTATTTTGAGCCCCGTTTCATGGAAAAATCTGTGAACATAAGTTAATTTAAAATCAATAAGATTATTTAATATATTCGTCTTCTTTTGAATTGAGGTTGCACTGTTTCTGCAAGAAGGCTATTTTGGGGATCCTGGCAGTTTTGATTCATAAGTACATATTTGACGACGACGACACTTGAGGTGAACCACTTAACTCCACATCACGAAAATTGATTTTGTAATCCTGTTTGATTTTGAGTAAATCAAAGCCGTTATTACTATATACAGTGAGGTTTTTTTTTTGAGGGGGGGGATTATGATTTGAATCCACAAATTCTTCGGTTCTGAAGCCCATGGCTATAACAGGTAGACTAATGCGAATTTGATTTTCTTGTGCATCTAATACAGTTTTAACAAATATTGACGCTATCATATTTCATATAAAATATAGAATAAAAAATAATCCCTAGACTCTCTGATATTTGACTAATTGCGATTTTTTCGGTAAAATATGCCCCACGAAGATCACAAATTCCAACACCAAAGAGCCAGTCAGTCATTGATAGTACTTCATTATTGTCTTGGGTTGTCGAGTTTCAGGTTTGAAACAAAAACATTCTTTCGACTCCTTGTGCTACTGAAGATCCGAAGTGTAAAAACATTAATCGGTCATCTAAAATGAACATGTTAAATCTGTTGAGTATCAAAACATTTACGTGGTGTGGAAGGTCGGATCAGATGCTGTTCTCGTCATTTAAAGAGAAAAGAAGTAAAGAAAATACTTAAAAATTACTTTGGCAATACATGAGAAGTTAAGGGAAAGAATCTGCAACAAATAAAGAGCTTCAAAGTAGAGGATTGCATTGAACCAATGGTTATACTCACAAGTTTTGCAACAGTGGGAGTAAAATCTTGATTCCTTTTAAGGTCTAATATTGCATAAGATAGAGCAGTTCTATGATCCATTGAATTATGTCTAAAGGCTGTCTCGACAGACAAATAGTCATAGTTGTCAGCTTGTAGCTGGTAAATGAGTTATGGGTTCGAACTCTGATTCCACTTACTGATTGATTGCTTGTTTGTTAGCGCGTCATTTTTGAAGCAATACGAGGGTTATTAGAGACGGACCTGTCAATTCTTAACAAAGTTCATATGATGAGGACCACATTTGAGTTGATCCCCCCTCTAAACTACCACACCAAGTCAATGTAAGGAGTGCAATGAGGTTTAAAATAATAAGTAGTCCACTCTTGCGTCATCTTCGTCAGCTACTGCTGTTTTAGATTTAAGTTCATCGCCAATAATTAATTACATTTTTTATTTAGACATCAAATTGGCTCGAAACATGGCACCACTGAGAGGATTATATTTACGTCGCGCTATAAAGGTGCAAAAAAAATATTGATGAAGGACTTGGAAATTTTAAACTATGATTAAGTGACGATGATGACACCTGAGCTGGTACTGTTTCTCCTAAGTTCCACATCACATCAAGGGAAGGATGTTTGAGTTTCGACATATTTAACGTACATCAGTGCCCTCTTTATGGCGAATTTTCAGCAGTACATGGCTCGAATTCCTGACACGACATACACAAGTATGTGACCTTGAGAATTGGGCTACCACGGTCACGTCACCTGGTTGCATTAAAGATGTGCATGAAAAGGGGCTGATACACGTTCCAACCGTTGAGGATCAAAGTCGTTCCGTGGTGTGATGTGGAAGTTTGGAGAGTTGGGCAAACTCAGGTGTCATCCTCGTTAATTGACCGTGGCTCAAAATTGTATGCTGTCCGTTGCCAATAGTCTTAGTGTTGTTTCGCAGTGCTTTGCAAATTAAAATAAAATAATAAAACGTCTTCAAATTAAAATAATCCAATTGAAATCAAAGTTGCCTTCGAATCTCCAATTTTGAAATATTTTATAAAATTGTATTTCTATTACATTATAAAAAAATTAGCTCTCTTTTTAACATAATTAGATTGAAATTTGTTTCATTGAGTTCTGAGTGGGCCCTGTGTCACCAAAATCCTTAACCGGTCCTTTTTTTAGATATGATAGTGGAACTGTAGTTATACCTGTAGCTTGAGGCCCCGTATCATTCATACGGCTAATACGGCGGTAGCTACGTCCCTGATTTGTTTGCACTTTAGGTAGAATCCCCATAGAGGATTGCCTTCAGATTTTATACTTGGAGTACTTTAAAATGGCTTATATAAACGCTTAGTTGTTTTTATTATACTTGCTGCTGAAGAGATTACTTTATTCTATTGGTATTAGAAATATTGTGGCCGTGGTAGCCAAGTGGTCTAGGCATCAGATCATGGCTAGCGTGTCATGAGTTCGATCCCAGTACCACTAAAGACCCACCGTGTAGGGGCGCGATGCATGTTAAATTTGTCGAGAGCTCAAATGTCCTCCCGTTGGTGTGGTGTGGTAGTTAGGAGAAGGAGGTGCCAGCTCAGGTTTCGTCCACGTCACTTGACCATGGTTCTAAATTACGCGGACCATCAACAAAAGCCCTCGTGTTGCTAAACAGTGCGACGTTAATATTCACTCACTTTAGAAATATTGTTCAAAACTCTGAAAACCAAAACCATTAAAAAATTACTTTTGAGTATGATTTGTTTTTGAAAGCGATGTGAATTTAAGTTTAAAATAGGAATGCATTAATACTTAACCTATTGAATGTTACAAAGCAAATTCATCAGAAACTAAAATAAAAAAATGTGCATAAATACTATTTTTAAAAAAATTAAGACATGCATGCAGTCATATGTCCTGCCGAATCAAATAAAAGCGTCCTCGAGAGAACTTTTTTTCCCCTGTAACATCAGCTGTGGCAAAAGAATACGGGAACAAATGTTCTAACAATGCGTTAATAGTTTTTAGATAAGGGGTGTTAAATTGCAAGCATGTGGAATGAGAATATGTAGCTTTTCAACTACCTTCGTACACCCCGCACATTTCAAGGTTGGATTACATTTGCCACGTGACATATGTACGAAGTTAAACTTTACATTTTAAACAACTTTAATTACCTTACATAAATCTCATAGTTTTTTGAGTGAGAATCATGTCAATGTTGCCCAATAAAGCAACGCGAAGGCTATTAGCAACGAACCTCGTAATATTGAACCTCGATCAAGTGACGAGGATGACAACTAAGCTAGCATCGACCCCTCTCATGAGTGATTGAATATTAAGGTCCCGCTGTTCAAATATACGAGGGCTTTTGCCGACGGACCTCGTAATTTGAAACAAGGTCAAGTGACGAGGATGACACCTGAGCCAGCACCGCTCTCCTAAATACCACACCAACGGGAGGACGTTTGAACTCTCAACAGATTTAACGTACATTGCTCCCCCTAAAAGGCGGGTCTTAAGTGGTAGTGGGCTCGAACTCATGACATGTCAGAAACGATCCGATACTTTGACCACTAGGGTACCGTGGCCACAATCAACCCCTCTCAACTACCACATTGCATCTATGGGAGGACATTGAGCTTCGACAGATTTTACGCGCATCAGCTTCTCTACAAGACGAGTCTTCAGTCGCACCACAACTCAAACTCGCGATACTCGTGCCACGAGTTCACTATCATAGCCAATAGGCTACCAATGATATCCTAACTTGAAATTAATCATTCCTTACATTTAGACAAAAATATTCTTTTTTTTAATAAATTATTTTTAAAATAAACTTAGACAAGGGAATCAAGTATCGATTTATAAGTAATCACCAAAAGACTTTTTAAAAAAATTGTATGGAAATCGTGTTTTTGTAGATAATTTCTTTGATATCCATACATTATTTTAGAGCTCTTCAAAATGAGATTATTTGTTTCGTTGGAGTATTGTTATGGAATTTAGATATATTTTCGAAAAAATATTAAAGTGTTTTTGTTAAGTTCTCATCAATCTCAATCAGTGAATTGCATCAGCAATTGTTAATATAATCAACTTCGGAAGAAAATCGTGATTTGTGATTCTTTAAGTAATAATATAGGAAGAATAAAAAATACTCCTTTTTTTATAAAATAATACTAAAAATAGTAAAGCTATACTAGTAAATATAATCCAAGACGTAAAAAATTAGAATATCGTGGCGAATATTGTTCAATAAGAAAATACAGAAATTTTTTGCAAAAACGTTAATTATTAAAGCAATCAAATATATTTAATGTTTAGACTAAACAAAAAGGAATAAGTCCATAAAAGCAATTTAAATAGAGTAATCTTATAAAATGTCATGATTTAAATATAACTAGAGGTATTAATTAATTACTGTTCATAAATTCAACATAAAAGACAACAATTCATATAGTATAAGTTTTATTAATATTTACATTAATTGACTCCCTCTACGCAATACTACTGCTTAAAAAGCTTCCAAATATAACAAAAAGTATAGATTTATTTTAATTAAGTATAAAATATGAAAGATTGGAAAATATGCAAGATCACAACTGCCAAAATAACCTTGAATTTCTAAATAAGCAAAACATATCAGCATGTGATACAGGGCATTTAAATATAAAAGTTTAAGTTAAATTTTAGACATTATAAAAATGTTGAATATTGATGAAGGATATCAAATAATAGATGAATTATAAAAAGACAAATTTCCAGATTTATAAAAAATTTTATAACAGGAATTGTAATTAAATACGGTCCCCCTCTCTTGAAGGGTTCCAGGAATTTAAATGAAAATTAAGTGCAAAATTAAATATAAGAATAATTATAAATGTACAGGGTGATTCCAAAATCATGGAACAAACTTTCAGGAGTGGTAGAGCTCACTAAAAGAAACATTTTTTGTATAGGAATATATGGGTTGAAGTACCGCATTGTGTGTTGAGGCACAAACAGAAAAAATAACACATTGACGGAAACAAAATGTTCAATAACAGCATAATTAACGAGTAATTTCCTAGAGAAAAAAGACAAAATTGTTGTAGAAATTGCATCTACCAATCATCACACATGCTTGGGGACCTTTATGGCATGACTGGTTCATAATATTGGTGATAGTTGAAGCAACAAAATGGTGTGCCAAAGATCTGCTGCACCACCAAAATTGGCATTTGCGCTTGAGATTTTGGTCGTTATGGGTGATTGTACGAAAAGAAAAATGCCAGATATGCATCTAATATACGGTGCTGCTAATGGTAACGGCAGAAAAGTTCTACGGTTGTATCAGGAACGTTTTCCAAGTAGACACATGCCGAAACACAAAATGTTTCAACAATTACATCGACAACTGTGTGAAAATAGTTTATTTATCACCAGTACTGATGGAGGGGTAGATTGAGGACTGCACGACAAACACACCTGGAAGAAGTCCTCTTGAATCACTTGGGCAAAACACTCGGCACATTTACAAGGGCAGTAACATGTTATTTACATGTCAATCAGCCAACCATTTGGAGATTTTTACTGTTGGACCGTTGAGAGATGCAATTTCTAAAAATGTTTTAACACTTTCTGTACGGAATCAGTCGCGAAGTATGTTGATAATGATCGTTTTATGTTTCTGTTAATGTGTTATTTTTTCTGTTTGTGGCTCACAACGGGGCACTTCTGCCCATATATTCATGTACAATTTTATTTTTGTTTTAATGAGCTCTACTACACCTCAAAAACTGTCCCAAGACCTTAGAATCACCCTGCATATTATACTAAACATATATGAATTGGAAAAAATAAGTTCTATTTCCTATTGATAAAATCCCATTAAAAATTAATCATTTTAGCTTGCAAATATTTTTATATTACAAGGATAATTTTGAATTTATAAATTCTGAAAATAACTAGAGAAAATATATTTCCGTATCAACTGCATTTTTCATAAATGATTAGGATTAAAAATTATGGATTGAAAATTTCTCTCCACACGTTTTTCTTACTCAGAAATACCATACAGTTCTAATAAAGTACAGAAAAGCCACTAAAAGATTTAAAACCTTGATTACGAAAATAAAATTTGTAAAATTTTAAAATAATGTAATACCGAACGCAGGATATAAGTAATTTTACTACATAAAAAATAATAAAGATGTTAATAAGTCTATATAAGATTGAAAAATTGTTATATTCTGTTCCTAAATAAAAATTTGAAGACTTCTTTAATTGTAATGAAAAATTAGATTTGAAAAGGAGGATTGATTATAAAATTCTCATGCAAATGTAGAATAGCATATTTTAAATAAATTTATAAATTCTGAACAAATTTAATACAGTTATTAAGTTAGTATTACAAGGATATTTTAATACTAGTTCACTATCAATCCAAATTCTATTTCTATAAAGTTGATAATATTCTTTGATTTCTATCACATATAAGATACATTAGCAATATAGTAATTTTGATAAAAATAGGGATTGAAGTGTTATTTTTTTTTTACTTTCCCTGTTTTTGTATTCATATCTACTAAGATGAGGATTAACAGTAAAAGGGCAGAATTATTTAGTTATTGGGTTAAAGAAGAAAATCATAAAAACTGCAGGCCATTAAAACTGCAAAATCATTGAAGTACGATCTTACGAGCGTTAAAATCACATAAAAGAAAGAACAGATTAGGATATGGAAAAGGTTACATTTTTGCACATTTTCACGACACTGGAGGGAGGGAAGCGACATCTGAAACACTACAGAATAGAAAAGTTGTGTTGCTGATTTCTTATTTGGAAAGCGTTTTATAAGGCTGGAGTTTGCTCAGAGTATCTTTTTGCGCCTCGAATAAGAAGAAATTCTTATCAGCAAGTTCCAGAATTTAATAGAGGATGAGATACGTGTTGCCTATCGAGAGTGTAGATTATCGTTATGTCATATCACCTTTCACTCTGGTCGAAATCTAACCACTGTCACGTGATCATGGAATTGTGATGTGGCCACTTTCCTTTCCCTATTTGCTGGGGGGAAAATAGCCTATATAGATGGTCAAGAATTCTGACCTCTGTTCCCACGAGCATTCCTTAAAATACGAAAGTGGACATATCCCCCATCCTGTGGGGAATTTCCGTTTCTCGCGCATCCCGGACGACAGCGTGTCTGCGGAGTTGACCACCACATGATGCACCGGAAAGGGTCCCACGCTTTGAGGAGCTGACGGACAAGAGATGTAAGAGAGAGAGAGAGAGAGAAAAGCCGAAAGGGGGGACATGAGGGAGCTGGACTTAAGAAGACAAGGTGTAGGAATTTGGGGAAGAGAACCGTTTAGAGATATATACCTCTCTAGAGATATACAGCGAGAAACAAACTGCGTTTGCACCCACTATTTAAGTCGGACAGCGAAGCCAAAGGACTGTGGCTCCTATTACCGATAAAAAGGTGTCGACTTCACGTGATTCTCAAGATAAGGTGGATGTTTGAGATGAGCTGAACTTTACTGTAAAAGAAATTAACTGTGATCCCAATCTAAGAACTATTGTAAAATATTCAAGTTAACTTTCGCTGTAATAAATTGTTTTGATAAGCCTATTCAAGCCATCACAGCTTATATATATAAATATCGGGTGACAGCCAATGACATTTAAATGGAATAAATACTGGAACTCACGCTTATGAAATTCACACTACCCCAAACTGTACGGTTAGGAGTGGGAATTGCAAGTAGTGACTCACCCAGTGAGGAGATAAATTTTCTCAAGGACTTTTATATGTTATAATGCAAGTATACGGACTGAAGACTGAATCCAGTTTGCACTAGTGGAGTGCCGCAACGTCAACTACGAAAAGGAAAAGTTTGTCAAATGACAAGAAGTGGAGTTTCATAGCGTCAACTACGAAAAGAAGTTCGTTAAACGACAAGAGGAGGAGCAGCGCAGTGTCAACCATAAAAAGGAGAAACTCGTCGAGTAAAAAAGAGGTGAGAGTCCCTTTCTTTGAGATTATGCTTGGGGCAGTAGTTATTTATTAGTTTAGTGCTGTTTGGTAATTTAATTGAATTATGTACTCGAGCTAATTCATTTGATTACCAAGAGTCTAAAACATTTGTTTGTGTGAAAGTGTGGTTTTTAAATTTTAGTTTGGTTTTCGGGATCAGAATCGTAGCAATGTGTTTTTATTTATGTTATTGATAGTTGAGTACAGTTGTAGTTTAAAGCGCATAGTGTCAATTTTGCATATTGATTTTAGACCTATTTATTGTGTTGTTAGGATAATATTTGTTTTGGTTATATGTGTGTTTTCTTCAATTCAGTGTAGTACTATTGCTTAGCATATTGTCAATTTTGCATATTGATTTTAGACTTAGTTGTGTTATTAAGATTGTATTTGTTTTGATATATGTGTGTTTTCTTCATTTAATGCAGTACTCTGGTTTAGTTGCTTATAGTGTGTATTTTTCATCATGGCTTTCCTTTTAAAACGGCGGAAAGTTTTAAGAAAGGTAGAAATTAGGGATAAAATTTTACAAAATAAGAATTATGATATGGAAACCATCAAAGCGGTGATAGAGGGAATTTTAGAGGAAAATAAAGAAGGGGAAGAAAAAGAATAAGAGGAAAAAGAAAGGGAGAAAAGAGAGCGAGAGAAGCTAATTAGGGATCAAGAGTTTGGGAAGTGAAGAGAAATTAGGGAATATGAGCTAGAACGCTTAAGATGGTCTAATGCTACTGATATGGTTAGTGTATCGTCTGCCGACTTAGAATGGCAAGTGGTAAATAGACGTGTTAATTTAAAAGACTTGGTGCCTAAATTTGATGCCAAAAATGCAGATATTAATATGCTTTTTTAAAATTTTTGAGAAGCAAACCAAAAAGAAAAAGTAGCAGAGGATAGGTGGGTTTCGCAGCTCATTCCTTTGCTTCCTGTGGAATCAACTGAATTGGTGGCAAAAGAACCACCTGAAAGAGGAGAAGATTATCCTCACTTAAAAAAAATTACTTTTGAATAGATCCCGGCTAACTCCTGTAGCCCTTACAGATAGATTTGAATCACATCAGTGGAGACCAGGCACTTTATGGTCAGACTTAGTTTTTGATTTAAGGTGTTATTTGGAAAATTGGTTGACCGGGATGGGAATAAAAGATCTGAGTGGGTTGAAATAGAGAATTATTAGTGACCACAAGCAATTGAAAAAGAGAGCCCTCATTGAATTAGTGGATCACTATATTAATTCGTGGGACGCTTTTAATAACGCTACTGATCTAGCAGAAAAGTTAGACCATTTTGAAGCGGTAAAAAAAGAGCATAGGAAACAGAATACAATAAAAGCAGGGGAGCGTAAGCAAGTCGATAGGCAACCTTTCGTGAGTATAATAAGGTTAATTAGATTAGTGGGAAAAGCAAACAAGCTAACGTTCCAAATAAGGGATCATTTAGAAATGATAGATTTCAGGGAAATTCGCAAATTAAGGGAGGTAATCAAAGAGAATGGGAGAGACCATTTGAGAGAGAAAAAAGCATTATCTGTTATTTTTTTTGCAACGAAGCTGGTCACATAAAACTCTCTTGCCCTAGGATTATGAAAAACAAATATGAAACGGTGGCGAACTTAAATGCAAACTCCGGGAATGAGGACCCTTTCAAAAAATTTAAATTTGAAATAAATGGTGTGAGTGTGTGTATCTAAGAGACTCCGGTTCCTCCATAGATGTGTGCGCACGCAGTTGGATTAACGGAAACGATCTTTTGGGAGAATATGTTTGGTTTAAATCCCGTTGGATGACGTATACCACTGCCTACCACTCGCGAAAATAAGAATTAAACCAAAGGAGGAGAGTTTTACACGCAGGCAGCAATCAAGTCTAATAGCAGCGCGGACGAAACTTATCTGTTGGAAAATCACACAACGGATCTTATTGAGTCAAGTGAAAAGGGTGTGCAAATGATAAATGTGGTAGTGACTCGAAGCTCTAATAAAGAAATAGGTACAAATTTGAACACGGCGAAAGGGTCTCCGATAGAAAACGCGGATCAAATTTCCCCTCCCAAAGTACATGAAGAGGAAATGTTAGAAATTCCTCAGGTTGACTGGATGAAGGAGGTTTGGCTAAAGCCAATGTAACTAGTTCCGATTTCCGGTCAGAGCAAGAGAAGTGCCCGGATCTCCAGGTGTTGTGGGAAAAAGTCAGATAAGGTGTAGACGGGGAGTTTCGAATAATGTAAGGAAAATTAGTTAGTGTTACTAGAACTAAAAGAGGGAACGAAATACGACAATTGTGTGCCCTTGAAATTCAGACTTGAGATTAACCGGTTGAGCTACGATGAAATGGGAGGACATCTGTGTGTCACAAAAACATAATATAGAGTTTAGCTGTATTTTTTCGGACAAATAAATACAGAGATGTAGAGGAATTTGTCAAAATTTATGACGCTTGTCAGCGGGTTGGTAAACCTCGCGATAAAGTAAAGACTCCTTTAAAATTAGTACCGTTTATCGCGGAAGTCGTTTCTAGAATCACCATAGACGCAGTAGGGCCACTTCCTCTTTCCACAAAACGAAACCGATGCTTGATTACTGCTATATGTGTAACTTCCAAGTATTCTGAGGTAATCCCAGTTGAAAACATTACGTCAGATAGCGTAATAGATGCCCTTTTGTTGATTTTCTCAAGAATAGGTTTCCCAAAGATGATTCAATCAGATCTCGGCACTTCAATCACAAGCGATCTGACGGCGACCTTCTTTGACAAGTTCGGAATACGAGTGGTCCAGTCATATGTCAGCCACCCGCAGAGAGTAACGCATTAGAACGAGTTCATAGAACTATAAAACGCGCCTTAAAAGCCTTTTTGCGTAGAATCGGGAGCAAATTGGGAGAATACGCTTTCCTCAGCGTTATTTGCTTTGCGCACTGTTTCTCACGAAAGCACGGGTTTTAGCTCCTTTGAATTGGTAATGGGAAGGAATTAGAGGGCCCGTTCAAACACTGATTTACGAGTGGTGGCTTGACAAAGGAGAAACGAGGGAAATGGTAGTTGAATACATTTTACACAATTAATTAATAGGCTCAAGCGCTGTCAGGATCTTGCCGTCACTCGGATGAAAAAATGTCAACAAAAAAGGAAGACCTGGTACGATCGGAATTCTGTTGAATGGAAATTTATAAAAGGCGATCTTGTAATAATGTTGGTCACTTCAATTTGGAATAAAATGGACGTAAATTGAATAGGTCCAGGTAAAGTGTCAAATAAAATTTCGGACACCAATTATGTGGTAGATTTACCGGGGAAAAAGAGATACTATATATCATGTTAACCTAATGAAACCCAATCATCGAAGACCAGAATCCTTAAATCTTGTTACAGAAGTTTCGCAAGAGATAGAAAAAGATGCGGAACTCCCGTACCCGTTAAAACAGAGCACTACGTTTGACTATGAGGAGATATGTAAGGAGAGTCACTTGCTAGACAAATCATCCCCTGATCAAATTAAAGAGTTACAAGTAATTACTAAAAATAGAGAAGTGTTTTCTCCTGACCCAGGAACAACTCATTTAATTACCATGGATATAGAATTAATTTCGGAAAAACCCATTAAATCAAAACCGTATCGCATGTCCCCTAGACAAATTAACATCCTAAAAGAGGAAATAAAACGATTATTGGACTTTGGGGTGATTGAGATAGGTCAATCTGATTTTAAATCGCCTCTAATTTTGGTGGAGAGTTCAAACAAAGACGCACGGCCATGTGTGGATTAACGGGGGTTAAACGAAGTGACGTAGGGAGTTTTTTCCTTTATCCCAAACATAGAGGAAATTGTGGAAAAAGGTCAACGCCGCACCATATGTGACTGTAATGGATTTGGCGAAAGGTTACTTTCAAATCCCCCTCACGCAGAGAGCTCAAAGATACGCAGCAATTGTCACCGCCCTTCGGTACTTATATTCCTAAAAAATGATGTTCGATTTAGTATGCGCGCCTTTTTACTTCTGTAAACTAATGGCTCAGGTTTTAGAAGGATTAGAATCTTTTGCTCTTCCCAACATTGATGATATAGCTATCTTTTCTCAAAATTGGAAAGACCATATGAAGCATATTGACCTCGTCCTAGGGAAATTAAAAGCTGCCGGTTGGAATAAAACCTTCGAAGTATAAATTCGCACAGGAAGAGGTGTTATTCCTTCGTCATACCGTAGGATCTGGGAGTAGGTCCCCCAGTGACGTGAAAATAAAAGCTATAAAAGATTTCCCTGCACCCACTACTAAAACCCAAGTGTGGTCTTTCCTTCGAATTGTTGGGTATTACGCTCGTTACATTCCGAACTATAGCGAGATAGTGTCACCCTTGACAAATGTTCTTAAGGGATAAAAAATTTAAAAAAATCATTGCGTGGGACGAACGATGCGAGAAGGCGTTCGAAGAATTAAAAGGTAAACTTGTCTCGAAGCCTATTTTGGATCCTATCCCTTTCTCGAAGGATTTCATTTTGCAGACAGACGCAAGCGATGTAGGAGCAAGAGTAGTTTTGTCGCAAAGAATAAATGGTGAGGAACACTCTATTTTATACCTAAGTAAAAAATTTTCAAAGGCGGAAAAAAATTATAGCACTGTAGAATGGGAGTTAGCTGTGATCATATTCGGTTTAAAGCGACTGAAACGTTATTTAGATGGTCAGAGATTCATTATAGAAACCGATGACAACCCACTAAAATATCTAAACAAAATGGGGGATAGTAACCCGAGATTGTAAAGATGGGCCTTAAGCTTGCAGCCATTCAATTTCGAAACCCGACATAGACCAGGAAAACTCCAAGGAAATGCCGATGGATTAAGTAAGTTGGAATGACGTGTTTCTTAGTTTCCTTCTTTTAATTTGTTTTTTTTTTGTGTGAGAATGTATGTTTATGTTGCATGTGTAAAATGCATAATATGTTAGGTATCAAATCGTTTGAACCTCTTGGTATACACAAACGCATTTTTAATATTTGAAAAGTTAACCGAAAAATGCTCGGAGATTATCTCGGGTTGACGCTTGCAGCAGTACGGACTGCAGCAGCCATGAAACATGGTGTCCCTTAATTCCGCTTCCCTTGACAATACAAATAGTTAGACACGACGACTCTCTCTGGACAACCAAAAACGAAAATGGATTCAGGATTGGTAATATGTCGTATTTTCAAACGAGTCCTGGTTCTGCGTGTAGTATTTTGATCGCCGTATACGTGTTTGGAGGCTCCGAGGAGCCCACTCGTCACCTCCTGGCATTCGATATCGTCATCGAGGCCCTACATTTGGTGTGATGCTTTAGACAACAATTGGATAAACGACGCGCACATCTCTTGTTTAGATCAATGGTAAGATGAACTTAGATCTGTACACACATTTTGAAAATCTATGTCCAGTGGCTGTGTTCTATCGCCGAGGTCTCCCGACAGCAATCCACCAACAAGATAATGAGAGACTACATGTTGTATGCCGTACTCTGACCTTCCTCGACATACAGAGTATTTGACTGTTACCCTGACCAGTACGGTTTCCAGATCTGTCACCCATTGAAAGCATTTGGTTTTGGGTTATTAGAGAATGACCCTTCAACCCTCTCCAGCTAATACGCTTGATGAAGTTTGGCATATAGACTTGAAACAGGATGGAATGAGTTGCCCATTTCCGTTATCCTAGTCCTAATCGAATATGCTTAACCAGGAAAACGCTTTTTTAGCTGCCAAGTTGGTAGCTATTTCTTTTAATCTCACAACGCTGTAAACCCCAAACTGCTCAAGAACTTAATCATTTGTCTTCATGCACCGCAATGTCTTTTTTTTTGTATTTACTTTTCTTCATGGTGTTGTAATTTTTATTTCTAAGAGTGTATAAGCAGTTGAAATTGTGCTTAAAAATTCTTCAGTTCTATTAAATCAAAGTTACTAACTCGAATATTAGTAACCACATTTTAAATTATTGAAACACTTTTCTAATTTACATAAAAAGTAATAAAAATCTTGTTAAATATTAAAATACAAAATAATTAAATAAGTTCCAACCTTACCAATATTTACAAAAATAACCTTACTATAAACAAAGCTGACCAACTTATTTGCTTTAAAGTTATATTTATAAAGAACACGTAAAAAATGTTTATATATTTTTCATAAATTTATGTTTTCCCTCTTTTTTTGTTATATTAGTACATAGAGTTTTTATTTTATGATGTCTGTCTATTTATCTATCTATCGATCGATCAGTTTTTATCTCTCTCTCTCTCTCTGTATATATATATATATAGAAGCCCAGTGGCTGAGTGGTAGTGTGCCGTGTTTCAGCGCCACAGGACTGAGGCACAAACGAGGGCTGGGCAAGGTTGATTCAGATTTTCGTCTCTTCAGTGGGTCAATAAATGAGTACCAAGCTTCATTTGGAAATGAACAGAAGGGGTTTTACATCAGACTGACCACTTGACAGAAGCATTCGTACATGCACCCCAGTGCCTAAGGTCATGTAAACTGAGATAGGCATAGTAAGCCTTGGCTCTCATGGGCTGTTGCACCAATGAGTTCAGTTATGTCTATATATCTTCTGTCTGTCTGTCTCTCTCTTTCTCTCTCTCTCTCTCTATATATATATATATATGTATACATATACAATCTCTGGCAATAAAGTTCGGTGTATAGTTCTGTAACATTAACGTAGAAGAAATATTAACGAATGTTACCTTACTGTTCTTCGAAAAAGTCAGCTCCCATAACTATGCACCACTGAGATCTGCTGTATATGCCCGGGAAACTGTGTAAGAAGTCTTCTTTTGGTATGCAGTTCTAAGGCCTCGTCATGTTTCGATGGATGTCATTAATATCATATCGTCAAATATCCGTCCTTTCAGCGGGAGTTTGAGTTGTGGGAATAGGAAGAAGTCTGAACGGGATTGAGTTCTGGCGAGTATGGCGGATGTTCAATTTGCACTCTCGCTCATTTTTGCAAGGAGCTACTTAACGATATTTGCTGTGTGAGGACGAGCATTGCCGTGAACGAAAAACCATGAGCCTTGTTGTGCACACTGCGTTCGTACTCTGCATATATGTTTCCTGAAATATGTCAAAATTTCAATGTACCTTGCCGCATTCATCGTCATTCCCTCAGGTAGAAACTCTTTACGGATAATGCCTTGGCTATCGAAAAAGGTAATGATCATCGTTTTGATGCGTGACTTTTCTGCTCTTACCTTTTCCTAAAGAGGAGATGCAGGAGATTTGCTGTTTCGTTTCAGGATCGTACCTGAGACATCAGAACTCATCTTCAGTGACAATACAGTTCAAGAAATTGTGTGTCGTGCATCCGCCGGTATGACAAAATCCTGTAAAACCTCTATGAATGTTCCTTCTGATCGTCAATCAAGTCATGTGACACGACAACACTTTTTTATCGCTCAATTCTAGGTAAAGAAATGTCGCACAGATTCACAGTTAATCTGCAGTTCATCAGCTAAAAGGCACACAATAATTAACGATCTTTAATGATTAATTTCTTCACTTTCTGAATGTTTTCATCATTGATGGCGGCTGTGGGTCTTTCGCCACGAGGGTTGTCGGAAACACTTTCCCAGCCTTCTTGAAAACGGGCAAACCACTCTTACGTACACTTCATGGACAGTGCTTGATTTTCATAAACACGTACCAACATCGCATAAATTTCTTTAGGGGTCTTGCCAAGCATAAGCAAAATTTTATAATGATCTTCCTTTGTTCGTTTATTTTCCTGCTATCAGTTAAGAATTAACGCACTAAACAAGCACTTTGTAAAACAAGTATTTCACGGAACACAAACGACACTCAATTGAACAACGGGAAGGAGGATAGATAGTCAAAGCCTGCCGCTATACATGTGCAGCATTTTGCTTCGCCAGTGTTATGGTATCAGCCGTTCTGACTTCATTCACCGAACTTTATTGTCGGAAGTTGTATATATATATAGTTATACTTAGTTTTATAACTATCTATATATATTATTTTGGACTACATATATTCTATCGCTAGATAAATACAGATAGGGTGAAAGACTTTTTTTTATGAAAAATTTGCAAGCATAATTTTTCATTACGTCCCGCAATTTCATTCAGTCATGATGAAGTAAATTATGCAGTTCTTAAAACTGCCATAAAATTTGTCTAATGTAACGTAAATTTGGGTATTCATCAAATGATTTGTTTGATGAAGTCTCATTACAGAAAGGGGAAGAAGACCTAGTAATTGTGCATGGTCATTTCAATTTCAAGCATTGGTTAAAATCGATTAAGAAAGGTCATTTCAGCTGTTACATCACTCATCGAAATTACACATCGCTTCACAGAAACTTTTCAGTCACAAATTAACTCAACACGAACAATGTTTAATAATTATTTGAATTGGTATTTTTCTCTAGAGTCAAATATCGAGCTGACATTTTTTTTTAATACGACACCTGTGATTGTTTTAAGAAGTGCAATGTTAAAATGACTGCTATTTAGTCAAAAATTTAGATGTTTTGAAGAAATCTTTAAATATTCTATATTCCTCCACTCCAAAATTTTAAATATGTAAAGCAAATTATTATTCTCTCATCCATTTTGAGTAACTTATAATGGTTCAGATCTAGTTAATTATAAGATCTCTAGAATGCAGGACATTTCTGCTTACTTTATAGTATGAAAGCTTTAATGAATAATCTAGATTACAAGAATTTCTACTACCCGCATGACTTTCGCAAACATCTCCTTGAGGAACGTTATTATTTAGTTATGTCAATAAATAACTTAAATGATATTCCTTGTCAACTGCTAAGGAATAATTTGTCCTTCATATTTAAGAAGTTATAGAGAAATTATTCAGAGGTTTATCATATAATTCCTGCTTTTATTACATTTCCTCCAGCAACTTCTTAAGCATGGTGAGTATATCGCTAACGCATTCACATATTTATTTCTTTATTAATTACAAAAAATTTTAAATTACGTTTTCGAATAAATGTTTAAAGATTGTCTAAATAATATTTAGATATGAATTAATGTATTTTAAAGGTATATATTTGTAATATTTTCATAAGTTGTATTTCCCTCAGTGAAATTGTTAACGTACGTCATTTTTTATCCGTGCTATTTCAATGTATATTAATTCATCTTCCCTTCGGATACTTTAAATCTGTTCTCTATGTCAATTATACAAGGGGTGATCAAATGAAAAGGTAAGAAACGAGACGGTGGGTACAAATATAGACTTTATTCAAAATATACACCATAGGCCTGAGCACAACGATCCCACTGATGAACAAGCCGCAGGATTCCTTGTTCCCAGAATTCCTGTGGCTGTGACGAGACCCAGTCCTTCACAGTGTCCTTGAGTACGTCGTCCGAGTTGAAGCGCTTTCCTTTCAGGTGTTTCTTCAGTGGACCAAACACATGGAAATCGCAGGGTGACATGTCCGGACTGTAGGACGGATGGTCCAACGTCTCCCATTGGAACTTGTCCAGTTCCATTTGTGTGACTCTGGAGACGTGTGGACGCGCGTTATCATGGACCAGAACCACACCCTCCATGAACAGCCCCGGTCTTTTGTTCTTGATGGACCTGCGAAGGCGTCAGAGTGTCTCACAGTACACATCGGAGTTAATGCTTTTTCTGTGCTCGAGTAATTCTGTGCTCGCATCATTTGGACGCCGCTTTTTATAAGAGCCTTTGCTCTCTCCTGCGCATGCGGGCACCCGCGCATGATCCGATCCCAGTCAGAGTCTCCAATGGCATCCCGAGATGTCTCGCTACATTCTCCCTTGGCGGAATATGCAAATATTTAACTGTTTCATTTTTATGTCGTTTCGTACCTTTTCATTTGATCACCCCTTGTATAATACACTGCTGGTCACCTTAAATGCAACACCAAGAAAGACAAGAGATAGCACAACAAAATTTATTTTGTAGATAACATGTTGACCAAGTATCAAATGATTAAATTTAAAGACTTCTGTGAAGTGTGGTTCCTGCCAGAATCAGTAGCCAGAGTAGCCGCCATTGTTGGAGATCACCGCTGCCACACGCCTCGGCATTGGTTCAAAGAGACTTTGGATGTGTTCTTGGTGTACAGCAGACTAAACAGCTTCCACACGTTGCCAAAGTTGATTTAGTGTGGCAACTGGAGGTGTAATCTGGGACAATCGTTGAGAAACCATGGACCCCTTGTTTTCTATCGGCGAAAGATCCGGAGAGCGAGCCGGCCAGGGAATCTGGTGATTGACGAAGAACCTTTGGACAATGCGTGCCACGTGTGGCCAAGCCATGAAAATAAGGAAGGACATCTGGCTACAACACCTCGGAGAT
Source organism: Trichonephila clavata (assembly GCA_019973975.1). Taxonomy (NCBI): domain Eukaryota; kingdom Metazoa; phylum Arthropoda; class Arachnida; order Araneae; family Nephilidae; genus Trichonephila; species Trichonephila clavata. The sequence goes on along the minus strand of BMAO01019804.1, from coordinate 67,392 downwards.
GTAGCGCTGGCTATTTAAAGTGCCAGCAATGCATACTAGAGGAAGGCGAGAGTGATATCTAATACCGTCCCATATCATAATACCCGGTGCAGGACCAGTGGGGCGGTGCATTACGAAGCTGTTCAGCATCCTCTCTCCACGATGTCTCTAGACTCGAATCTGACCATCGTGGTGTTGCAGACAAATGCGTGACTTGTCAGTAAAGACAACTTCATCCCATTCTGCCACCCACATCCTTCTTTCATCGCCCTATTGGCGGCGGAGACGTCTGTGGTTCTGTGTCAAGTGTAGACCAAGCAATGGATATGTTGCGGACAGACCACTCTGCTGTAAACGGCGTTGAATGGTACGGGCAGACACTGAATGATGCGTTACAGACTCAATGTGCTGCACTATGGTCCGTGATGTGACTGAGCGATCCGTCACTGCCATGCGCACAATTTGCCTGTACTCACGTGAAGTGGTGCACTGAGGTGGATGCGATCGACCTCGTCGATACGTCGTACCCTCCTGCATCCAACGGTCCCATATCCGCATTACAGTTGTTTGGTTTCGTCCAACACGACTACCGATTTCCCTGAAAGATAATCCACAATCTCGGTAGGCCACTATCCTTCCTCTGTCGAACTCGGATACTCGATCAAAAGCTGATCGCTGTTTTCTACGAGACATAACTGATCGTTTTTTGAAAACACCACAAGAAAAACACAATTGCCGAACTTGAAATCGTCGAAATCTCCAACCCTTAAATAGCGCTTTGAGGTGGTGCCACAGGCATGCGTGACGTGTGTGCGCTGAAATTCTAATCATTTGCATATCTCACCTCCACTAATGCATGTTGTAAATTTTATGTTGTTTGCGTGCTTCCTTCATGGTGTTGCATTTACGGTGGCCAGCAGTTTATATATTTTAGCTTCCTTTTGAAAAATTGTGGAATAATTATGAAAACTCACACCTAGTTAAAATGTGATTTCTAGAAATGCACGCAGTATTATATTATTTAAAATATATTTTCGGACAGCTGAGTTATAATAACAAAACCTTAAATGCTAATAGTTCAAATTTGTACTAACATGTGAATGTAAAATAATACGTAGATTTGAGTCCAAGTTCTTTAAAGATCCATCGTGTCTTATTATACGAGGTGTATCTTGTCAAATACATGAATGATATTGCTCTTAGAAGGTTCGTAGATTAGTAGATAACTTCGTAATTTTGAATTATGAACAAGATAACCTAAGCTGGTACCTTAATTTTTAAATAGCTACACCACTTTAATCAAAGGAGTTAGAGCCTCGAGAGACTTGAGGCACTACGGGTTCTTAGTTTCACCAGATTGGAACTCACAGACTTGACGGAAACAATGTCTACAATGAATTCGTCACCATGAACACTCGGCTACTGTCGCTGATTTGAATTGGTGAAGTGAATATGTACATTAGGCAAAATTTATTTAGTCATAAAAATGATCCCTAAAGCAACCACAACGATAATGCATGTCAATTAGAAAATGAAGTGCCAATTGAAGAGTCGTCACTTGGCTAGGGTTCAGAACTGCAAGTTCTGATGGCAAAAACCTTCAAGTGCCGTAATGCGACCTCAGCAAAATCAAACTAAATTGAATACACCGAACAATATATATAAGTTATTTCTCATATTAAATTAATGTGTATTGTAGCTATCGTATAATTTTTTTCTTATATGGTAAACGTGATTCACATGTATTGTTCTTTTGCATTTTCTTGCTCAGATATCTTTCTGATAATAATCCTAATTCAAAGTTATAAGATATGTCACTCACACTACTTGTGTTTCTTATAAAGACATTGATAATAATTAATCAAACAGTCTATTAATTTAAAAAAAAATAAATTGGTTAATAAAACCTAGAGAGAGAGAGAGTTTTGTACTTAAATAGTGCAGAGATAAATTCATATAATATACATACAGGATTAGCTTGCAAATCGTATGGTTTTGTAAAACTGTACAAATAAATTACAATAAATAATGAATGATAAATCAGGGTGATTTGTAACGGGGTTTATTAGAAGAAAGAGAAATAATTGGTTTGGTAACCTTTTCATGTTATGCGTCTTTCGAAGTTAATAAATACTATATTTTATAATTGTGTTTTGTAAGTTAAAATAACTAAAAACTCTTTCACATTTCCAATATGTTTCTCACTTTATCCTTCTGTACTTTTAACGATGATCAACTATGTACCTATTTTTATTCTTTCAGCTCTCAGTATATAATCAGAAAATACCATAGATTTACAGTGATTTTAACAAAAGATCTGTTCATATTGTTAACTAGTATTTTGTTGTTTTAAATTTATCATTTTTTATAAATTAATTTTTATATGCACTTTCCGAAATCACTTTACAAAAAGTATTGAAATATGTAAAAATATTTTTTTAATCTATTCCTTGAATCCTTTCCACTGAATACACTAAAATATGTAAACTATGTTTTAGATATGTATAACAATTGCATATATTCTTCAAATTATTCTTATAATATTGTCCGTAAATTTCAAATAATATTCGTTAAACATCAAACCCGCATCAAATGAGCTTAACGTTTTCTTCATATTATTATATATATTTTTTAAAAGCCTAAGAGTACTACGTATTAACTCAGTGCTAGCAATTTATCCTCAAAGAAAACTCTTTTTCAAAGATTAATTGCCAAAGATAAATCGAGTTATAGTAATCTATTTAATATCATCCCAAGGATTTTGAAAAAATTGAAATTTTCAATGGATCATTAATAATATTGGGTTAATAGCCCAATATCAATTTAAAAATATATATATTTATTTTTCATTCATAAACCAGTACCAAAATATTTCAGATTATCATGACTTGCAGTCCACAAACATGAATTCCTCTAAACTGTAAAATCGTATGATTGGCAGACCAAATCAGATCAGCCACCAATTGTTAGCTATTTGAAAAGGTAGGCACGTTTCTACTTCATCAGCTAAAAGGTCTTCCTGTAGTTTCAGCTTACAGCTAAAGTTAGAAAGTACCTAAATAAACGAATATGTATAATTTATTTTGAATTCAATATGATACTCCAGTTAACGTTTGGAAGAATAGATAATCTCAAATTGAAATGGTAAATAATATAATCAAATTTTTTGAAATGCTGATAGTTTGAATTCCGTCTAAAAATATTTAGAACTTAAAATATCTTTTGGTATTTATTCCTAATTGCATTCGGAGGGAAGAGGAATTTTATAATACAGGTATAACTCTCTTAGTGTGGCTCTCTCTGCACGTCGGGTGTTTATAGGTGCTAGGCTCAAACTCAAGACAAGTCAGCCTCTAGCAAGTGACTGACCACAGGACTATGGGGGCTTCCATAAATAGAGGCCGTTGAGAGTTATATCTATCGAGGCTGAAACGTTCTCCTGTTGGTAAAGTGTGAAAGTCAGGAGAGGGAGGTGTCAGCTGAGGTGTCGTTCTCGTCACATGGCCATGGTTCAAAATTATGAGGTCTGTCCCCAACAGCCTTAGTGAAACTTTATAGAGAGAGAGAGTGCGACGTTAATATTCACTCACTCTCCCTCTTACTGTGGCCTCACTCATTGTTTACTATGCTATAGAGCTGTTAGTAATGAGTATTAAATTTTAATTAGTACTGATTGATTATTAATATGTGACTTGGGAAGATTTTACACCAAATATTTAAGCCAAAATGTTCTCACTAAAATAATACTGCTTAAATGAACGGTGAAGATTGGTCAAAGTCAATCTATCGGTCATCATACTGGAGATTATTACTTTGTCAATACTTTGTAATAGTAACAGAAATCAATTTATTCAGCAAAGTACTATCTCCGTACCCCAACACATGCGTCAAGAAGTTATTTTAGACTTTAAAAAGACTCGGTAAACTTTGATTTTTTTTTTTTATTTATGCATTTAAAAATTATATTTTAGCATTTCATATAATGTTTATATTCAATAAAACAATATGAGGTGTAATTTTGCACATATTATTCAAACAATTTTAAAAATTTAAATTTTTTTTAAAAAAATGAAAAATTTTAAAATCCTACTTCTTCTGTGTTTATTAATATTTGACATGAAATTTTTGTAAAATTCTTAAGGATGCTTTAAACAACTTTAGGGATCGATTTTACAATAACTTAATTGGTTGTGGAGAAAAAAAATAAAATGTTAATACATATGCTAAAATTTAACGAAAAACCCAATATATCTCCTACATTTCAATTTTAAAAAAAATTATTCAGTTTATAGCAAAACGGATCCCTAATTTTGTTACATGCATGATTTATAACACACAGAGAAGAAATGAAAGTGATAGGATAATAAGTTTGGAAGGAGTAGCATTTTGAATGAACTAATGTATTGAAAAAACACAAGCTGAGAAAAAAAACCATTTTAAAGTTTATACTTCGGAAAAAATTATTATTATAATCTTAAATAAATTTAAAATACCATTTTAAAACATTAGCTATACATTTTTCTTCAAAATAATTGCTTTTTCATATTAATTGAACCCATATTTTCTGTAAATGATACATTTTTACACAGTAATAATGGCACATAAATATCAAGAAAACTCGAAGAAAACGTTAAAAAAAATGTTTTTCTGTTGTAACACAAGTTTTAAAATATTTTGCTTCACATAATATTTAAATACGATGAAAAGAACTGAAATTATAAAATAATTAATATAAAATGCCGGAATTAAAAATATTTACATGCACATATTTTACAAAAAAAAAAAAATACATTATTAAAATACCTCAGAAATATTTTGCTTTATATGTAACACCTTCCTTTTTTTTAATTAATATTTCTCTTTTTAAAATAGCTTTTTTTATCAATTTGCGTGCATGCTGGTATTTATTGTTTTCCCGTCTGATTCTGAATAATCTTTTACGGGATTCGAGCATCACACCAAGATCATGCGAACATTTCCCCAAAGGTATATGTAATGCTTTTTGGGTCACTCTCTCTCACAGTGCTTAGAGTCCCTTTGTTAAATTCACAAATTGCTTCCATTACGGCATGTGTAACTCTGTCTTTGGACACAAATATCTTCTTTGGACACTTTGACCAAATCATGTTGTGCAAGCTTTCATTAGCGTTTATGGTTCCACAATTAATGCACCTTTCCAAAAGTTCATTTGAAGCAAGCCGTTGATAAACATAAAGGATATGTGGCAAAAAACTTTCATTAATTGGAGTCCCAACATGTTGTTTATGCAGACCTGGATTTTGTCCTTTTGCTTTTGCGGACTGGTAAAAACACCATGAGTCTGCACCGATTGGACATTTCGAATGCTGAGGCTTTTGGTCTGTCGAAATGCTGTGATATAAAGTAGCATATATTACTGTTTTCATGGCGGGAACATTGCCTTTGTTTTTTAGTATAGCTTTTTGGTAGTACAAAGTTATTTTTTTAATTGTTGACTCTTTTAATGTGCCGTGGCCTTTTCCTCCTAATGAAATTCCACGGGCCTTCGATTCCTTGACAGCATTTCGTAGACCAGTCCCCAATCTTTTGCTGACATGATTAATGCACTCCTCTTTTTTTATCTCAGTCTTATCCCCATACACATTTTTTTCTGTTAAGTAGTTGAAGGTTTTACAATCCCCATCAGACAATAAGGTGCAATAACGAAATCCCAACGCTTGTGATCTTTACCAGAGGATCAATGCAGCCTCCATTTCCATCGAAGTTGATGAGCCGGAATGATTAACATCACAATCCTTCCTGTGTCCTTCAAACCAAATGTTATATTCTGCACTTGTGTGACTCTCCAAGTTCTCTTTTTGCTACAGAACAATTGCGACATACCTTGCACATGACTTCAAAATCAATTACATAGCCTGTAAGTATATCAATAACACAAGCTATGCCAATCAAAGATGTATGTCCACGCGTCAACCAGCCACCATCAAATGAAACACTTATATCCACAAAGGGAACATCAGTTGGTGCTTCGTAAGCATTTCTCACTTCACTGTGTACTTCTTTCAGCAAATTCTCTGCAGCAATACCACAGGCTTTGTGAAGAAGTTTAGTACATTTGCTATAAGTTCTCGAGGAAAAAGGAGATATATTTACTGTCCTACAAAATTTTTCAATTACAGAGCAACCTTTTCCAATATTAGAGAATGCTTGTGTGACACGTAAATTAATATCAGGAACGGTATTACCCTGCCTTTCATTAGACATTTCTACAGCACAAACTTTTTCAGCACAAGAATTGCAAGTTTAAACTTAACACGTAGGAAAATCCAACCTTGTTTCCAAGAGCAAGCTTTAGAGTTTGCTTGTCACAGCCAGGGCATTTTAGTTTCATAAACATTTTGCTGATTTGCTCAAAATTCACAATAATGAAATTTCCAATTTCAGAATGTTCAGTTTTTTCAGAATAAGATAACTGCTCAATTCTGATGTTAGGAACTAATTTGTTTTCTTCTGTGACACATGTATTCTCAGCATCACTACACCAACGTTTGCTGTTCATTTGAGCAGAATGATTTCTTCGTTTAACTCGTGGCATTTTTAAGAGCAATCTTCAAGAGATAATAATAGGAAAGTTAATATTGAAATCTCAGCAGTTTCAGCAATAGTCTTTAAAAGACAGCAATCAGTAAAAGTCTTAAAAAAGACTGTTTTTTTTTCCAATGTAAAACGTAAATAAAACTAGCACGATAACAGCAAAACAAACGAATGAAGCGCCAAAACAACAACAAATAGCTTGTAATAAAAGTTGTAGTCACTAAAAAGTACGATAAAGCGCGTTGCAGGTATGGTTAAAACAAAGTAAAATTTATTCTTGAAAATTAGTTGATAAAAATTAGTTTAAAATCTCTGACACCTCTAAAGGGCGTGGTCGAATTTTTAAATTTGTTTGTTTACATTTTCAAATGAAATTTTTTCCAACTTTTAATTTTCAGGCATACAAAAGTGATATATCAATCGAAAGGTAATCGTTCAAAGAATATAACTAAATAAAAATAAAAGAATCGATAAATAAGTAATTTTTGCGGTACCAAGCGTTTTAACTAAAACTGACACTCATTTCCATAGGTAATATAATAACCTCTTGAGAAAATACTGCATCTTTGATAGCAATTTGAAAAAAATTTCCAAAATGCTACGGAGAATATCTGACATATGCAGGGAATAAAAGTGAAAATTGAGTGAAAATAATCCGAATGAAAGTATTATGAAACCATATGTATCACATTAATGATTTTTGCAGTTTTGAGATTCAAATGTGTACAATCTCAACATTATAGAGATTGGACATGATTTAAGATTGGACACTTTGCAAAATATTGTGTTTATTCGTACGTACTCTTTGCCTTTTGATGGCGAATTGCTTATCAGGTAAAAGAGGAGTAAGCTTAAAAAGACGGAAATTAAATGGAAGAAATTTTTGTAACTGGAGAACAAAATACAAAAATTTAACATTGAATAATCTTGAAGAATTGTCACTGGAGAATCTTAGGAATTTAGTAATGAAAATAATCCAACAAAAATGTGGAGATTTAACAAAAAAGGAATTGTTTTGAAAAATGATGTTCCATGTTATGTCATGAGGCACGAAGAAAAATTGGAAAACAAAACGGAGGAAAATTTAGTAGATTCTCTAGATAAAAAGTTTTCTTTCACATTTTGTAAACATGAAGTTATAGAAGTGTTCTATTAACTTTACTTCATCCTTTTATTACTTTTTTTATACTAATGTAAATATACAAAATATTTTGTTTAAAAAAATTAACTACTATTTTCTAATAAAAATAATGCTTCACTTTGTACGGATTCCTTTAAAGTCTTCAAACTTTTTTTGACTCACATTTTTTTGTGTGCATATATAAGGTGTTTTCGGGGAACCCTATTCTCCACATACATTTAAATTATTATAGCTTAAAATAAAACTTAAAGTAAAGTAATCTGTTATTGACAATAGAAAAAAATATTGTATTTGTTATAACAAATGTTTATATAGTGAAACGCTTTAATGTATTTTACACATTATAATAATTTGTGTTCCAAGTGTCACATAATCATGCATTATATTTAGTAAATGGAATATGCGCTTTCATTTTTTTACGCAAGCTGTCGAAATCTAGGTCTATTGAAATTATCTACAGTCGCATCTCATATTCTACATTTAATTTGTTTTCATATTTATTTTTGTTGCCACTCACTTTGAGATCACTTTTTCACATAAATTCAATGTTATGAATGACAGAAATTTTATAGCTGTGTGAGAAATTTTGAGTAATTTTCAGCCTAAAGTTAAGGAGCTGTTCTTGCTTAGATTTCTATTTAAACGTAAATTATTTTGATTTGTCGATAAATTGTTCCCTCTCAGTTTTTATAGATGTTTTTTTCCCACAAATAGAAAAAGATGCATTGTCCAATTGAAAATTTTTTGTAATATTTTACTAACGAGTTTAAAACTATTTCGGGCAACCTAGGATAGTAAACAACATAATATTTACAATCTAGTAGGTAGTACATATAAAGTATACAGTTAAAAAATATGTAGCTGATTGAAACTTCAAAGAAAACGAGAATCTTTTCTGCATACACATGTATAGTTTTCTTTCCTTTTTTTTATTGTGATTCCGGAACACCTGGAGCTCCAGGGTTCCAGGGAACACAGTTTATAGACCACTGTTTTAGAGTAATCTCTTAACAGTACAAAATGAGTACTAGTACATGTCTTTTATATATACTTATGCTTACCTTCTTCAAATTAATAAAACATATTTTAAGAATGATATTTACTTCCTTTTGCAAGATTTAATTATATTTAGTCCTTGTCTAATAATTCTAGTCTACTTTGATCACTATATTAATTAGGAAGTGCGTTTAAATTTATTTGTGAGTCACAATCTTTACAGTTGCCTTAAAACTATATTAATATATATATATATATATTATATATATATATATATATATATATATATATATATAAGTACTATTATATATAATTTCTCTTACCTTTAAAATAAGTTGTAAAATTAAGAAAATTAACATGAATTCTGAAACGATACATCTTTTTCTTTATCTTAAACTAAAAAAGTGAGATTAAAATTAAAAACGTAAAAATTGATTTGAGCAAAAAATAAAATATGAACAAATTTGCAGTGACTTTCTGGAAGATTAAAGTGCAATACGTTCAGATTTAAAATTCAGTTTATTAAATATTTATCATTTCTTGAAAATGATGATGAATTTATTATTTTTTAATCAACCTTAAAAAGACACTCAACTCTAAATCTCTGCAAAGCGTGATAATTGTTTAACTAAATGTGGATGTTTGAAACATCATATAAATATTAGAAATATATTAAGGCTTTCAATTCTAAGCAAAACTCACACACACACGTTTTGCGTAAAAAAATAAAATAAATTGCATACAATATTTATATTTGAATTATTTAGATATAAATGTTTAACTTATTTTATATAACTAAAAAATCTAACTGCATATTGTAAAATCTTATCAAGAGACAATAAAGAAGCAGCACATTAAAATCCCTTCATCTCCACTAGTTTTCCTGTTGCTTTAGTTTGAATTAATAAATTCAAAACTCAGATCTACGTCGTTGTAAGATAATTCCAAACGATATTGAAAGGAGTGTATTATCGAATTTTATATCTCAATTAAAATAAATGTCAGTAATTAAATATGAACACTATGTGCATCATAAGAATCAAAAAGGTTATCATTCGTGATTGATTCAACGTTTCAAATTAAAATACGGTACAGGAAGTGCAACACAGCTAAAATAAAATTTAACTAAATTTAAAAAGGAAAATGCAATGAAAATTAGAAACATAATATCTTATAAATTTTGTAACAATTCAGTCCGATTTGGTAAAGTTCCAATGCAAATAAATCCACAATGCCGTAGTATTAGTAAAAAGCAAACGTAAGCACATAAAAATATCTTTAAATTTCAATGCAATAATCGAAAAATTTGAATTGAAATAATTCATTATTTGTTAATATCCTTCATTTAAAGCTCATATATTAGTAGAAAATTATTCAAAATAATATATATATTTAAATTATACATTCTATAAATATACTTTTTGTAAGCAATATTTCGGTAATTTTCAGAAACATACGAATAATTAAAAATGACACTCTTGTAGAAAGGTCTCTTAAGAATCCCTTTATGAATGGATTTTTCCCTCTAATAATTCTATACGTGTTCTGGCGAACTTAAGTCGGACATTCCAAAGCTAATATTATCCATTAATGATTTCTCCGAACTAATCATTACCCACTCTCTGACTCCATATCTATGCTTGACAAAATCATTATTGATTAATTTGCACCCCATTCTCGCATTGTTAATCTTGTAATACCACGGATCCGCGTGACGTCATAAACCGGACGGGACAATAGCGCAAACACTGAGAGCATAATCATTCATTCGAGCGCAAACTAATTTGCGTTCTGTTGGCTGGTTTCAACCAGAATGTACACCTTTTCGCCTATATGTAAATTGAGATTGACCACAATGGGAACATTGGATGAAAAAAATAAATTATCACCAACTTATCAAAAAGAGGGGGAGGGGATATCCGAGGATATCTTCTTCAAAATACTTACAACTAGGTTGTTAACTTTTCATTCCTGTTCTGCATCTAACTTTGGGTACATTCAGACTGTTATTTTGAAATGTTAATTCAATCCTCACCTAAAACCCTGTTCTACTTCCACATAAAGTTAATTAATCGAACGAAGCAATCTTTTATTTGCTCATTTTTATTTAAAAAATACAATTCTTATTGTGCATTTTTATTCATTCTATAACATAGCAAGCAACGCACTAGGAAGTTAGCCGAATGTGATGAAAAATGGTGATAGTGCATTCCTTCGTAATCATGTATTGGAAAGAAGTGCTAGAATCGTTGTAGGATTTGAACGTTTTGTTTAGTAAATACAATGATAAAAGCTCATAAAAAATAATGACATATTTGCTCCACCTTTGGTGCAGTTACAAGCTGTTATTCGGCTGAATATTCGCAGATTTTGCAAATGTCCTTCCGGCGAGATTTCTTGTTTTACACATTCCAACTGGCGAGTTCAATTCACGTGATCCAAGAAAAAAGTAGGGGTCACCTACTAAGCAAACTTCAAACGTATTCTATTAGGGAAATATTTGTAGATCACGCCTGCCAAGTATGTGTTGGAACAATACGAAGACAGACAGTAGAAAGGCGTGTTGTGGGTGGCCAAGAACTATTCTGTTGAATTGTGAACCCAGGTATACGTGGGTAACACTATGAGGCATAGAACATCGTCAACATTCTTATGTGTTGTAAGATTGCCATGGATGACAACTAAAGGGATAAGTTTATCAAATGAAATTGCATCCCATACCATAACTCCTGGATGCCGGACTGTGGGGCTGACGACTGTCAGATCAGTAAACCACAGTGGTTCTGGATACCTCCACCAGCGACTGGACTTCAACCCAGGAACTTCTTAGTCAATTGCACCTGGTTCTTCTACAAACACGCTTGGTAGAACGCAATGGTGAAAAGGTAAACAATGCAGTGGCCTTCTCCGCAACATCAACCCTCGTTCGTTCACTGAATTGCCTGTTGATAATCAATGCAGTAAATGATATCCTAGTTACATGTCGAAACCCCTATAAGCACTCATCAGAGGCTGTAAGCACTGATAAGGCCATCACTTTTGTACTGGCGACAGTTTTGAATCAAGAGAGATATTGGTGGCTGAAATTTAATTCTTTCATACTAAAAAGAAAACTGAGGATTAATTTAACTCAAAGTGCTGTAACTTCTAATTTTCTACATTATAGTTAGTAGTGCAATTAGGAACCAATCCTCATAATTTAATGCAAACTCTTTTTTGAACAGTAAATATCGCAAACTCAAATTGTGTACTATATCTCTTTTATTAAGTTCACTCAAAGAGTGTAAAAGTTACTTAATTAGGAAACTATGTATTTTCTAAAAATTAAAAAGTTAAAACGCCATAAGTACGTAAAGTAAGTACGAGAAGACATGATTTATATACATTATCCGTAAGTCTAAATGTAATTCATTTATTTGATAATCTTATAAATATTTTAGTTTAATTTTTATATGAATATTTGCCTTAAGCCAATAATATCCAGAGGTAATAGCAACTGTAGACACTAAATAAAAGTATTTTTGAAGTGAAAGCTGCTTTAGCGGCGTTGGGCACTTTTTGGTAGGGGAAAATCTTATGAGTTCGCGTCACCGACATGCTCTGACTGGCGCACGCGCAGCGTGCTGTTCGCCTTAGACACTTTTAGATGGATGAAATCTCGTGCGTTCGTGTCACCGGCATGCTTATAGCAGTATATCTGTAGCTATACATATGATGTATAGTGCTGTGTATATCTTATATGTGAAGTTGAATAGATTTAGTGAAAAGTTCAATGTGTATATACTGTGCATTGCTCGTTGCGATTCCGAGAATAGGCAATACATGTTTATGGTTGCTGTTCATATTTCGCCTGGAAAATCTGAGACAGATACAACAGTTTTTATTCAAAAATTTGATGATTTATATAAAAGAAGGTTCTAAAATACTCGAAAAAAGATTTGGCGAAAAAATATGATAATGTACCGATGATTTTAAGTGGAGACTTCAATATTAACTTGGCAGATGATAAAAATCTACCACTAATTGAATTTCTAAATGAAACACTTAATTTAAATATGTCCAATGATCTAAAACTCAGAACTACAAAATATAAAACGACGATCGATGCGGTTTTTACACACACGCGATACTTAGATAAATTTGTGTGTGTGTGTGAATAAAACATTTTCCTTTCTTACTTTAGTTATCATAAGCCTATTGTATCTTTTAAGAACAAAATGAAATAATTGAAAGTACAAAAAGTCTAAGTATTGTTGAAATTAATGATGTAAACAATTAAAATAATGTTAAAAATCAAGCACATTGAAGTTTAAGTAAATACAAATACTATCCATAAATAATACGATTGTATATTAATTGTTATTTCAATTGAATCGTATTTATATTTTGTCATGATCTTGTATAGCCCGTAATATATTTGAATAATAAAAGACCATATAAAACATGCATATAATTGTTGCTCGGAGTGTCAATAGATGGGAAAACCAGATTGAAGTTGATAATTTTAATTCAAACATTATGAAATTTCAAATTTTAATACTAAAAGCTCTAAGTTTTCACTTTTATTGGCAGTCTCTATAACTGCCAATTTTTTTTTTGAAATGGTGCTATTCTTTAATAATAAATCATATATGAAGTGCAGATGATAGATAGAGAGAGAGAGACAGTCATTCATAAAAAAAGTATCTTCCTGTAAAATTAAAAATAATTTTTAAAATAAAATGTTGAAAAATATAATGCCATATATTCACGCTAATAATTTTTTTAATTCGATGTTTTCATTATTAATAACTAAATAATATATTAAACACAATAAAACCCACGTTAACATATTAAGCATTTTTTTTACTCTTTTGCAAATCTTATTCAGGATACAAAGTTTTATAAAATAACGATGTTATTTAATACGAAGGTCTATTTTTAGACATAGAACGTAAGAAAGTAAGAACAAAGAACGAAATAAAAAAGGAAATGGAAAAGCGATCCATATTGAATGAAAGTGAATATCCGTTGAGAATAGAAAAATCAGATAACTAAAGCGGACGTCCGATACTAAATGCATTGTCTAAGAGAAAAGGTAATAAAAAGAATAATTCTTCAATAAACTTTAATAATTTGACATTTAAGAAAGACTTGTTCTGTCTTTTATTTTTTTCCTGTTTATAACGAAATAAATAGATAATTGTTCAAAATTTTATTTTATTTACTTATTAGTCTGTGTTTTATTTAATCTTTTAAAGAGCCTATGTCAGTATATAAATAACGAATATCAGATATAAAAGTCAGGTGAGATGAGGATGATGCCAGAATAAACTATTATATCATGCTCAAAATTTCTGAGCCACGTAGAACTTTTAGTTTTAAACTTTAATTTAAAAGGCTAGTTACTAAATTATTTCAAGCATAAGACCTTGATGGGAATCAGGACTTAAACTTACGAACTAATATCACAATATTAATTTTTATTGTAATGAGCAGGATAAAAAAAGTAAGTGAGAGTCGTAACAACAGGTGTTGAAAAATATTTTAGAACCTAAAACAAAAAACAAGTTAGTTATAAAACTACCTATAAATTAAAAAAATTGTGGCGTATATGTATTTATAAAATAAAATTTATATGTTTAAGTAAAATCCTTTAACAACAAGATAATCAAAGACCATATGTTGCATGACGTGTTCTGAACTTCCTCAGTACACAGGGTATTCAGTGTAACCCTTGCCTGCATGACCTTCAGGTATTTCAACAATTGAAAGTGGCCACAGTACCCAAGTGATCAAGGTATAGGATCGTGGCTGTCATGTCATAAGTTCGGTCCCCAGTACCACTAAAGACCCGCCGTGTAGGGGAGCGATGCACATTAAATCTGTCGAGAGCTTAAACGTCCTCCCGTTGGTGTGGTAGTCAGGAGAGCGGGTGTCACCTCATGTGTCACCCTCGTCACTTGACCATGGTTCAAAATTACGTGGTCCGTCACCATAAAGAGAGCGACGTTAATGTTCAATCACTCATTCACCAATAGAAAACATCTGGTCTTGAATCGCTTAGAGACTGGTCCGCCACCCCTCTCCTGCTAATAAGGTTGATGAAGTGTGGCAAAGACTTGAAGTAGCATGAAATGAATAGTGTCTTTCTGTCGTCGAAGCTCAGTTCGACCTCATGCCTAACCGTGTAAGAGCTGTTTAAGCTGTCTGGGTTAGCAGCTGTTTCTACAAATTTCGCATTCCTGTAAACTTCCAAACTGCTTGCGAAGTTAATCAATTTATCTTCATACCATACTCTTTAAATACAATAAATATATTTTTTGATTTGTTTTCCTTAGTGGTGTTGCAATTTTAATGGCCAGCAGTTTATGTATAGCCCTTTAAGACCAAACCTGCACGATCGTGTGCGTTACATATTCTTATACGTTTTTACTTTTGGAATAGTCATATCTAAGTGAACGAGTGAACATTAAAGTCACCCTATTCAGGTACACGATGGCTTTTGATGACAGACTTCGCAATTTTGAACCGTGATGAGGTGACGAAGACGACACATATAGAATACCACAGTGTCTGTCCACAACCGATCCTTTTTTCCTCTTTCTATCAAGCGGAATATATAACCCTTTTAAAATATACAAATCACTTTTATAAACATTTATTTTAACTTAAGAATTTTGGAGCACATTCATGGTGGACCTATAAATACACGAGGCAGTAGTGTATATATATATATATATATATATATATAGCATACAAACTCGAACAAAACCAAAACTGAACTTTCTAACGAACACACTCAGTGATACTGAGACAAAAACTTAAGTAAAAACCTTCCCAATACTACTCAAAAAACGACAAAATTATTCTTCAGCATGATAATGCTTGTGCTCATGCTGCGGCTCTAGTGCAAACCTTCTTGGAAATACTCAATAAGGAAACCCTGTAAAACCCGCTGTATTCACCAAACTTTGCCCCTTCCTATTATCCCTTGTTCCAATAGATGGAACACATGGCCTTTCTGAGGAACACTTAAAATTATATGAAGATATCAAATATTAGGCCTATACGTGGATAGTCTCAAAATGTGAAGGATTCTTCAGTTGTGGAATTCGTAAGCTACTCGAAAGACGGGGAAAATAGTGGCTAGCGATGAACAATAATTTGCAGAACACATAAAGTATCGTTTTTTCGTAATAAATGACCAATTTGTTTATAAAAAATGGCGGAAACTCATTTGTACTCCTTTATGTATGTATATAAACCTAAGTATAAATAGACTAAGATTTCTGCACCCACACACACATATTTATATATGTAGAAATCTCCCCACATCAATAAATATACAAATATGTATTTAAAATACGTATACTTCTTTTCAACCTTCCTTTTTATACTTAGATTTATATTACCGTTAAAAAATTTAAATCTCTTAAATAAATACATACATAAATTCTTACATTACATAATAATAAAAATACATTATTTAAAACATAAATTATTAGAAACGTTATAAAATCAACAACACAATGGCATACTGAACAAGAGTTATAACTTAATAAGAAAATTGTAGTAAAACACTGAAATATATAATTCAATTGAAATCTATAGATAAAATTTATTTATTTCAACGTAGTTTGTTCAAAGAAAAAAGTAAAATTATTTGTTACGTTTAAATTAATGTAGCAGTTTTAAAATACAAATGTCTTGACATGCACAATTAAATGTAATGTGTGTTTTCGTTAAAGTGTAATAATTCAGTTATTTCATAGAATAACAAGTTATTTCAAGAAATAACTAAACAAGTTGTTAAGGTATTTAATAGGTGAAAATTTTCACATATTTTACCTAGTTATTCTATAAAATAACTAACGATAGACCGTTAAAGAGAGAGTTAAACATAAAAAAAAATTCAGTTATTTTATAAATTAATTGATCATATATGACTGAAACTTCTCGAAATATATATTTTATCTCTATTCCGGATAATTAATTGATAAATAATATGGAAAAGCAGATGAGATATAACTTATATTTTTGCTCAAATTCCTAACATTAGTTAAACGGAAGGCGAAAAATAATATGTTTTGTGCATCTGTAACTGGCACAACTTACTTTTCTGCTCCTTAAACTTCAAGGATATCATAATGCTGGAGTAACCAATAGTCAATTGGTATTTTTATCTGTCCTGTTTTAGCATTTTTTTACTTCTGCTATCTAAGTTAATAATTTTCCATGAGTAAGTGCAACCCTTTTTTCCTTTGTCCCACGCTTATTTAATAAAGATTCAATGCATTTTTAAAGGCTAGTAAGTAAAACATTTTTATTGTGATTTTCTTAACCAATATGCCAACATTTCAGTCACATTCAATCTAATAGAGAACATACACAAAACATGCGTATATTCTGGTATTAAAAATCAGAATTTGAATTTCAAAAACAACATTTCACAGTATTAGTCAAAACCTTAATCCATCAGTGCCGATTTCAGCTCATTTCGGGGCCTGGGCACAGAAGATCTACAGGCCCTCTTGGCACTGGAGGAGCGAAATTATTACACGAAAATGTAGTTAAGCCCACACACACACACAGCTTATCAGGGCCTTTCCGGTGCCCGCCTCAAGCGCCCAATGGGGTACTGTAATCCATTCATTCTACTAATATATTTATATCAGTTAAATTTTTTTCATGATTAATATACTTTTAAAATTAACCAATGCAATTTATTACGTTCTGAAGGTATTTTACTATAAGCAAACACATCAAAATTCTCCATCTTGAATTTCTGTTACATATTTCTAAACTGCAACCAGTATTCAAAAATAGTTGCTCAAAAAAGAATATTGAAGAATTCTGAAACAAGAGGATTTCCTTAATTTCTTAAAATACATTCACTTGAGTAATACGCAATGCATATTTCTTGATTCATAACAAAGCTCGCTTTCTCCAAGTGTGAACTTATTCTTTCTCTCGTTATCCAATAAAAAACTAACAATATTTTTTTATAAAAAGAAAAGAAAACGGGATAGGGTGAGAGAAGAATGCTACAATTTTTTTCCCTTCATGCTTTTATACGTCTTCCTATAGCATTCTTTTAGTATTCATTTATAATACATTTGGAAAACTGAATTTTGTAAGCATTTTTCACCATACATTTGAGTAATAGGGAAATAGAAATAAAATTCATATCTTAAGTGAAAAATATCTAAAAAAAATTTTAAATTGCAGTTAAAATTTATATTATTTTTTTTAAAAAATTCATTATACTCGAAATTAAGTCACAATTTTTGTCTGCCTGATATATTAGTAAAATATAATTAGTAATAAATTCCAGATGAAAGTCTCGACCAAGATCGCTTACACTGAGATGGGCACAGTAGGCCTTGACTCTCATGGGCTGTTGGACCCCAGAGTTAAGTTTAAAAACCAGATGTTATATGTATATAGTTGAGAGAGAAATAACATCTCTGAAAATTTTATACAATGTCTTAATATTTTGTTTTCACAAGATAAATTCAAAGAATGTAATAAAAATAATATATACTATGATGCAAATTAATTATAATACTGTTCCTTACTATTAATGATTTAATTTAGATGAATGCTTAAATCTGTGTCTACTTATATGAAAAAAACGTTTTTATTTTCATGTAAACGTGAGGCCTAAGCAATTAAAATTCATGAGAATCTTTAATATCCTGAGGGTCTAATGAATCTTCAAAAGCTATTTTGACCGTCTTTCGATAAAAATAAATATTTTTATATGCAAAAATTTGTTAAAAAATTTATTCAATTAACACTTTACTTGGTATCTGTGCCTTTTTTGCGTAAAAAATAACCCTTTTTTGACCTTTAAAAGCCCTCATATGAACTGTAAGCTTCCATGTGAATCAGTTAACATCAAACGTGACTTTCCCAATAAAAGTTTGAGAGGGTTGAAAAACAGTCTTGTGAAAAGCACTTGACTTTTTGCAAAATCCATGTATAAACACCAATTTTGAGAACCATTTTTAAAAGCTGTAGTTGAGAGGAAAACGACATTAAAAATCGAGTTTCATAAGTGCTTTTAGATAGTGAAATCTTACTAAACCTGCACTTGAAATGATACGGTAATAAAATTTAAAAATAATGTATAGCAAAGAATTACATCCATATTATATTCGTAAAAATGCTGTATAAGAAAGACTTCCATATCAATCTATATATAAAAAAAATTTGAAAAACACGGGTTCTAAAAGAATAATTTTGTCATTAAAATTTTTTTTATAAATTATGCTGTAGTAAAATACATTTTTTTTTGGTAAAAATAAATAAAATATTTCGATGTTTCTAAAATGAAAGAAATATTTCATAAAAACCTCTAATCTAGGTAAAAGATGATATTTTCAATGTGTATTTTTTTATTTTCTAATTTCGATATTCATTCCAATTCAGTAATTATTTTTCTGAAAATAAAAATTGCTGAAGTAAACTCTGTACAAAAATGAGTTAATTTTGTATAACAACATTATAGCTAAAAAACGAATTTTCATTTTTAACTTTATCCAAGTAGATCCAAGCAATCATTTTAATATCTTAGTGTTCAAATGTATATGTGGGATATATATGTGTGTGTGTATATAAAATTTCAAAAATACTTTAAATATCACAAATGGTCAAAATATGTTGTAGTAAATCCTCATTCAATATATATAAGGCTCTCTAAGGTTATTTCAAAGGAATTGAGTTTTTAATGATTGATTTTGAAGCAAAGTGAATAGAAAATTCACTTTCTTTAAAGAAAGAAACGCTTAGGGATCTCTTCTAACTCGGTGGAAAAAACCGTGTATGTTTCTTTTGTCTCTGTATGGTTTTATTGCTGGTTTTGGCTTTTGTTTTCACAGTCACAGTGGAAAGAGTTCATTTCTTTCGGTCGTTTATTGCAAAGAGATGCATAGGAATTGATTGTGTCTGTTTTTGGTATCGATTTCAGTACGGAATCCTCCAGAGAACAAACAAAAGATAAGGTTTTAAGGTTTTTCTTTTAGCCATGGATTTGGCTAAGATTTGGTAAAGAAAAACAAGAACTGAAAAATCTTTATTTTATGAGTAAATCATTTCATTGTGAACCTCTTATATTTGTCAAAGAACTAAGTAACTGAAATGGATGTGGTTTGAAATCGAATAGGAAAATTTATTCTTGTTTTCCTATTCGAAGAATGTAAAAATTTGTATAAGGCTGAATAATCCCCATGACTAAAAGGCACAAAACCTTATTAAATAGCAGTAACAGTTTAACCATACTTACGTGTTTGAAATAAAGTTTCTTGGGAAATTGAAAAGTATCAAATACAATACAGATTCGGTAAAGATTTTTTCAGTTCTTGATACATAGCATAAAACGTACTGAATCAATAAACGTTAAAAAAATTTTTGTAAATGCTATAAATGAGGAGTGAATGTATATTAACTTCATACAATAAAGCAGCACGAGGGCTACTCTTGACAGACTGAATAATTCTGACCTTTTCTTTTCCTAGAATTGAAGTGACCACGGTAGCTTAGTGGCTATCATCGTCAAATCGTGACCGACGTTCTCCTGCCGAGGGTTCGATTCATGATGCCACTGAAGACCCACTGTGTACAGGAGCTGTCCTGTTGCTCTGGAACTTAATAGAGTATGGTGTCAGCTCAGGTGTCGTTCTCGTTACTTGACTATGGTTCAGAAAATTATGAGGTTCGTCGCCAATACCTCGTGTTGCCTTAGTGCAGTGGTCTTCAAACTGTATTTCACGGAACCTTGGGTTCTACAGGGCATACCCAGGGGTTCCACGAGTCAATTTGGGAAATAAATACATATATACGCAAAATGGATTCACGTTTTCTATGAAGTTTATATGGCTACAAGTATCTAAAGCTCATCACCCTCCCCCACCACCTATTCATTATACCTGAAAATTTTATTTATATATAATAACTTTATTTTACAAAACTTTTCAAACATTTATTATAATACAATAAAATAATATTAAAACATTTTATCGTTATATAAATATACTTCCTACTAGATTGGAATGTTCTATTGTTTACAACTCGGGTTCCTCAGGATAATTTTATACTCGTTAGTTAGCACAATGTATTGCAAAATTGAATAGTTTCTAATGCACTTTTTGTATTTGTGGAAAAAATACCTATAACGAAGTAGAGGAAACAACTTATCAACATTTCAACACATACGATGTGTGTGTGTGTTAAAATCTAAATTTAAGCAATAAGAGCTCTTAACTCGTTCAGTTCCAGGTGATTTTTTCTGTTAAGCCTAACTTCATTTAAAAATTCTTATCAAATCCCTATTGTAATTGAAATATCCAAATTTTATATTTTATAATTATTCCAAATTCTATAAGTTCCAATTTAAGGTCAAACTGGTGTGATCATGAGCATAAAACGGGCAAAATGCAATGTTGCATATGATACTGTGTTCCCTGAAGTGATAACATATATGTGATAATGGTCCTGAACTGGTTAAGGTTCAGGTTGCAAATTTGGTATTTCTCACACAGCTAAAAATAGTTTAATATCATTCAGAACAATGTGCTTAAGTGAAATGCATTTTTCAACGCGACTACAAAAAAATGCATAAAAACAAATTAAACTCAGAATGTGAAATTTGAAACCCTTTAATCTCGATTGACCTAGACTTTGACATTTTATGTGAAAAAAAGCAAGGACATGTCGCAGTTACTAAATATAATGCATGCATAGGTGCCACTCTTGGATCACAAATTAATATTATTAATGAGTAAATTATATTAAAAATTGTGTTAGAATTGTTTAATAATAAATGCAATACTTTTTTTAATTGCCTTTATATAAAGCACCTATAACATGTCGATCTACTTTAAATATTATTTTAGGATATATTCTTCGAAGTATGTGTATGGAATGAAGTTCCATAAAAAAAAAAACTACCAGTTCTTGGGGTTCCACAAAAGCGCTTTCAAGTTCTGGGGATACTGTGAGTTGAAAATTTCGAAGACCACTGCCTTAGAAGGTGTTAATAAGCACTCACTCACTTCTTCATTTTGATTAGATTTGTTTAATTAATTTTTTTCCTCTAATGGTATAAATGGCTACAAGTAAGTTATACACGGGCTCATTACTGATACAAGAATAAATGTTTCTTAATCCATATCCTTGAACACTTTTGAGTAAAATGTAAAACTAGAAATTGTGAATGAAAAATACAGTTTTTCATTCGAAAGCTTTTATAAAAACACATTACCTAATAAATTTTTCCTTAATTATGTAATGCTTTCGGAAACACCACACGCGCGTTTTAAATTGATAAAACTTATCTCACACAGAGTTATAAAGGAAGACAACCATATTTAAGTAACCGCACCAAATGAAAATGATAGTAGTTTAAAATTGAAGCCAATTAATTCCCAAGCTGAGTGTCATAAGAATAAAAGAAGTAACTCTTATCCAAGCATTACCCTTTCGCTACAAAATTGAGAATTGACTATTGTAGATGTCTTTTTGAGCTTTAAAAGTATTTTTTCGCTTAGCTGTGTAACATAGCACTTCACTCAGGACCAACTCTTAATTTCTTTGTTTACTTCATTAATCAACCCTCTACGAACAACCCAATCCAATTTTTTTCTGAATCACTAACCCCTTCTTAATTATCTACATTTAGTTCCCCATTAATGAAGACCAATTTAGAAACACCTGAAAAAGTAGTACCCATTGCTTTATATCATTTGTCTCTCTTACAGACTGTTGATACATTTTTCAAACGTAGCGCATTCTCGTGTATTATATAAATGCTATTCTTCAAGTCGCGCATTTTTAAGTCTTTACAATCAGTTACCTGCTGCATTTTCAAAAACATACTTTACTAACTGAACCTAATAATTAACGTATGTTAAATATCGTGGGTAAACATAATGTTTAATACAACGTATTTAATATATTGCTTTGCACTGGAAAACATCCCTTTTTCATACTAGTATCATTGGTTTTTATGATTCATTCTATCTCCCATACTAATAATTTTAAATAAAAAAAATCGCTACTTACGTACTATCGTAACCATGAGAACTTTCAAGAAAACTCACCCTATTAGCAACCCCGATTTTGCAGGTGTTGAAGGCGCTGAATTGGTAACTAGGTGATTCGTTTCATATTCCACCGCTAGCCACAATTATAAGCCTAACTGTTCGTTGATAAGGCAAAATTGAATATAAAAAATGCAAATCCGGGATTTACCGTACCCGCGTTTGAATTCTTCAACTATAAACTTTAATAATGTAATTATATTGCAGTTTTATCATAATATAAAAAGTATTATTATTATTATATAATAAAATAAACAAATTAAATTATAAAACTTAGTTTTTTTTCGTTTATTTATTTATAAGTATGCTTCATTCTTGTTATTTTATTTATTTATATTATTTATTTATAATTACGTATTATTTTCGCGTTGTATGTTTGCCTACGTGCTGCATATTGTCAACAGCATGTTCCGCTTGTAGAACTCGCGGGGTTTATTCAGTATTGCCAATATGGTTGAGATAATATGTAATTATACGAAGTGCTTAAATATCACATATGAAGTTATTGCATTTTTATAATAACTATCTATATATTGATAAGTCAAGTCATATTTAAGATATTTGAATATTTTAAATGGAAACACACACATATACACAAAAGAATATATATATTTATAAGAAGAATTATATCATTAATTCGTTTCAAAAGTATTCAAATGTTTATCATTGATATACATTGATATCAAAGGTATACAATGATTTGCGAAAAAACAAAAAATTTAAAGTATTTGCATGCAGCTTATTTGAACAGTATTATCAATATAGAAAATATCAATTGAGCGCAGAATATTTAATAATGATTACTTTGACGTGGTGTATATTTTGTAAGAGAGTGTGCACACTGTTTCCAAAAACTTAGACTGCCAAATTATGTTCTACTCGTTAAAAACCTAAATCTATTTTGATTGCTTGTTGAGATCCAATTATGTGGCTCTTCATAATTAAGCCATAGAATGTTAGTTAAAAATGTCTCTGAGACTTTTATAGTAATTTGAAAGGGAAAAAAATAAAAATTTCATTTTCTGCATTAAAAAAAAGAAATTACTTAAATTTTCACTAAAATTGCAGCAAAGAAACAACGAAAAATCAAAATTGATTTAAAAATAAAACAAGTAAAATATTTGTTTTTAAATCAATTCCTACTTTATTCGAAAAACGTACTGGTGCCATCTGTAGCAGCTAGTTGTAACTACGTCAGAAATAATACAGAATAAGTTTAAAATTAAAAAATAAAATTTAATGAATGAATTATTATTTGTAGGAAGCTGTCTTCATATCAAATGTCATCCAGCATAAGTTTAAAAATGTATTTGAACTTGAATGTATGAATAGAAAGTATTTTATTAACGATATATATATATATATATATAATTTACATTTAAAATTCTATACCCAAAAGTTATTATAAAATATTCTTAGTCTTTGTCATATGTTTTTGATTCAAATCTCTTTATTCTGATCCTGTTCCAAACAGGGAAAGTAAAAAAAAAATTATGTTAAGCTTTATTTTTGTTTTGAATATCTCGTTGGGTTATTTCTATAATGCAAATATTTCATAATCAAACCATTATCATGAGAATTATTTGCTTCCTTTAATGCCGTAAGTATGGGTAAGGTTGTTCCTGCGGATTGGTGAATTGCACTCTATGGAATCCGTGTTTATGCAGTCACAGTGATGTAAGTGTTCTTAAATTACTCAGCTTTTCGGCTATATTTCTGAAAAAAAGTCATGTTTTTGATTAAAAGTTTGAAAATACATCATTAGAGGTTTGAGAAATATTTTTTGTTTCGATATGATAAGACTTTACATCAGGCGTGGTCAACCCAAATGGCATTGCACCACACTTCGGAAAAACATTATAATCCCGAGAACCGCATGTAAAAAAAAATATATTCTCATATATTAGATTTCAACTCTATAAAAACTTTTATTAAAGAGTAAATAATTTGAAACGCAATGAATGTATGTTACTGTTTTCACTACTTTTCAAGTATACAAACATAGATAGTATAATAACAATAATTCAGTGATCCAATAATGTTTAATTTATTTAATTAGTGAGATATTCGTTTCTGAACATTTTTACTTAGTTTTTTGCAAATCGATCTTAGTGCGTGCATTTGCTGTCGTGTTTGTCTGTAGTGTATTTGTTTAAGGCGTGTATTTTTCGTCTGTTATATAAATTTAAGCGCAAATTGTGTTTGTTAAATATAATTTTCGAGAAATAAAAAAAAATCGATTCGTAGGTGTACAATGGTAACCAAAATTGTGAAAACTTTTTAAAATTTATATATTTTTTTCAAAGTTGTATGCTTATAGAAAATGTTACGTTGCACAAAATGCAAAATCTTTTATATCATTTTAAAGAAATTCAATTCTAAATTCAATACAAAAAACAAAATTAATATTTACAATTCAAAAAAAGTTATGCTGCAATAACAATCGATGTACATTAGATATTGATGATAGCAGTGCTCAGCGGGATAGCCTTTATTTTTTATTACAGCTTCACATCGATGTTTTATTGCGCTGAAAACAGTTTTAAGGTATTTCTTTGTTATTACATGATGACAGGAAAAACACATCCTCAATAAGTTCCTTTTTCTTTCATGTGAACCTCATATGGGCAAGAGTTTTCAAACGGTACCCCAAGTTTTCGATAGCATTGAGATCAGTACTGTTTCCTAGCCAGGACAACAATAATATTTAGTTAAGAAGTAATGAAATCAAATAAAGGATATATTGGACACCTAGAAAGAGATGTTTAACGAGAAAAAGTGGTCTTTCCTTCGTTAAAATTGCAAGACAGGTGGGTAATTCATTGACTACATCTGGAAACTGAAAGTCTTGTTTAAGATGTCAGGAAACAAATTTAATAAAAAATAAAGCAGGATAAAGCCTAAAAACGTGCATCCCATCTTTTAATGACAGATGAACAAAAATACTATGTCTCCAATTTAGAAGAAGTGTTTCTGTCTGTTCAAAACCTATCAGGAGAAGATTAGCAGATGTTCGAATAAGAGGTAGAATTCCACGACACAAAAACCATATCTTAATTTATAGCAGCGTTAAAAAAGATTACAGTGCTCAAAGGAACACATTAATTGGGCAAATTTTTAGTGTTCACTAGCTATATGGAGGGATGAAACTTATCGTTATTCGGTAGAGATGACCGAAAATATGTAAGACGTAGAATAGGAAAAATGCATCCCGACTCCATTCAGGCAACTGTGAAGTACCCACATAGTTTTATGATTTTGTCATGCGTATCAGCAGACGGTATCGGTCGCCTTCATATCATTGATGGGACACTGAATGTCAGAAAATACATTGACACCACTAGAACCCAAACTTTTACATTCCACCAGGGATCTATTTGATAACAATGCTTCATTAATTTTTCAGTAAGATTGTGCTCCTTTCAAAACAGTAAAATAATGGAAAGACTGGTATCTTTCTAAGCTCAAAGAGTTGTTGTCTGGATCTACCAAAAACTTGTGGCCCCGTTTGAAAAATCTCCACCGAATGAGGTACTTATGAAATAAAAAAGAACTAATTTAGGATGTAATTGTTGCCTGGCATCATATATAACAAAGGAAGAACTTAAAACTATTTTCAGCTCAATGGAACATCAATGTGAAGCTATAACAAAAAATAAAGGCTACCCCACTGAGCAATGATAACTTAATACTATCATCAGTATATATCTAATGTATATCCATAGTTATTGCAGCAGAACTTTTTTAGAGTTGCAAATATTTACATTTTGTTTTTAGTATTGCATTTAAAATTAAGTTTTCTTTAAAATGATATAAAATACTTCACCTTTTGTGCAATCTTACATTTTCTATATGCATACAAACTTAAATATAACAATTTCTACTAAAAAGAATATATCTAATAACCATTCATCATTTCTTAATTCTGGTACTAGTACTAAGTACGAATAAAAAAAGTGTGAACTTGATAAAATAGAAACAGTTGTGTGAGATTTATTTGTTACAAAACACTACACTAAAAACAAAAACATTACGCAAAATAATCTTATTTTTTAAAGTTGTAATAAATCCTGCTGCAAAATTATTCAAGGGGAAACGCATGCTGCCCTCGGGCCGTGGATTGGCCATTCCTGCTTTATGTATTTCAGACTTATGTTACGTCAGGACAATGAAAAAAAAATAGCATGTTAAAAAAATATCAAATATATATTCGGCATTCTTCCCATACGTAAAGACGGCCACGGTAGCCTATTGATCAAGGTATCGTATTGTGAGTGCCATGAGTTCGAGCCCAGTACCATTAAAGACCCCCCGCCGTGTAGGGAAGTGAATCACGTTAAATCTGTCGAGAGCTCAAACCTCCTCCCGTTGGTGTAGTAGTTAGGAGAGGGGATGCCAGCTCGGGTGTTGTCCTCGTCACTTGACCATGGTTCAAAATTTTACGAGGTCCGTCGCCAAAAGCCCTTGTGTGGCTGAACAGTGGATTCGAGTCCCGGTATCTCAGAAAGTCCTTCTTGTAGAGGGGCTCCTGCACGTTTATTCTGTGGAAGCTCAAAGTCTTATGGTTGATGTGGGGCGGAAGTTTGAAGATTAGGATTCTAGTTCAAGTGGCTACCTCGACATTTAACCGACGTTCAGAAATCACGAGATCCGCTCTTTATTATTATTTTCAGCTTTGTTTATTTGTACCTTGCAATTATATATGTATTCCTTTTCATTTACCTTTAATTTGTAATATGTAAATTTAATGTGTACTACTGTGTGTATAAAATGTAAACTACGATTTTGTTCATTAAAGATTGAACGCGGGGATAGTTGTTTCCCGGGGGATCGTTTTGTAGCTCTATTCCCTTGGGTATACCGCCAATAGCCGTTGCATAGTTTAAAAGGGCAGTGTTAATAGATTATCAAATGAAATCTTGCACATAAAATATTATCTATTTATGATGAATAAGGTAATGAAATCCACAAAATATAACATGAATTGCATAGAAATTGTATACAATTATCAATAAAAGAAGGTTTATGGATTTAAAAAAAATATTGAACAATATCTGCTAATTAACTTACAACAGCCAATTTATTAGCTAATTTTTATGTTTAAAAGAAATTAAGAATTCAAAAATAAGAGAACTCAAGGTGATGATTTAGAAAAAACGAAACCTTCAAACACACACACACAGCAAAAAGCACGCTCAGTTTAACTTTAAATAATGGCTAATATATATACTCACTTTATTTAAAATTTATTCATAATGGCGACTAATAGGAAATAAAACTCTGTTTAAATTAATTTTATAACATACTGCCGCATTTCTAATTCCTAGCCTTTATTCAACAAAGCAACAAAAATTAAGTTATCACAATTCTTAGGAAAGGGGCTACTATATCATTTAATATTGGTTTCGTTGAATTGTGCAATTAACCGTTTAGTGATAATGAAACAGTTATCAAATATTAGTTCATTCTATAAGTAAAATATATATCCCGATATGTACACATAAGTATTAATTTTAGAAACAAATTCTCCCAGAGTTTGTACTGTCACAGTTCTGTATATATATACATATAAATATAAATAAATTTTACAAATTTAAAAATAAAGAATATTCTAAGATCCATAATAAAATAAAAATTTTAATTTAAATTTCCTCTTAATATTAAAACAAGAGAAAAGGAGGCAATAACCACTTTTCAAAAAAAAAAAAAATATTTACCCCCCCCCTCCTTTTATATTCTAAAATTCATTTAAAAAAGTATGACATTAAATTTCTCAAAGAAAGTGATCACACATTATTGATAGCATTTAAATATAGTTGCATTTATACTTTTGAGAGGTCATTAAAAGTATTTGTACTTTCACTATAAATTTGATTATTATGACATAATTAACCATAGATATATTTTTACAAGCAATTTTTTTTCAATCTCTTTCACTCTCTCTCTCTTTTTGTATATATATGTATATACATTTATATATAAAGTTTATATCTTCTAAATCTCAATGGGTTCAAATCTTCTTGAGTAAGGTATACCTAACAAAAAAAAAGGCATTTTCACTTTTTGACAAACGATATATCACTGAGAGAAAGCATGGAATGCACCAATTGTGGAAAAATTTTTCCCTTAGGGAAATTATTTTCTCTCAATACCCAGTACGCCTGCTTTTGGAAGAAACCCTTATTTATCTAAAACATTCGCCTTTTTCCTTTTCTTTTAAACCCCATTTTTGTACGTTGGGCTGAGTACCCTCTGTAAAAATAACGCAACACTTCTTTGTTGCAATAGTTAAAAAAATATGTTTATCTTAAACATTCAATAAAACTCTATTTTCTTCTACTTGCCAAATATTTTTCTCTGGAAATCTGCTGAATGATGTTTACGAAAACTCAAAAAAGCTATCTTTAAAAGAGTTGTGATCCTAAATACGGACTAAATTCTATCATGGCGATGATTGCTGTATTTGTTTGTATTTTTATCGGTAAGGGTTGTTTTCTAAAAGCAGTCAAACACGATTCGGCATGGGGGCTTCGACTTTAAAGTTTTTTTTTATCTGGTTATAGATTTAGTTTGTTCTATATTTTACGTATCATTTCTACGATTGTGTGCTCTCACGTTTAGGAATTTTTTCTCTTATGTTAACGTTTTACTCTTTTATTGAAAATAAATTTTATAGTCGTATTTAACCTCATTTGTAAATTAGTGTAATGAATGTTGTGTAAAAACAAATATCTAAAAACCATTTTATAAATCTTATAGACATCATTTAAAAGTGTTTACACCAATGTAGTGTGGAAGTATAGAAGTATGGAAGATATGGTGTCAAACTCAGATATCGCCCTATTCTCTTGGTTAAGGCTCAAAATTTTGATGTCCATTACCAAACTCGCTAGAGAATCTAGACAGTGTGACTTTAATAAAATTAAAAATTGGCATATTATTTTTATTTAACGTCACATGTTTTTACACGCAGCAATGTAAAATGTGTTCGACATGTTCTCAATCATTTCCTTCTAGATTTATTCATGTATTTAAATAGATAGGGAGAGAGAGAGTTGTATATAAACTTCCAACTATAAAGCAATACGAGAGTTATTGGCGACGCATCTCGTAAATTTGAACCTTGATCAAGTGACGAGAATGACACTAGAGCTGGCACCTTCCTCTCCAAACTATGAAACCATATCAACGGAAGGACAATGAGCATCGGCTCCACCTACAAGGCGAGATTAAAAGGATTGGAGAAACGCATTAAAAAAATGGTTCAAAAACGGTTAATCTTGTGTGTGTGTGTGAAAGAATAGAGATTATAGATATATCGTAAAAGTTTTTCTCTTTGTGATACTTCTTCGATTATCAAAATAAAAGTATATGAAAATTAATAAAAGTTGAAGAAATGAGGAGAGATGTTAGTAGTGTTTTATATTTTGCATCACAAAATGAAGATTGATACTATTAGATAATTTATAAATTTAAAGTTTTTAGTTTGTTTGACTAAAAAATTAATATGATGTCGAAGTAATTATAGTTAATGAGTCTACTATACTATATATGGATTTGGTCATTAAACATTTTAATGCATTTAATACACTCATTAGATTAAATATACTGATTAATCTCATTTCTATACATTTTTATATTGTTAATATCCAATTGTAATTTAATCCCATTCATATTCGTTGTCTCAAATGTATCTTCATATAATATTCAGTAAGCCTATTAATCATTAGTTACATTAATTTTTATAAGAAAAATCCCATTATAATGTCATTTTTTCCTATGTAAAAGCCTTTATTGATCAAAAATGATGCATCATTCTCTTGAATACTTTAGTTTTATTTTTTAAGCTTGCCTAATATTTTATTCCATAAACTAGTTTAAATTTAAAATCATCAATGATATATCAGTAGAGTACTTAAGACGAATTACGTGAGTGAGTGAGAGAATATTAACGTCGCATTGATTAGCAACACGAGAGCTTTTGGCGACGGTCCGCGTCATTTTGAATCATGGTCAAGTGACGCGGACGACACCTGAGCTGGCACCCAACTCTCCTAACTACCACACCACACCAACGGGAGGACGTTTGAGCTCTCGACAGATTTAACGTGCATCGCTCCCCTACACGGTGGATCT
Source organism: Trichonephila clavata (assembly GCA_019973975.1). NCBI lineage: Eukaryota > Metazoa > Arthropoda > Arachnida > Araneae > Nephilidae > Trichonephila > Trichonephila clavata. Next base: position 36,483 of record BMAO01019804.1, on the reverse strand, counting down.
TTTAGTGGTACTAGGGTCGAACTCATAACACGCTAGCCATGATCCGATGTCTAGACCACTCGGCCACCGCGGCCGCTTAAGACGAATTAGGACATAATATTCAAATAAAATATTCAAATCATTACTTAAATACTTATCTTAAAATTAAAACTGTACAAAAAAAATCATAAACATTTTAAAAAAAAATTGAAAATCTATGAAAAAAATTTGGATTTTTTTTTCAAAATGTATTTAGTGTTAAGGTATCCGAACCCGTTGAAAATGACCAAATTCAGTCAAGACAGATATTTTTGTTTATTAATTTATTGAATAGAGCTGTCTTTTGACTTTACGAAGCATGCTTTGTTTTGTTTCTACACTACCTAGAGGCCAAGTTACAATCAATTTTATAAATTTAGAAAAACTGGGTGTGGGTTTTTGATCTACCAGAAGTGAGCATTTAAATTGTTCAAAATCTATCACTTCGAGTCTGATAACTCAAAATATTACGAATGTATTTCCATAAAACTTTTTGAACCTGATATTTGTTATTTTCTAGAGAATGTACTAAAATATTTCTTATTGTATGAATACTTTTTGAGTTATGGCTTGTTATGTAAATAATGGTCTCATAAAAAATGTAACATTTCTTACAATGTTTACTCAATCAGCTCTAAAATTTTCAAATTTTAATAAAAAATTTAAATTTTAGTACATTTTCTAGATAAATGCATCTAATTTGTTTTAGTAATACTCTTACTAATATATGTTTATTACTTTTTTCTCTAACTGCTTTGAATTTTTCCAAAAAAAATTTCTAAAATTTAACTTATAATTGTGATTTTTGTAAAATTGAGGTAATTTTAAATTCTGATGGTTAATAGTAATATATATTGGTATTGAGTCCTAAAAGAGCATTTGTAATGTTTTAGTATGCTATTTTGTTAAAAAGTATTCCGAACGTGTTCGGATACCTTAATTATTTGTAAGAAAACTTTATTTTTGGTTACATCAAACAGTTCGTGGATTATTACTATAGTTGAAATGAAAGCACAGTAATAGAATTGATGATTTATATTGAATGAGGTAATTAAAAAAAAGAATCCTAATTCTCAAATGTTTAAAGAAAATCTAAATTTTAATAAAGTTGAAACTTAAAATCTATTTATATTATATGATATTGATGTATTTGATCATGCTTGTTAACGCAATTAATCAATAAATTAATCACAGTGATTATTGTTTATTACCTTCACCTGGATTTTTGATTATGTGACACTTTAATAAAAAACAGAGAATAAGAAAACAAATACTAATCAAGTATAATTCGTTAAACCAAAAATGTGTTTCAGAGCATTAAGTGAACCCGAACAGAAGATTATAATTAATATGACAAGGTTTAGTGAAAACTGAAAAGAAAACTTAAGAAAAATAATTGTAACTAATTAAAATACTTTGTGTACTTAAATTTTGAATGCATGTATATATATATATATATTGAGGGTGAAATTCTTTCAAGGAAAAATCTCTAATTTAAACTTAAATTTTCTTCGATTTGAGGAAACACACCTGAGATCACATTAATTTGATAATTACGTTCTTTTATAAATTTTATTTTAAGAGAACTTTAAACACGCTTCGTTGAGTACATTATAGGTCTTAACCAAAGGAAGAAATTTGAAAGTTCGTGGGGAAAATTTGCCATATACGATTTTTTCTCGAATTATACCTTCCCAAAATTGAAACACACGAGTTTTTAAATTTTCATTCCATTCATCATTATTAATACAATTAATAATCTTATAATTATCTATATGCTAATACACTTATAAAACACACTAAATACTTGTTTATTCACTCGAAACTAATTAATAGTTTACGCTAATAAATTTAGATTTCCGTAATTAATTGATTATTTTCTTTTATAAATCATTGATAACACTATAAAAATATTTCATAATATGTAATTTAACTGGATACCAGATAAAAAATTTCAATAGTAAGTTTTCTAACTAGTACTAATAAAAATAAAAATGATATGTTAATAATATTTGCAAATATTCATATTTCCATGAAATAAACATTCGGAACTCTCATTTTTTGATAAATTATTCTTAAGTTGGTAATTCGTTATTGGTTAAACAATTTATGTAACAATAAAAAGAATATTCCCATGAAACAAATAACTAAACAAATTTTAATTATCTTGTTATAATTCGTTAATTAATATTCATAAATATAGACTGCACATTTATATTTAATCATAATATTAATGCTTAAACATTATTTAACAAATCATTTTATCCATTAGATAAAAAGATCACGCTGAATACTAATAAGATACAAGTAATTAAGTGTTATATACGTTAAATATTAATTATTTACAGAATGAAATTTAGTCTGCCTTTAAAATTTTCCTTTTCTTTACAAAAATCTTAAAATATGAACTTGTTCACCAAAACAGAAAAATATCTCATCAACTTAACAGCCCACACCAAGTTCAAAACTTACCCCAATTCTAATAATTGCAAAAGGAAATCACCGAATATCGATGCAGATTAAAACTCCCTCTAGCTTTTACAAATAACAAAGCCTTTAACTAGAGTCCCCACTCAGCAATATATCCAGCAATGTCTTCCTTCGAAATTCTCCCTTTCTATTATAGGCAGGGGATCAGCCTAACACTAGCAGGCGGGATTTGTATTAAAAGCAATCGTGTCTGTACCATCCTTGACATTTCAGATTAGACCGTAGGGTGGCCTGCGAAATACATGCGCTGGCCTCGTAACTTTGCGTGCTTTATACCTTCCTCACAGCTAGCTATAAATCCTTAGGCTGTAGACTGTGTTTAGGGTCGGTCTAGAAACAGTTTGGAAAATTAACCTGAGCAGGCAATCTAATCGAAGTTCGGCTTTGTCGAATTCGTTATGGAGTGTCTCCAATACCATTTGGAATTAGAAATGAGATGAAAAGGGATAGGTGACATCTCAAAACGATCCATTCCATTAAATGTTTGGTTGGGGGAGATACAATGTATGAATTAGATAAAAGCCTAGAGTGGGGTCGACGGCTATAATGACAGAAACAACAAAAACTAAATATATCTTCTCTTTAAAGATAGCAATTAAAACTTTTTAACAATAGGGTTATTTTCAAACGCTGAATTTTACTGATAGGTATCATGGATTTGCAGTTGTAGATCGAAATTGTTTAATGCATACAATAAATTGTCATTCTCACATTTTACAGTTATTTTTTAAGGGATTGCAATTTCTTAACTTCAAAACTAAAGCATATTTGATGCTTTAAACTAGAATTTGAAATAATACATAAAATGATAGATGAAACTTTGGTGAATATATATTAAAATAATTATGTTTCAGACTTGTTACTATAAATATAAATGTGTTATAGAATACAACCATATTTTATTTAACAGTTAAAATATAATTATTAGCATATATATAAATATTAAGAAATGTACGAAGCGTTATATATAAGAAAAAATAAATTTCGAAAACTCACAAACTGATCTAGAATTGTTTTTGTTACAATAAGCGAGTAATATAATATTTAATTAATTTCTGTTTGGTTTTTATATTGTTTAACATCTATATTTGTGCTTAATTTAAGAGTGTAATACTTTGAAAGAAAACAATATTCAATGCTTAGAATGCTCATTTTCCATTATATGGCAAAAGTTTGCCTTGACACTTAATTTTTTTTAAAAAAAAGGTAGACTATTGTTAAATTTTTTCAAAAGTAATTCTGAAATCAAAAAAGTTAGCGTGGCATATTTAAGCAAACTTTCAGCGTATAATTTTCTTTTTATCAGAATTACACGCATTTCCACATAACATCTGAAGAGGGTTTAGAAAAAATTCGTTTTTCTTTACATGACATTTATGAAATTTCGTGGCGAAGTAAGTTAAAGATATATTAACGCCGCACTATAAATTTGCACTTCGTAATTTTAAACCATGGTCAAGTGACAAAGACGACACCTGAGCAGGCAACTTCTTCCACTAGCTTCTACCTCACAGTACTGGGCGGATTCTAGACAGATTCCTCTTACCGGCGGGTCTTTTCAGCGATATACTTCTGCCACCAATCCGTGCCCTTGACCACTATACCACTTTAAACTACGTAGTTAATTTGTAATTAAACTAATTGTGAATTTTTCTGTTATACATACTGTTTGTATCCATATGTTTAATATTCGTGATACATATGTTTTATTGATAATCTTTGTATATTTACAACTCTAAAAATTTTAGTAATTATGCAAATTGTACGTATCCGAGGGGAAAAAAACATGATATGCCTATCTTTAATTATATTTAGTTTATTTTATTTAATTATATATAGTTTATTATTATTAATATAATATATATTATTATATTATATTATAATATAATAATTTATATATTATATTATTATATATGTATGTATATATATATATATATATATATAGGGAAACTTGGCAAATATGGGCACTAAGGAAATATGGGCTTATTTAAAGCAAATATCCATAATTTACGTAATGGTTTTGAGAGTTGGAGCATTCGTACTGCGGCGTTGACAATTCTCAAGCACCATGGTGACAGTGTGGTTTGTTTGTGTTTTTGTGCGGTTAAACAGAAAGCAAACAGATTTTTTTTTAATGTAAGTACAGTTACCGGATACTTTAAACTGGGGTTTTGTTACATTTTTTGTGTTCTTATTTAAGATTTAACACGCAAAATTTATTTTTTTATCATGAAATCCATAAATGGCTGCAATCTTATGAGAATGTAGTATCCGTTGGCGAGAGCGTATGGTTTCGTTATTTCTTTCTTCGACTGTAGTAATGCCTACTATTGAATAATGTCATTAGAGCAAATATGGGCCGTAAGATGTAGGGCAATATGAGCAACACCGAAATTTGATAAAGTAATGCTTTCCAATCCTAATCCCGCTCCATCCTCTCATCCTACATGTCTCATTTGAGTTCTTTATTCCACAAACCTCTTCCTTATTATAACTTTGGCCAAGTTACAGCAGCACGTGGCTTATCTATTGTCATTACTGAATTTTTGCTGTCAGTAGTATCACTTTTGGTGGAGCCGAATCCGATTCGAATTCGAATGCTGAAGGAAACCTGTTGAAATCGTGGAAGACGTAAAAACATTGCAAGTGTAGACAAGTCCTGACAAGTGCAGAAGTTCTAGCTTCTAAGAAGAAAGTTGCCAACGGTGGTCGTAGAGAAGATGTAGGGGCAAAACGCTGAGCAACAGTAAGTGCCAACAAGCACAATACATCCTACATTTGTCCTTTTTGTTATGCTAACGACCATGATGAAAATTAAGGAGATAAATTAATGCAATGTTATGGATCTTGTTCATCTTGGTTCCATGAGAAATGTGTCGAATTAGAGGTTTGGTCCTTATATTGTAATGAGTGTAGCGTACGGTACAAGGGCAAGTCCTCATTAAATGTTGTTTTCCTTTATGTTTGTAACAATGTATGTTAATTTAAGGAGATTATCTGATTTTCACCATTTGATTATTTTTATTTTGTTAGTAAAAACTTGGACATTTTTTGTGATACAATTTGTGTTCGTAAGCAAAGGATTTTTTTACTCTCTCTCTCTCTCTCTCTCTCTCTCTCTCTCTCTCTTCTTATCATTTGCAAACATGTAATTTCTATAAAAATGTATTTTTGATTAGAAAAGGTAAATGTAGAAATGGCAGGATCTCTTATTTTTTTTATAATGCAACATGCTCATATTTCCGACACACAATTGTCTCCATATTACCTAAAGTATTAGTCAAATAGGGGCAATTGACAAATTTGTTTTGAATCTTCTTTATATGCATAGCAACGACGGTTGCAGGTTTGTTCATATACCATTAGAAAGTACATAACCTAAAGTTAGAAATATCTTCATTTCGAAAAAATAGAAAGTGTTTCAGTGTAGCACAGTGCTTTTTCAAACTTTCATTATCGCAACACAATATTCAATCATAATTTTCATCGCTCAATTTCCATACAACAAAAATGTATTGCATTCAATAATACTATAATTTGACGCTAAAGCTGCAATAGGACTTCAATCTCTTAAGTGCCACCGGAGTATATAAACGTCTTGTTCTGCCAGAACATTAATTTTCTGGACGTATATATACGTCTTTTCGATGTACGATCTTTTCTCTGCACTCCTGTCCGTAAAATTATTCCGAAGGCTTTGCAATGCAATAAAAGTACCTTGATTGTGTTTGCGAAGGATTTCCTTATTTTAGAGGATCTGCTTTTATTTATTCCTTTTATCCCCCCCCCCCATACATCACATACGCTCATCTACGTGGAAAACGGTGGCACTTAGGAGTGATTTGTGCAACTTTTAATAGACAGTTAAAAAAGGGATAAATTATAAACCGTACAAATTATCAAGATAAGTGTTAATACAAATCCATAATTTCCCTGGTAATTATCACACTTGTCTTAACTTAGTATTGTTAAATTAATTATAAAATACCTTGTAATGACTTATACATTTATAATAGATTATATCAGTGTGTAAATGTGTATTTTATTTTTTTATTATGTCAGAATGTATTTTGTTCGCTACAGTTTTGTTCGTTTGCAGTTTTATTCGTTACTTACACTAAATTAATAATTTTTTAAATAATCTTTTGTTTTCAACTCTTCAATATGCTCGATACCCCCCTCGTAAAGTTATCACGCCCTTCTAGGGGGGCACGCCCCACAATTTGAGAAAGGCTGGTGTAGCATATTTTCAATTACGTGTGTTTTGGTCTCCATATTTTCCAAGTGTTTGCCCTACATATATTGTATTCTAAACGAAAAAAGTATGATATTGTAATATATAAACTTAAATAAAAAAATTTTTTGTAACAGTTGGTACTCGGAGGATCAAAAGTGAAATGATAAAAAAACTAAGCACGGGCGTTGGATAAATAAATAAAAAAAAGTTTAGCTCGAAATCTATTTCCATAATAAGTTTTACCAGAGTATTACTTTTTTTTCATTTTTATGAAATTGTAACCACATTTTTTTTAAAAAAAATAATTTACAATTTTATATGGTCTCAGTTTATTTTTATTAAACTGTAAAAATTCAATTTAAGTGCATGTACTAGAACACATATTAAAAAAAAATTTTCTTCTCAAAATATAATTATATATACAGGGTGTTTCTCATAAATGATGGGAGTAACTTTAAGGGGTGATAGTACACATCAAGACGAGTAATAGTAAATAGGAAACCAAGTGTCCCAAACGTCTTCCGAAGGAGAAAGACGCCATCAAAGTTTAGGGTCCTAAATTTCAAATGATGATAAAAAAAGGAAAAATGGATCGATTCATTTGCGGTTTTCACCTAAAATCATTCTTTAAATTAGTATTTTCTTTAAAAAAAATTTTTAAAGACAAAGTTTAAAAAATGCCGTTAGAGGGCGCTCTAGACTTTGGAGTACCGAACAACTACCTTTTACCAGTATTTTTTTTAATTTTGTTAAATGTTTACAAAAGCTTAGATTTTAACTTGAATTTTGAGCGCAAAATTGAAACCATCGGGAGCGGTTAAGTGGCGCAAATGTAACCGCGTTCGGGGGGGGGGAGGGGATTGAAATGCTCGTATGTAATGATCAAAATAAAAAACGATAAAGCAAACTTTAAGAGGCGATAGTACAACACCAAAACAAGCAACATTCATCAAAGAAATCATACTCGTAATTTTAACCCGAAAGTGATAGAGGGCGCTGAAACAGATTTCGTTTTAAGAGACAAAAAAGGAAACAAAGAACATTTACGTTATAAAAAAAGTTTAATTAGAAATGATTACAATAGTTGTTCGAAACACTGACCATTAGAGGCGATGCATGCGGTACAACGGTGAAGAAGGGATTCACGAACCCTCTGAAACACGCCAGGAGTATCGCGCACCTCTCCTGCAGCTGCTGAAAGTCTGGCGACGAGTTCTTCTGCAGATTCTATAGGAGTCTCATACATAAGACTCTTCAGGTGTCCCCACAAAAAGACATCCATGCATGGAAGATCGGGCGATCGCGCTGGCCAAGGGACAGGACCACCTCGCCCAATCCATTGATTTGGAAAGGTTGCGTTTAGATAATTTCGCACCTCTGGCGCAAAATGAGCTGGTGCTCCATCCTGCTGGAACCACATTACTCGCCGGATACGAGGGGGAACATCTGTCATCATTTCCGGCAGCACCTGTTGCAGAAAGGTAAGATATTTTTTTCCATTCAGGCGTTCTGGCAGAAGATAAGGTCCAAGTAAATGGTCACCAATTATTCCTGCCCAAACATTTATGGAAAATCGTCGCTGATATGCATGTGTAGAAGACGCATATGGATTTACATCTGCCCATTGGTGGGAATTGTGGGTGTTAAATGTACCGTCACGTGTAAATGTACATTCATCTGTAAAAAGCACAGTTGCACCAAAATCGGGATTTAGGGTGTTCTTCTGCAGATACCAGCGAGGAAAATCCCTTTGAGTCAGTTCCTGGACTCGTTGGACATGAAAAGGATGCATACATTCATCCTTTAGTACTCGCCATGTCGTGGAGGGTGATACTTCAATTTGACTAGCCACTGCTCGCTTGCTTGTATTTGGATGATCAGCCACCATATCAAGAATTTTTTCTTCCACAGCTACCGTTCTGTTAGGCTTCGCACGGCCTGCATTTGAACGTGCACCAAAAAAGGATCCTGTCTCACACAACTGTCTGTGTAAGCTCACAAATGTTTTATCATTGGGCAACCGCCTGTTGGGAAACTTTTTTCCGTACAATCGTCGCGCCTCTGCACTATTCCCATTTACAGTTCCGTAGATGAAGTGCATATCAGCCTTTACTTTATTAACGAAGGGCAACATCTTTCGTTACGTTTGTACCATGATTTACTCTTGCACACTCGGGTCAGTGGCTTTTATCTTAATAACAATTTGCATATGCGTTCTTCTTCTTCCCCATATCACAAAATTTCATGTTCTTCCAGAAACTTGCAGCTATAACGCTTGCATGGATAAAATTTGAAGATGCTCTAAAACGTTTGCGTTTGAATTCAAATCATGCATTTTCTAATCAAAGTTGATTGCTTTTATATTGTACTATCGCCTCTTAAAGTTTGCTTTATCTTTTTTTATTTTGATCATTACATACGAGCATTTCAATTCCCCCCCCCCCTGAACAGGGTTACATTTGCGCCACTTAACCGCTCCCGATGGTTTCAATTTTGCGCTCAAAATTCAAGTTAAAATCTAAGCTTTTGTAAACATTTAACAAAATAAAAAAAAATACTGGTAAAAGGTAGTTGTTCGGTACTCCAAAGTCTAGAGCGCCCTCTAAAGGCATTTTTTTAACTTTGTCTTTAAATTTTTTTTAAAGAAAATACTAATTTAAAGAATGATTTTAGTGAAAACCGCAAATGAATCGATCCATTTTTCCGTTTTTTATCATCATTTGAAATTTAGGACCCTAAACTTTGATGGCGCCTTTCTCCTTCGGAAGACGTTTGGGACACTTGGTTTCCTATTTACTATTACTCGTCTTGATGTGTACTGTAACCCCTTAAAGTTACTCCCATCATTTATGAAACACCCTATATATATATATATATATATATATATATATATTCACACAAATTACAAGGATTTAAATTATCGATTTATGCTAGTAATCTGAAGAAGTTTTGCTAAAAGGCAAGTTTTTTTGATAAAATTTGTTCGAAATTAATTAACTTCTCTGAATTACCGTGTTTTTGTACGAATATGTAAAAAAGAAATTTATTTCGTAATGCAGTAACGCTGTGTGATGTGTTATATATAGGTACATACATACCATATACTTTATTTATATACTCTTTATTTTATATGTATACACTCTCCTCTGTACATATATATATATTGTATATACAAATAAGATGGTAATCTATAGAAGATCAATTGATTGCTTATTAACGTCATACTTCGATGCAACCTGTGGAGTATTCATGATGCACCTCATAATATTGAACTGCAGTGAAAGACGTTGTACCACTGTTTTACTCTGTAAACCAGAGGTTCCCAAACTTTTTGTCTCATAGACCCCTTGCTATGTTTTTTCGGTTTCGGGTAGACCTCTGTTTAATTAATATTGAATTTTTGCAAATTTATCAACTTAAATGTCTTTTTGACAACTGGTACTGCTACTCCTACTTTAAAAGAATTAACTTTTTCTAACTGTAATGAGGTATATTGTTTAAAATTTAAAAAGAATATGTTAATTAATTAAATTAAAATTAAATAATAAATAAAAGTGTTAAATAAATTAACTAAACAACAAACAAATTATTTTAATGGGAGGGATAATCTCTAGCACTACAATATCAAATTTTCGACAGTTGGTATCAATCTTGTCTGGTTTAACCTTAAATCTCCTGTTAGTAGTGTCCAGTTTTTTTCTGTCTTTATTTTTTTCCCGAGATTGGCAACCACGCTGAAACTTTTTCACACTAGGAAAAACAATGAAAGAATACCTCACAATATTCCATAAGTCGGGATAAATAACAGGTTTGACTTTTTAAAGCCAAAATTACTGGCATCCATTAAGATCTTCGTTAGTGTTTATTATTTCGTATTGTAATGTGACATTTTTTTTCAATATGACCATATTAATTCATTGTCTACTGTGGTATTTCCATAGTCAAAGCATTCTCAAGCTTGGTTTCAAAATCTCAAAAAAAGGCATTTAAATGTTGAACGTAGGTTAAAACGTTCTGATAGATTGTATGTGACAAATTTAGAAAATTCAGGACCTCCAGAATTATACTTCTTTAGCTTAACTCTGGAAAGAAAAGTAAAAATGGTTCTTGTTTTAATAAAGTTTATGCTGTCACCTTGAAAATGCAAATTAATCTCATTAAATTTAGTAAATAAATCTGTTAAATAAGTAAAACTTGGTTTAAACTTGATTACAAGTTTTCTTTTCAAGTTAAATTTACGATCTAGTTTAATGAAAGCCAGTATCACATAGACCCCCAATTACACCTCATGGACCCCCAAATTAATTTTTGGCTGACGTAGACCTCTTGGAGGTCATCATAGGCCCCCGGGGGTCTATATGGACCACTTTGGAAATCACTGCTTTAAACTTCCAGACCACGCTTGCAAGAGGACTTTGAGCCTAGACATATTTAATGTACTTCAACCTCTGTCCATGGCGTATTTGATTGGCATTAGGACTAGAACCTATGACTAAATGGAAATAATGCCAGCCAGGAGTTTGCAACTGCGGCCCTCTATCGGCAATTCTTGAAACTGGAATGGAAATATCTAAATCATTTCTATTTCATTTATTTATGCAACAAAATACTACATAGAACATTATAAATTCAATTATTCTTCTATGATTAAAATAACTTTAAAGTTCATCCATTTCAAAAAAACATCTCATCTTTGTTATTGGTCAAAATAACATCATGTATTTGTATCCAGAGAATTATTTATACTTCAGACAAGATTCGAAAAAATAGTGATAGTTGTTTCAGTTTTTTCAATAAGTAGGCACAGTAAAATGCTTCTTTCATATGAGTTTCTAGTTTTATTTTTAAAATTACAGAAAGTTTTTGTTTTTCGGCTTTAAAAGAAATACATGCCTTTAAGTATACTTTGAACCATACATTTATTTCAAATGCCTATTCAATTGATAAACATGTTTGCCACAAATTATGCAAATAATTCAGCAAATAAATCTCAAAATTACGTATTGTAGCTTAAGTTAATTTCTCTTTGGAACGCTTCTCTCAATTGGTCTAAGTGGTGGAGATATGAACGGTTTCACAACCCAAAAGAACATGAATATCTCAAAGATAAAAAATAAATTATATTCCCTTGGTTCCGCAGTAAAAATAAAAATTGACGAATTTAATTTGTTACATAAAATAATAGTAAAATAAAAATAATAAATACTGAATTCAAAATTTATTATTAAAATCCTCAAATAAATTAATAAATACGTTAAAAATATTAATCCTAACTTTTATTTTGAGTGATTTGATAGTTTCTGAATTTTTCAGTGATTTCTTTACTGTATTTTAAACTTTTAAATGATTATTCGGCTTCGAAGCTTTGCTTTCCCTATATACGTGAGTTTAATATCATTGGTGTCGTCATTCTTCATTGCTTTCATCATAACTTGTTGAAATGACAGAAAGGTATTATCTAATATTTCGGAAGAAATATTATCATAGAGTATGAGTTCACTTCTTCTATCCATTTATCAACACTAGTAGGTGAGACTTGATGTTGTAGTGATTGCATTGAGTTACGTTGGGATCTTTGCTTGGTGAAAACTTTCCTTTTTTATCCTACTTTCACAATGAATTGGTATTCAATCGAAATAATAGAAATAATTTCGATGAGACAGTAGAATTAGAGAAATAGTTACTGATCGTATTAATTAGATTAACCTAAAAACGGGGGGGGGGAGTGTGGGAAAACAAATGACAGAGAGATGCCATGGGTATTATTTTTGATTGAAGATAATTTCCCTCTAAAACGTAACTTACAGTTGCATTTTCTAATAATTCCCGTATAAATATTAATTTGCTGCTCTTATTATGGGACAGATAGGGAACATTAACATCAGGAATAAAAAAATAAATTTTTTGTACACATGCTCTGTTAAATTAATGTAAATGTCTTAGGTCTGATTTAAAATACTTGTATATAAGCAAAACCAATAAATAACAGTTTAATGTGTTAGATTTGTAATTTTTATAAAATTAATTAACTTATTTATTTATGTTGTATCTTACAGAAAAATGAATGTTGAGTTTTTAAAATAAAACTTAGAAAACTCATGTTTTTTAAATAAAATAAATTTAATATAGTTTTAGGGCAATTTGCTACTCAGTCTCAAGTTCCACAAATATTTAGATTTCAAAGGATAATTCTTTTATTTAAAAAGAAATATAATTAAAATAGCCCCAATGCATCTTTAAAAATTTTTGGAAAGGATTATTTTAAAAATAAAATGGTTTTGCAAGAGAGTGAGAGCTTTATTAAAATCGAACTATAAAGCGATGTACCTCGGAAATCTGAACCATGTTCAAGTGATGTGGACGACACTCGAAGTGGCATCACTCTCTACTAATTACAACACCAGGACTCAAACCCGTGACAATCCGGCCATGAACTTCTGACTATAAACACTAGGCTACAACGGTAACACGATTTTCCTAGAGATTAAGAGACAATTTTTCGCCTAAGTTTGCTTTATTGCTTGCTGAGCTCACACACAATTAGCATGTAAAATTTCCTCTCTTCTCTTATGAAATTTGATGCACAAGATTCAGAATGCTAACCTTGAATGAGTTACCGAAGTACTGACGAATCTGATATCAGTACCTGATCAAACGATAGCTTTGCTCTTTACATCACAAAAGTTGCATTATATATATATATATATATATAAGCCATAAATTTTATTCCATTAATTACTTTGAATCACTGGAAACACAAACTAGATTTGCTGAGAACTCAAAATTAAAAGGAAATTCGTCATTTCTCTTAAAATTTGGAACACTCCTTCTTGCCTCATATGTTTGACTTAAAATGAGTGAGGGTTAAATAAACGCCGCATAATGATTACTACTGGACACGTGTCTCGTAATTTTGACCCGTGGTTAGGTGACACGGATGACATCTAAGATGGCACTACCTTCTCCTAACTAGCATACCACATCCATGGGTGTACATTGAGACTCAACAGATTTAACGCGCATCAGCCCCCCTACACGGCCGGTCCTCAGAACTCGAACCCACAACACACCGGCCACGAGTTTGGGACCATAACCCCTAAGATTACCAATGAGACTTAAAAAAGAGAGGGTTATTTCGAAAAAAATTTTGTTTGTGACGTATTACAAATTATCTCAGTACAATAAGGAAAATATTATGGTTAACTTTATTTATTTCAACATTAATTTAAAACTATTTTTCAAATCAGTACACCTTGATTTCATACATTATTTTGATATAAGTATCAGGAGTGTTAATTAAAATTTAAGCCTAATACAGATTATTATATCAAAAATGTAATTGATATGAAAAATTTTTACCTTCTTCCTCTCTGCAAAAAGTTTTTTTGGTGAATAAATAATATTTTGCATTTTTTTGTGTGTGTATGAAGGTTATGCATATACAGAAAACAGTGTTAAAAAACCCTAGATTTGAAACAGTTAAAACCTCTAAGTAAGATGAGTGTGAGAGAGAATACAGAAAGTGATTTAATATATCATTTAATATATTATCAGCTTCAGCATGATTGCTAAAATTACTACAAAGCTACAAATTACAGCAGTTATTTCTGTCATTGAAACATGTTGCTAGTTCAGTCTTAAAAGTGTGACGTTAAACTATAAATGTCCGTAACGATGTGTGAAATTTCTTCTAACCAAAGTCACTTTAGTACTGACTGAGCAATTGACAATAAAAGGGAAATTTTCTAATATGCTTTAAGTGATAAGATATTGATATTTGTTTACTTGTATAAGACTTGATATATTGATGTTTGTTATTTCTTTATTCTTATTTTCACATAAACCATATATCAACATTAAATCCAAACTCAAAATTAAATGTAAATTATATTAAGGGCAGTCAGTAGGGTAAGGTCTTCGGATTATCGATTTGGAGTTTTTGATATTTCTGAAATCTCCAGGACTAACCTTAATACTACGATCTCATACCGAATGAATGCTTACATAAATCGAACTTCGCAGCAATATGAGATCTATTAATGACAGACCTCATAATTTTGAGCCACGGCCAAGTGGCGAGGATGACACCTGAGATGTCACCTAACTCTCCAAACTTCCAAACCTTACAGGTGTGAAGATATTGGGCCCGAACAGATTGGGTCTTCAGTGCCACCAAGATTCTAACCCATGACTCGAGTGAAACAACACCAACCACTAATTCGTGACATGATTACTTTGTATAAGCCCTGCCTCTTTCGGTCTCAGTATGTAAATGATGTCAAGTATTAGATCATATTAATTATACACTGGTAATATCATAAATTAAGGAAAAATAACAAAAATAGAGATAACTCGCCCCAAAATAAGTCTATTTCAATGAAACGTGAATATGTTGGTAAGTAAAAGGAGCTAAGCATTATTACTTTGGAAATAGTGGAGATGCAGAAGGAATACGAGGACCATAAAAATAGATGCCTCAGAGCAAGGCGGCAATTGTCGCTGCATATCTGAGATTAAAAATCCGGTAGAGCGAAACTATTACATTGATGTCCAAGCATCACTTGACCGAAGAACTACGATGAAGAGCCATTGGGGAGACTAGAGGCAGGACAAAGTCAGATAAAACTGGCTAGATGGCCAAATGTGAGTTTTTCTGTGATTCATAGACTTTGGTGACAATTTTAATCATAGATTTGGAATCCTGGAGGTTCAGCCAAGCACGGCCACGTGTTTGGCATGACCGTGCCACGTCCTCCGGTCATGCGCGTAATGACAAATATGCCGATGACCGATATTTGTCGTTATGCGCAAGAAGGAATGTAGTACCGCAACTCCAGCTGAACTCAGACCCTCCCTCGCTGCAAGCTTCGGCTCGTTGGTATCAAGGAAAACCGTGTGTCGAAGCATTGACAGACGTGGTCTTTATGCGAGGAGACAGCCATTTGCGTCCCGCTCATGTCACGCCATAGGTGAGAACGCTTGCAGTGGGCAAGTCAACGTGTCCCCTTGACGCGTGATCAATGGTGGGCTGTTCTATTTATGGCTGAGTCCAGATTTAGCCTTGAAACGATAGTAGGGATTTTTCACCTTGAGGAACATGGAACACATTTCCATCCTTGAAACATCATTAAAAGATGTATACGGATAAGCCAGTGCCTGTGTTTGGGGTGGTATCTGTTTGAGTGGACTCACAGACCCCAATGTCTTTTCCCATGGAAATGTTAACGCTGACACCTTTAAAGATGACATCCTAGAGGCTTTTGTGCGCCTTTATGCCAAAGCAATAGGTAATGCTTTCGTGCTACAGGAAAAAGAACACACAGGGCTTCTATCGTGGATACTTATGAGGAAACATTTCAGCGCATTCAGTGGCCAGTTTGATCACCGGACTTCAACCCTGTACAGTATATTTAGGACGCTGTAGGACGACGTGTAGCTGCTCTCAATTCCTCTCCTAGGACCCCAGCCACACTATCAACTGCCTTGGAATAGCAATGGCTTGCACTTCCCACAGAATTAATAGACCGCATATAGCTGAGCGCATCACACCTAGCTGTATGTGTTGTATTGTTTCTCGGGAGAATCATATCCCATATAAATGATATTTATCTTGTACTAAATCGGCGCATCCGATTTGCTCATTGTATTGTACATAGTATGGTATCATTGTACACCATAAATGTCTAGTGATTTCCTTTTATGTTATTTTATACCTTCCTATGTGTTGTATAATGTGTATAAGTTTCATTAAATATTCTAAGTTTAACTTATTGAGTTGTCGCCATTTTTGTGATTTTTCCTTAATTTACTATAATCCGTTAAAAATACATTAGCTTTAAAAATAAATAAAATTACAATAAAAAAATTCTCTTAACACTTTCCCATCAGTAAATCAAACTTAATTTCAAACTTTAGAAAGAATATTTAATATTTTTTTACCTTATAATCACAGCTTTTCCATCGAATAATGTTATAGTTTTTAATACTATTCTAGAGATATTAATCTGCTTATCCACTATGATTTACAGCCCAGTAGTCATGGACACGAACGATTAACGGTTTCGTTACTCTCTTTCTCTCTCTCTCTTTCGAGGCATAGATGCATGTTCAGAAGTCTTTAAAGACTGTAGAAAAAAAGATGCATGTTAAATTTTTGTCAATACTCAAATCCTTCACATTGGTGTGGTGGAAAGTTTGGAGAGTGGAGTACAAACTCAGGGGTCATCGTCTCTAGGCCGAAATTAAAAATTACGAGGTTCGTCACCTATTTGTCATACTGCATCAAAACTGTGTCGTTAAAAAAATAAATTAAGTCAACTTTGGGTCTTAAAATAAAAATCACAAACTTATAAATGATAAACTTAAATCATTAGACGTTCCCTTTAAATTAAATACCAACATCTAATACATTGTAGCAACATCCTTAATATTTAGTTTTACAATGTTATAGCATTTAAAGTCATTTGTGAAGAATGATTAGTTTTGTGCCATTAAAATTTTCAAATAATAGAGAGAGAGAAAAACACTAGTTCAAAATTACATTTTTAATTTTTTTCAAAAAATATTGTTTGTAACAACATGGCTACACTTTTATTTACTTTTATTGAATTTCTAATTAACTTGATATTGTTTAAGAATTTTGAGGATATCCACACACGTTGGCGTTAACATCCTGGGATAAATTGGAAAATTATTACATGTCTGTCTTTAAGGGCTTGTACGAAGACTGCAACAGCTGTTGTCACACTGAGAGCATGTATTGCTCTTAAAATCATTAAATAAGACTTTTCATGCTCGTCTTATTCCTATTAACACATTCCAAAAATAAAAAAGGAAGCATTTTGAGACGAAATGAACTAAATTTAACAAGTTCTTGTGCTTAAAATTGATTTGAGAATTATTTTCACTTTTTATGTTAGCACAAGGAAAATTCACTTAATTTTCTTTCACAAAATTGAAAAAAAAATCTGCTAACACGAACAATATCCCTCTATTAAATTTCGAATTACCATTTATGATTGTTTATAAACCAGGAATATAACAAGAGAGGGATTTTTTTGTTTATTTTAATTTTCAAAGTTAAGGCAATTTTATTACAAGAAAATTTGACAATAAAAATTATTATTTTAAACCAAATTTCTAATAAAAGGACTCCTACGTTAAACATCCTACAAAATTTTAAAATGTATAATATTGTGTGTAAGACTACAAATATAAAAAAATGTGTGCTTATGACCACACGATAGAAGGGAAAACTTCAAATTTTGCTGTGTTATTTCACAGGCATTAGTTCGATGAATAAAAAACAAGGGGATATTAGTATTGTCATATAAAATTATTTTTTCATATATCTGTACTCATAAAATATTTTTTTTGCAAAATATGCAATCATATTTGTAAGTTAATTGTATTCCAAGAAGGAAATAATAGGTTTAGGGTAGATGGAATAGTAAATATTTTATAAATTCTAAACTAATTAAATATCTAGAAAAACACTCCGTCAAGTGTTGTTTCATACTTAGTCGTGCATTCACTTAGATCATTTGACATAATTAAATTGAATTTTGATTTTAAAAAAATAAACTATTGTTTTTGATTTGTCTTTCTTGAAAAAAATTTACATTAAAATCCCCACTTAGAATCATATGTAATTTGTTAGGAAGAGCCGATCCGGCTTCAGTGTACGCAACTAAACTTTTGTGAGTGAATTCGATAATTTTCTCTACACTTTGATTTAGTGAAATATAAATAGCAACCAATAGAATTATTTTTCCATATTCTGCTATACATTTCGCTGCATAAATTTCTCTGATACATGACTGATTAAACCCAAATGATTCTGTAGTATTTGATGTAACATCCATTCTCTATATAGTATAATAAAATGAATTATAGGGAAGTACATGCACATTGAAAAAATACGAATCGATAATGAAATATTTAAATAAATAAAACAGGGAAATATAAAAAGAAAACATTAATTTAATTAGCCTTAAATTTCTTCATTTTTCGATTATCCTTCACCGTTAAAATTTCTTCACTGTGCTATTTTGATTAATTATTTAAGTATATATTCCCGAATGTAAGGAATATTTTTAAAGATATGAAAATGCAGGTGTGTTATAGCTTACAGAAGATGAATGAAACGAATGCAAGACATTCCACAATTCATGTAATTCCAGATATGCTTCTGTTAGGCTTGTAAAGCAAGATAATTTGAAATCAATTTTAAGATATTTTGACTCGAATCTTTTCTATATTAGCAAATTAAAAATAAAATGTTGCGTTGAAATGATTTTCATAATATCTGTGGGCATTCTTAAACCTCCTCTATCCAGAAGACTCAAATATTTTGTCCCTTCAACATTTTCTGAATTGAAATTAATTTTTTTTATCTACAAAAAATATATATTTGTAATCGGATCATTCGAATTTTATATAATGCACCCAATTAACCCGTTATGTAGAATAAAACTTGATATTCTTTTACATAAACATCATCTGATTTATTTTTAAATTCTCTAGGAACTGTCTTTTTCGAAGTTTGTATCAACTGTTCATCTTTTGAGAAACAAAATCTAAATAAAAAAGCACACAAGAGGGAATACTGAGTATTACTCAATACCCGGGGAAAACACCCCACCTTTGATTACTTTTTAGGGGTGTTCATGTCGCGGACCATTGAATCTTGACCGACGCTGTTCAAATGCGATTTCCGACGAAAGACGAAAAAAACCGAATGAGCGTTACATTACCAAACGTGCGCGTCATTCAAGCTCACTTTTCAGAAAAACGCACCTAAAGAAGTTATCACTTCAAAAAAAATTAAATTTATGCTTATGTGAACGTATAAACAAGGAAATTCCTACTTACTAAGAAATGTATTTACGATTGAATGTTATTTTATTATTTGTGTTAGAATAAAATAAAACAATATTAGTTTTGTATTCTTTTACAAAGATTGTTGTTGAAAGTTTTGCTGTTAAGACCACTTTTTCGATCCAAGTTTTATTTTTAAAATGGGTATACTAATTTTCAGCTATTTTTATTGTTAATACTGCCTGGTTGATATGGAAAAATTTGGCAACCGAAGTTGTTTGTTATTAAGTATAGATTAGCTAATTCTCTTTAAATCTGTCAAAACTCGAAGCGTTAACGTTGGAGTGGAGTGCAAGTTTGGAGATTGGGATAGACCAGCGTAATGTCGTCCTTGACACTTGACCGTGGGTCATAATTAAGACATTAGTCAAAAATAGCCATTGTGTTGCTACCAAGTGTGACGTTAATAAACAATCAATTTTCAATATTGCTAACAGATGGACAACGTATATAAGAAACACACATTAAAAACACAAACATTTGTTCCCATTAAAAAATTCAATGATACTTAAAAATATTTATACGATGTGAAAATATAGAAATGGTTAAATCTATTTTAATTTATTTATGTAGTTTTAGCTAACATTTATATCATCTATATTACCACTTATAAGAATAATTATAAATGCCAATTTAGATACTTTTTGTGGCATTAATCCAAATGAAACTAAATTGTTCCACATCTATTCTTCTCCCAAAATTGCTGCTGCTTTTGGAAGAAATTCAGGTAGCATACAAAAGTGCTAACGCTTTAGACCAGTGCTTCACAAACTTTCAATATTTCTGATCCAATTTTCAATCATAATTTTCATCGCTCCCTCTTCAAACAAAACCTATGCATTGAATGCAATACTATTGCACTTTGACGCCAAAGCTACAATGCAGCTTTAATTATAAACTGCACAAATCATTAAGATAAGAACATTTTGTACATAATTTTGTATATGGCAGTTCCATGGAAGTCACTAGTAGTTACTAAACAAGTTTTTAATTTATTATTGATAAATTAATTATCAAATACTTTTTGCCGTACTGATACATTTAAAAGTATCCTATATCAATATGTATATCATTTTTTATTACTTCAGAATATATTTTATTTTGCTTCCTTTTAGTAAATTGATATTTATTTTAAATCTTTTATTTCCGTCTTTTCCATATGTTCGTGCACCCCCCTCCCCACGTAGTGTTACCACGTCACCCTAGGGGGCGCTTCCCACAGTTTGAGAAACACTGCTTTAGAAGCAGTGTCATCTCTTAATTCATTTTTATCCAGAATAATACAGAGTGATTAGTTTGAAAAGGGTTGCAAAAATGATCCTCAACTTTAATTTGAAAAGGATGGACCCTCGTCTCTTAAATGCATACAATTAGCAACAATTGCTTGATGCTTTATTGGTGTTGCACTACAAAGCAACACAAGGGCTATTGATGGCGGACTACGTACTTTTGATGAAGAGGGCACACCTGAGTTATCTCTCTCCTCTTCAGAATTCCACTTCACGTCAAAGTAAGTATTTTAAACCTGGATAATTTTAACGCATGTCTTCTCTATGCTGCGTGTCTTTAGAGGCAACAGGAATAGAGTCCACAACATCATCCTCGAATTCCTGATCATACTCGCCGACCCCAGCTACTGTACAATTTAGAAAGATTGACTAAAAATCTAAATTACATTATTAAATTTAAACTATAAAACTTACCTAGGTTATTTTTCTACATTTTATGTGACATTGATTTTTAATACGCTTCCATTCTGATGAATTTGGAATAAATTTTGGATAGTTCGGAAATTTTCAAGCGGATTGAATGCTCCTATAGCTGTAGTTTACTGATTTAGACAGAAAAAGAAACTTTTCAGATTTGTATCTATTCAGGAACCAATTTTTCAAATTTCATACCAATGCAAAATACGTTATCTAATCGTTAATAAAAATGTAATTTTTTTAGGTTGGTGTTATAAAAAAATATTTATGAATTGTCAGAACCAAAATCATCCAAATAAATTTAAATCTTTAGATAGCAATGCAATGAAGGAAAACCATAAGACAATGGACTCTTAACAATTTTCTAATGCTATAAACAAATACTACATATTTAAAACATGAGAAGTATCTGATTAATACATTTGTTTTATTAATTTACATATTTTCTGCATATAAAATAAATCCTTTACGTGTGATATTTATACATCTGCTTTCGATACCCTTGAATACTGATTTGAGGTTTTTAACTCTAACGCGTGATACCCTTTAAGCCTACCGAGAGAATCACAGTCTTAGATGACCAGTGGGTTGGTTGGCTATCTTTTGTCCACAACCAGTGATTTGTCATCTTACGTAGCTTCACATCGTCATCATCGATCAAAATGGCAGCTCTTTCGTCAAGATATGATGTCATGTCCTTAGGGGTTACAATATTTGATTTGGGAAAATAATACATTTCCCTCTCCTTAGAAGAATATCCTCCATTTATTATTGTTTTACTCCGAGTCAGTCAAAATAACAGATAGGAGATGCAAAGTTTTTACTTTGCCACATGAATTTAAATTAAAATCGTGTTTAGATCTGTTTATTTCTTAATTATCTAGTAAATATGTTTACTTCGTTTAAAATGGGTTTAACGGTACGAATAATATAAATTTATGCTTCGTTCTTAAAAACATTATAGATTTAAATTTGTAATCTTTTGAATACTCTTATTTTCCTCATATACTCCATCGCAATATTTAAAATGCTTTGCAAATGGGAAAATATGATTAGTTGTTCGCTAAATATTGTCACATTTCTATCTCTCGTCTATCACAGTACTACTAAACCTTTCTATCACCATGTTCCTGTTAATATTTGATAATTATACTGCAGGACACAGATGGAAGGACGTTATGTTGTTTATTTTTTAGATTGGTTTAGTTTAATAATTTAAATCTTATTTTATCTAAGCATTCCTTCAGAGTAAAATGCACCAAAAAATGAATATAAAGTTATTTCCATGGAAAGTCGCATAAACCAGAGAAAAATGTACCATGGTAAATAAAATAGAAATAATTTAATGTTCCTTGAGTGGCTAGGTGATATTTGATCGACGGACCGGTATCGGTCCACTGCCCGGTGGTAGGGGACCACTGATTTATAGCATATCGTTTAAAATAAAATAGTTTCAAATTTTCATTCTTTTTAATGTATAATTTTTAATATTAATCTATACTTTTGCACTCTTCTATACATCTATTCTGTGCAATTTTATTCTGTAATTTATTTTAAGTTTTGATTTTCATTTATTTGAATTTTTACTAATTCAAAGACTACCTAAATTATATCTCGAAAATTTATGTCACGTCAAACATGAAATTTCTGTAAACATATTCAAAGTAGAAATTACGATATTATTTCAAAAAATAATTCAAAATATTAAATGCATGCGTAAACACCCTTGTGATAATAACTGCAACTGAGTGTCTGATACAGCAGAAGCACCCTCTAGCAACAAGTAAACTTCAGTACCAACCAAATGAGGAAATAATGAGATATACCTAAGTGAGGACCCTAAGAGAAACCACGCATGTTCTTCAAGCTTAATATTGTTAGTGATATTTGTGTAAGCGAACTTAAATTAATAAATGATTAATATACTAAAAAAAAGACAATTGAATCTAACCCGGAATTTAATATTTTTAGTTTAATCTTGAATGTCCAAGGCTCTAAACATGTTAATATATTTTATATCGCATGTATAACTCTGAGGATAGTAGAACTCTTTATGAACATTGCTTTTGAATTCGAATGTGTCAAAATATTTAAAATAGGAAATTGACCTTCATCAAAGAGTATGAATCGAAATGTGATGGTTTGAATGACATTTTTCTTCACCATCAGTTGTGGACATTTTGAAATGAAGTACAGGTATTTTACTATATACCTAAATCCTGGTTACCACAATTCTGCTTGAGAAGATTCAGTGGTTCTTCGATGTGCATTCTGCTCTTTCTTGATATAGAATTTGTTAGTGGCGCTCTTAACGCCAAAGATGAGCGTCTGTGCTAAAATGTGCATTATCGTATCTCACTGCGATAATGGCATGCCTAAAATTTCACGTGGTTTGGATGCTTCCTTTAAGGTGTTGCATTTTGGTTGTCCAGCACAGTTTATTAAGAATCATCATTAATTGTGTTTAACATTCCAGGATTTTTCTTGATAATAAATATAAAATATGTATATATATGCAAATAGTTATAAACCTAAGTATAGCCAGTAAAGATAGTAAGAAATATTAGCCATAGTAGTACTATAGGTAACTCTTGGCATTGGGAACCAAGATTACAGGCTTAAACAATGTTTCACCTGTAATTTGGCTATACACTGGGCCATAGGGATGATATGTAATTACATATATAGGAGAGATATATGTAATTATTACCAAATAATATACACATTACTTTTAATATATAAAATAAAATTTAATAACTACACACACACATTATATATATACATATATATGTATATATATATATATATATGCCGAAATATATAAATATCCTAACAAACTCGCGATTAAAGAAATTCATACATAAATAGGCGCAAAGCAGCCACATAAATGCATGAAGTATGTATGGAAGAAATTTATATAAAATATAGAACATAACAGGAAATATATATTAAAAAAACATTTAAGATCAAATCTAATGAAATACAAATAAGAACCTAGCGAGTCAAAATGCAATTTCGGACTTAGGACCGAATAAGTGGGGTTAAACTAGTTTGAAGGCGCCAACCTTCCCCCTTTGCAACTCGGTAGGAAAGACCAAAATAAAATAAATGGAAATTTAAAGTATAAAAATTCTAAGTATAAAAAATTCAAAGTATAAAAAATCCAAAGTATAAAAAATCTCATAGAAATATGAAAGAACAACCGACTACTATTAAGCAAAAAATTCTCCCAAAATGTTTAAGCAGAAAAATATCAAAAGAATTACCCAGTAAAAGGATTCTTCCAAAAAGATTTTAAAACTTCTGCTCACAGAGCTTATTCCAGGAGATCCAACACTCTTGAAACCGATGGAAAGCTTTTATATGTTGTGATAAAAATCTAAATTGCACTTAAACGCATCCTTTATATATATATATATATATATATATACTAGTACAGAGTTAAACTTCATTTAATAAAAACTAGAAGATAAAACTTACCTTGAACACAACTTCAGGTTAATGTTTCCCGCCAAAACAAAGACAGTATTATCAGTACCGCATAAAAGTAAAATTAGTAAATTAAGATAAAAGTAAAACTATATACATATACAATTTAAAAACCTTAATTATTCATACAAAATTTATTGAATTTAAAAGACCTTTGTAACTTACACAATGATACTATAATATATATATATATAATATGTGTGTGTGTGTGAGGCTGGGGTTCCACTCCTGGTGTGATTGAAGGCAAGCCTCCTAGGTCGCGGATGTACGTTGAGTCTATAGGGGATCAAAATCCTCAATTTGGCGGGGTGTGGAAGTAAGGAGAGAGAGGTGCCAGCTTAGGTATAGTCCCGGTTATTTGACCGAGGTTCAGAATTAAGAGGCTCGTCGCCAATAATCCTAATGTTGCTTGAGAGAGTGTGCCATTATATATAATAAAAATTTTCTAATGTTTGTGCATATATAAAAACACACATCTGTTTTAATCTATTCTTAAATTTTGCAAGGAATTTCTAATTAGCAATTTTTGTTCAAAACATCTTACATTTTTACATTGCCACATAGTCGTAGACACAGCTGGAACTCAAAGCTAACGCAGTATACTTCGAGTGGGGGGGGAAATCGAGTATAAATTAGAACTACAGTAGAAAAATGCTCAAAAAAGATATGCTATAATTAAGTGCAGACCTTAAAAAACATTCATTTCACTTGTAATTTGTTTAATTAACTTTCTAACTCTCAAATGTGAATGATGCAAAGAAAAAAAAGGCGGAGAACAGAGATCGAGGGGGAAAAAAGGAAAAAGAAAAGTATGACAAAAATTACAAAGCCAATACTGCTTTAGCTCAACATCTCTGACAACACAACTCGTTTACTTCCGTTCTGTTTTCCGGTGTCTACTGACTTCCGGCTCTCTTTACGATACACATGTAGTGACAATGGAAAACACAGAGTTATATTGCCCCGGGATACTTAATATATTTTTGTCGAACTTTCTACGAATGTACTTAACGTTAACTCAGGATGCGACTCTGTTTGCTGCGCAAAAAATAACGTTTTCTGCATAAAAAAAATTATGAGAAATGGATCCTCGTAATGCCTAATGCGAGAATTGAAAAACTGGTTTAAAAAATAGTGTCTTAGAACAACAGGAAATTGGAAAGGCGTTGAAAAAAATTCGCTGCTAGCAATTGCGAACTAAACGAAAAATGTCACGGATTGAAAAGGGGGGAAGATCTTAAATCTGGAACGTTTGTATTAAGAAATCATCAGTCTAAAATCACAGAATTCTTTTTTTTTCTTACAATTTTTTTAATGTTTAGTTTCATTTTAAATGAATCGGGAATCTATCTCCGGATTTAGAAAAAGAGGAAAAAGGGATAAAAACAAAAACAAAAAGAAAATGTTTGGAATGAAATCTGATTTCTCTGCTGCATATTTCGTTTCGGCAATGCATATAACACATTTTATTTTTTTTTACAGTAAGTTACAAATTTACTTGCTGCTAGATTAAAGAAAGCGCTTGCTGTAATATAATTTTTTATTTAATTTTATCCGATTCACATTTCTAAAGAAAATATAGTTAGAATGATTTGAAATATGAATTTTCAAAATGCTTTAATATCTCAATGTAGATAAAACATTTCTTTTTTCAGGATTAGAATCAAATACATCTGAAAGCGCATTTAGGCCTAATAGTTTCTTAAAAAGTTTTATTAGTACATCCTTGAACTCACTGTTCTTGTGTATACTATTTTTTTTTCTTTTACAAAAACTTATTAATGTAAAATTTTTTAAAAATAAAGTTTTTTCTTAAGGCTTACAAATTTTAACAAAGGATTTTTAAAACTAGCAAGGAGGCAGGTATTCGTTAATGTACTTTATATTTTCTCAAATTTCTAAAATTATTTACACACGAGAATACAATGAATTTTGGTTTATTATGTCTTTCTCTAAATATTCTCTAAATTCTAAGTTTAGCTTAATAAAAACTATTTTAATTACTCAGACAAGGGACTCATAATTTTACATTAAAAAAACTTTTGTTATGTAAAGCTCTAAAAACGAATTATAAACAATTAGATAAATATCTGATTTGATAAAATACATAGCAATATAATCGAAAAATAAATACGAAGTTACGCATTTTAAATTTAAATATTTTACACACAGTTTAACTTTAAAATAAAGATTATTGATGTCAAAATATGAGCTTCTTTTAATTTAGAGTTATTTGATAAAAAAAAAACATAGATAGTTTGTATAATTATAATGTAATAAATGCACAGTGAGTGTTATAAATAAAAACTATTAACTCATTTTAAATTTAATAAAATTTAAGAAGTACGACTTACTTAAAAACTCAATTGCTTTTCTCGAGACTTTGAATAAAATAAATAAGGAAAAATATAAGAGCATAAATCAACACAGATCTAAAAACAGTTTCAATAGACGTCCATGAACAAAATTGATGAAATTTAATATATTCTGTAACTATCATATACTTTCGAATTATTCAGCCGAAGAAATCCGGCAATTTTAAATAAACAAATCTTTAAAACGTCCAGCTTCTATCCCTTTTATTTAATTTTTTGATTCACGTCGCACTTCGAAGCTACGCATTGACTGCAATTTGTGACGGATCTTGTAATTCCGAACCATGGTCAAATGACGGAAATACAACAAGCACCCAACTTTCTAAACTCTCATATAATATCAAAATAGTTTTTGAACCTGTGTTGAACCCCTTAGTGTGCCTCATTCTCGTTAAACAAAACGTTTTAAGTGGCAAAAAGGCTCGAATTCACTACTCAACAAAGCAGGCCAGGAGCTTACATCACTGACCACTGGGGTACCGTGGCCGCCACTTTAATTTTCCCCTTCAAATCTGAAAAAATTAAATTTATGTAACCTTTATCAATATTATATTTCATTTAAGCATTTCTCTGTTTATGTACATTCATTAATGAAAATCATGATTCTGAACAAATAAAAATATTTCTCAGTCTTCATTGTGGTAAATTTTTAAATAATCGAAAATACATATTATACCATAGAACATGCATTACCATAGAACATGTGTCTGAAACGACCTCCTTGCTCATATCTCTTGAATACATGAAGAAAGAATAACTTTTCGAAAATAAATCATCATACATTGCGTTGGGTTATAGATACATTATTTAAAATGTTTCAAAAAAATTATAACAGCAAAATTAAATGTTTTTTGTTCTATTTATGATTGTGATTTCGCATCCATGTGATCAGACACGGATTGTGATTATATCGAATCCTGATGTCATTCTTGAAGTAGAAAGAACGTTCGTTGAATCTGTTGGAGTACACAGTCTTGAATAAAATAAATTGATTTGGCAGGGCTTAAAAATTTTGAGAATGAGATGCTAGCTCAGGTGTCGTCCTCGTCACTATAGTGTTCAGAATTAAGAGACCCATGACCACAATAACCTTAGTATTTCTTCAGAGAGTGATGTTAGTAAACAATAAATTGACTACAAATTGGCTTTTAAGACTTTAAATTCGAAACAAAGTCTTAAACCTATCAGATAAAGGACGATCTCTGGGAATAAAAAAATTATATATATATATATATATATATAATATAATATAAATCGTGTAATACAATTATTTGAGAAGAATCTATAACACAGAAAGTGGACTTAAGTAACTAATTGCATTTATAATAATATAATTATTTAAGAGTCCTTATACTTACTAAATTTACAAATATTTTCTGAAACTTGAGTTCATATAAATACCATTTACTATTTCAGGAGTTTCTGATCAACAACTTTAGAGTGCGTCGTTATCAAAAACACTAAATTAATAAAACCTTATCAATGAAATCTGTTCCTGGAATGCTAATATATCCGCTTGAAGTTTTGGATGAACGATTCCAATGCGAATATAATATTGAAAATAACTTGATTGCAATTGGTTGGTATCATATAGGCGCGAAGTCTAAAATGAATTCTTGAAACTAGGAAGAAACTCAGAAAAAAATCTCAGAAACGAATGTTAAGAATTCGCACTTCCTTTGAAGCTTTTTCGCAAAGAGGAATGAAAGAACAAAACCTAATACC
The DNA here is from genome assembly GCA_019973975.1 of Trichonephila clavata. NCBI lineage: Eukaryota > Metazoa > Arthropoda > Arachnida > Araneae > Nephilidae > Trichonephila > Trichonephila clavata. The sequence goes on along the minus strand of BMAO01019804.1, from coordinate 7,564 downwards.
GCTATTACTTTTTGTATCAGTCTAGCTTTTGACATATCGGCTTCATATGCATAAGATAGTGCCCAAGGAAGAGGAGAAAATGCGAGAAAAAAAGATTCTCAGGAATTTCGTAAGAATATTTTTGGTAGAAACGGGTATTATAAGATACAAAGTTTTTTCCTAACATTCTGAATTGAAAATTTTTACTCGAGTAGAAATGTTCATTCTTCACTGAGTTTAAATGAATTTTTACTAAGTTCAATTTAAGAAGCGATAAAAATGGTGGGAGATGTGTAACTGTTGTAACTTCTTGCATGAGCATATCATTACTATGCCACAATTACCCACACTTATGTATTCCGCTTCTGTCAAATATATAAAACGTATCACAGATTTAGTATAAAAGGAAAGAGTTTCATATATATTTAAAGCTTCTCTCTTTCTCTATATGTATTCTTGAGAAAGAGAAAGCATAAAAGAGTTGTACCTGGCTACGTGTTCTTGCTCCTCAATTTCACGAAAAGTTTCGTTCAGGTAACATGCACTTCATTAAGACTCTTAAAAGGTTAGTTTAAAAATATTTTCTTAGAAATTGGCTATCACCTCGCAATTCTCACACTCTCTATACATTATATGCATATGTATATACAGGGTGTCCAGCCGTAATGTGACCCAATAGCTAATTCCCGAACCGTTCGGTTTAGATATGCACTTCCAATTTGAAAAATGTTTTAAAAAAAGGTAAAGAATGTTTTTACGTGCTTTTCAAACCAAAAAAACCCATTTACAAAAAAATTACAAAAATTAAATTTTTATACGGCCCCCAAGTCCTATCACTTGTATTTAGGAAAAGATGCAGTACACAAAAACAAAGTAAACACAAACAGTTTCATTTTATTACGATAAAAACTGACCGAGTTATATGCCTACATAAATTTGAAGCATCTGAGTTGCTCAGAAAAGGGGTTGTATATAAATTGAGTTTAGAGAACAGTAATTCACTATCTACAGAAAAAGCAAAAGAAAAACATCTTAGTAATATTTTAACATCGTAGTAAACATCATAGATTGACAATTGTATTCCTGCATAGCAAACATTAAAAATTAAATTAAAGAAATACAACTTGTACAGAAAAGATTAAAACAACTTGTTTTAAGAAAAAGCAGCAAAATAGTACAGGATTTGCCGTTTAAATTATAGCATAATGTGGAAAGATGTGTCAATCATGAATTAGGGGCTTTACTATATCAGAATGACCAAATTAACTTATATATAAATAATGGTGAAGGCACTAGACAGGGAATACGTCTATTGCAACTCCCAGTTACAAAAGCGGTGAACAGCACGGCAATTGTACAATAAGATGGATGTCTTCGAGTGGGAAATTTAATATCATAAAATGTTGCCGCCTCTCTCTTATTTCGATTACATTGCACATGAAACAGTGCCATTTCGCAGTATTCTTCATTTGTATACATCTCGTTCTCCCGTACTAGAATTCGTAATATTAGAATACGACTGTATGCAAGCGACTACACAACAGATTTTCAACGTTCGTCATGATCAGCAAAAACGCCGTAAATCAGACTGAAGCTGCAGCATATAAGTCTAATTTTTTAACTGCTTTTGAAATGTTTTCTTCGTCCAAAATATTTTATTTTTTCTATGTTTTACACGTACACAGAATAAATTTTATTTCTTAAGTACTCAATTATTGCATTATTTACGTGTGATTTTAAATTTAAAAATGATTTACATAAAATTGACGCGCAAGAGCGAAAGTTTCCTGGCAGAGCCCCAACTAATTTCATTTTGGAGACAGCCCCTTACTAGCTTCTTGGAAAATAGCCGAGAAAATGGATAACATGTATGATTTTCAAAGTTCCATAACTCGGCCAGTTTTTATCGTAATAAAATGAAACTTTTCGTGTTTACTTTGTTTTTGTGTACTGCATCTTTTCCTAAATATAAGTGATAAGACCTGGGGACAATATAATTTTTTTAAAATTTTTCTCTAAATGGGTTTTTTGGTTCGAAAAGTACTTTAAAACATTCTTACCTGTTTTAAAACATTTTTCAAATTGGAAGTGCATATCTAAGCAGAACGGTTCGGGAATTCGCTATTGGATCACATTAAGGCTGGACACCCTATATATAGATACATGTCAAAGTTTCTGTTGTACGGGAAATGTGGATCCATCAAGTAGTGCTTAATCCTAAATTCGCTGGCCTAATTCATTAACAGCTTTAGAAATCATAATAGGTCTCCATTTTAGTCCAAAGACTCTTTTAGTATCTTCTATTTTAATAGCTCTACACCTCTGTTCCACATGTTTTGTCCGTTTTTGTCCAATTTTAATATTATATTCTTTTTGCACCATTTATTTTCTTGATATGTTTCTTAAAATTCAAGTTCTTTCTTTTTTTACCCTTGTAGGAAGTACAATTTTGTGAGTAGCATTAATTTAATGAGTAGCATTTGATTTTCTACTCTGACATCACTACAAATTCTGAACAAAACGGATGTTACTGGTTGTCTCTGAACTGTGCAAATATTTGTTCAAATGGAACCATTACCAATAAAAAAAAGGACTCTGCAAAATTCCTCTACAATGAAGCCCGTTCGCAGAAAATATTGATCATTGGAAATAAAAGTGGATACACTAAATATTTAATAAAAGAAAGTTCTACTTGAATAACCATGGTATCGGTTTACTGTTTTCATGATCTTCAGATGCAATAAATAGTCGTTTCAAAGTAGTAACATGAAGATGAAAGTTCTATAATGTGGGCATGCATTGGTACCGTGGTGACAGTCAATTAAATTTTATCTGCGAAAAAATGAATATAAGTTTCACTACATACAACATTAGTTATACATTGCAAGAATATTTTAAAAGATGGGCCACTAATAGCAAAGCAGTATATTATATATCCCAACAAGATCATGGTACCGTCAATTCAGTCAAAGACATGAAAACTTGGTTTTCAACAAATAATATAAACTTACTCAATTGGCCATAGCTCCAGCCATGAATATTATTGAAATCTTTGTCGTAAGCTAGCAAAGCAGTTTATGAGCATGGACAACAATATCCAAATGCAAACGAACTTAAAAGTGTCACCATCCATTGTTAGGAAAACATATCTAAAAGGGGGTTATTGCATTCGAGGCAGCCATCCAGAAAAGTAGTTGCACAGATATGAAGGATCTCATTTGTGAAGGCAGAGCACAACTCTTCGAAGATATGAATCACTGAAGTCTGGACCGAAGAGATCCTTCGTGATCATGTACAAGACCTACGCCAGGTTATTTAAAATCCAGACTTCCGTCAGAACGACTTAACCAAAGAAATGCTCTACTTCTCTCGTTTACTACCAAGATTGATTTTAATCTTCCTTGTGTGAGTTGCGCGTTATGATTTGATATTTGTTGTAAATACAGTTATAATAAATGTTGTGTTAACTAAAGTTTCTGTCTTTCTAGGAAGCGATACTAATCTGCATATCAAGTACTAGTTTTATTTTAAACCATGAAACTAAATATTATCATGAATTGCTTCTGTAAGTTATTCACATTGATATGCATCTATCAATTTTTTGTTCTTAATTTTTTTTAATATTTCCTTGAATTTTATGTTTTTGAGTGGATTTTTTTTCTAAAAAAATTGATTACTTTTTAATATTTTATTCATGTTCATAATAATATATTTTTTCAATAAGCAGTACATTGAGGTGAGTCTTATAGCTGTAGCGGCTTCTGAACACATGATTCAAACCAACCACCCTAGAGGAAATTTATTCCATGCGTTGTTTGATTTGAGAGCGATGGCTTGTGAATGAACCATGGTAGTTATAGATTACCTTTCATATTTAAAGTGTTTTGAAGTGAGATCGGCGAGGATGCTGTGGTTGTAATTATGAATGGTAGGTATTCAGTGACACTAGACTCGCACCCGAGACTCAACAACGCAGGCTGATTGGAAATGAGAAGGTGAGGATTGTAATCCTAAATTTAGTCTTTGAATTTTTTTTAAAATTTGTGAATTAGATGAAAACTTCGGGATTTATGTTACATTTAGAAATAACTCTTGGCAGAGATTCAAACACTCCAGTGTAAGTAAATCCTTATTATTACTGGTTAGAGTTAGATGATTGTTTCGTTTTTATTAAGCACTAGCCAATAATATATTATAAAATAAAGATATTTGATTAAATAAAAGTTGTTAAATGTTTGTAAAAAATCTCTGGCTGAATTTTCTCCAAGCCAGTTCATTTAAGAACGCTTACAATGTTTTGTTAAAAGGAAATGGTATCCAAATTTCCACTTTTGTGAGAAAAAGGAGCCTAGAATAGACTCCCTCACATGTGAAAATTCACAGCTTTAACAGCATGTGGGCTGTGGTTTTCGCAGAACATTTTAAAAAATTGATAATACCTAGGTATTTACTTGTGAAGGCACTTTGAATGAGTGTTTATTTTTAGAAACACTTCTGAAATGGGAAAAAAAGTATTTTTTCTCAGTTACAGTTAAAATTCGGGATAAAATGTGCGTGTGTGGCAGGCATTTATAGCTTTATATTGATTTCAATAAATGGTATTTAATATAATGATGGGATTTAGTTCTTGAGTTGTCACGCTTCTCCGTTTTTAATAGATTTTTCTAATTCTAAGGAACTTTAATCAAACTTGAAGTATGTATTCAGGTTTCAAAAAAACCCATAATTTTAAAATAATTTCCACACGTTTTAAATTTATATACCACACACATCAGTGTATTTTATACTATATCTAAAAGAAACCTAGAAACATGTTTATTTATTTTTTATGTTTGTGCGTGTATAATAACTTATTTAATGTTATAGTACTGAGTGAGAGAATATTAATGTCGCACTGATTAGCAACAAGAGGGCTTTTCGCGACGGTCCGCGTCATTTTGAACCATGGTTAAGTGACGCGGACGACATCTGAGCTGGCACCCCTCTCCTAACTACCACACCACACCAACGGGAGGACATTTGAGCTCTCGACAGATTTAACGTGCATCGCTCCCCTACACGGCGTATCTTTAGTGGCACTAGGATCGAACTCATGACACGCTAGCCATGATCCGATGCCTAGACCACTCGGCCACCACGGCCGTGTTATAGTACTGAAGACGAAATCTAAGCATATTTTTTACCATGAAAATAAGCTGACAAAGGTACTAGTGAGAAGTGTTATGAAATATGCTGCTTTGTGTGTGTATAGGATAATTAAAACAGAGTATTATATTATTAATGTTGCAGAGTGCTTTCCTATCTGAAAAGAACTTTCTGATTTTGAATCATATTGTTTAACATTACGGGAAGGCAGTCTTAAGTTAGAAGCTTCGAGGTTGGTGACGTTCAATTCAGTATTTCATCAAAGGTCATTTTACAGAAGTCCTAGGTACTCCGCAAAATAAATTTGAGACTATAAGTCCTTATGTGATATAAAAATTAAAAAAATGAATTACTACTTCAGCTAACAATCCTCTGTATTTTGAATGCGGTTCAGAATTACCATATCTGTGACTAGTATTCCTTGAGTTGCGCTGATTAAAGAAAATTGGTTCAATTTATTTTAATTTATGTTTTACTGTGAAGCAACACGAGGACTATTGGTGACGAACCTCATAATTTTTAACCACCTTCAAGTGACGAGTATGACTCCTGAGCTGGTGATTATGTCATCCCACAGCTGCCCCAAGAGAGAGAGAGAATATTAACGTCGCACTGATTAGCAACACGAGGGCTTTTGGCGACGGTCCGCGTAATTTTGAACCATGGTCAAGTGACGCGGACGACACCTGAGCTGGCACCACCCTCTCCTAACTACCACACCACACCAATGGGAGGACGTTTGAGCTCTCGACAGATTTAACGCGCTTCGCTCCCCTACACGGGGGTTCTTTAGTGGTACTAGGATCGAACTCAAGACACGCTAGCCATGACCCGATGCCTAGACCACTCGGCCACTACAGCTGTGCCCCAAACTAGACTATCGTTAGCAATAAAAAATCAACAGTTTCAATTATTTTCAATCCAACTTATCTACTCTATACATATAGTACAAGTTTAATAAGAGAAAAAAAGAATTTTTTTAAAGAAGCAACCACTGATAAGGAAGTCATAATAGCAAACAATTTCAAATTACTACCGACGTTCAGAAAAACAATCCTAGAAGCACAAACCAAGTCCTATGTACATAAAATTATTTTGAAAATATTATGGACAATTTATGAACAATGAAAAATTCTTGTAAACATGAGTTATTACAAAATTAAATACATTGATACATTTTTAAAAATTTTCAAATATTTTTGGTTTTTAAAAAAGTTTTCTTATAGGTTATTTCAATTGTTCCTTTATTCTTTATTTCAGCATTCAGTATGAAATATAACAATTTAATGGAGTTCTTATCTTTTTTATGATGTTGAATAAATTTGAACATGTATTAATATTCAATTCCCTCTGAGAGAGAAATTGGTATGCAATAAATATAAAATTTTTAAACATGTATTATGCAGATCTATTCTCTCATCCTTCCAAAATTCAAATTTTCCAATAAAAAGAATGGTTAAAACAAAAACAGTATGTTTGAAAAACCATTTATCTAACTGTATGGCAAATCAGTCATATGTTTCCTTAAAAAAGAAAAAAGTATGTGCATATTCTAACTGTAGAAAAAATATCTTTTAACAAAGAAACAAAAGAGCCTCACTGTAAATAAACAATATAATCTGTAAAATAGTTGCTGAATTATGTTTCATATAATAATTTGTTTTATCAAATTTAATTCCTTTAACAAAACAATTTGTGTAAAAGTAGACAATCTTGTTTATTTTAACATTTTTCAATAACTTATTCTATTAAAATACTTTATTTCCAATTAAATTATTGTTCTTTAACAATTTTACAATGCAAATATAAGATAATTTATACTTTCAATAGTAATAATTTAACTAAAATTTTATGCTGTAAATAATATTCAATGTGAATAAAGTTCCCAATATTCATTCAAATCTTTTTGTAGAACAAAGTAATGCGCGATTTATTTTTGTGTAAGTATTAATAATTCATAATAAAATACATTTCATATATAAATAGTTAAAAAATAAGACCTCAAAGTATCAACATTTAAACCAACAATTTTTATTATTTAAGATTATCACAAAACCTGTTCGTGGATCGTAAATACAATGTTACAAACTACATATTCAGATTGATGCAAGTGTTCTGATTGCTAAGCCTTGACTCATGAATATATAAAAGCATATTTTCGCTTTCCTATATATATCCCTCGTCTATTGACATACTTTCATGCGAATATAAAAATATACCATTACTTAAAACTAGTATACACTTCTTTATATCATATTTTGTTGTATAAATTCTTCCCTTTAACAACTCTTTCGTGTAATATAAAAATAAATATTTTATAATTTTTCTCATTTATCTTTTGCATACAGCTATTTTATTTCTCTTAATATTGACTTAAGGGCATTCCTAGTTGCTTTCAATATTAAGAGATTATATGTAGTTTTAAAATTTCCTCTTTGCT